>JAAKFY010000018.1:37795545-37828045 GCA_011823955.1 Dissostichus mawsoni
TGTTTTATACCACAACCAAGTTTAACAAAAGAGACCTGATGTTTTGGAGACTAAATGATTTTCTTTGTGATGGTAAACTTTATTTATAATCTTTATTTAAGGATTTAATTCCAGAAAGATGTTATGTGTTTAAGGTTCGTCTACATTTGAACATGAAATCAGAAACACAACCATTGAAAAGTTTGGACTTTGTTTTTTTGTAATGTTTTTCTTTCATTTTAAAATGAATTAAAGTTCAAAGTTTGTTCGGACGATCGCAAATGTTTTGCTGAAAATGAATTTTTTCTTTTCTAAAAAAAAAACGTTTTTATAGAAATATATAAAAATACATTTTTTTGCTATAAATACTACTAGTTTTGTTTAAAGGTCCTTACACACCAAGCCGATTTTGGCCGTCGATAGATGTCTGGCCGTCGATGAGCGTCCTGTCGCCCTACTCAGATTGGTGTGTCCCGCCCCGTCGTGTCTTTCGCTGTCGGCAAGAGAAATCACTCTGATTGGCTGTTCAGCTTAGCGAATCAGTGCATGAGAAGCGAGGTACGCAAACAAACGATTAAGAAGGCACACATAGGCGGCTATTATTTTTCATTTTCATCTATCTGCTTCCACAAGAACAGCTGATACCGCCAGGACCGCACTACACATGTTTTCGATGGACGAGAGTGAAAATGGAACGCACGCTATTTGTTGTTTGTATATATCACGCAGTCTGTCTTCCGGTTGCCTCTTTTGAATGACGAATACACACTACCGCCGCCTGCTGGTAAGGAGAGTTATTGCCACTCACGCATGCGCAGTGCGTACGTGCTACTTGGCCTTCGGCTGAAGTCTTTGCGGTGTGTTCCAGTGCGACACATGGCCAAGACGCAGGAGACGTGAGGCGACACAACAGTCGGGTCCGTCGGGACGTGTTCTTTGGTGTCAGGGCCTTTAGAAATACAACCACTTGTAACGACTGCTTTTCGAAAAAACATTTACCAAATTATTTCCCGAGATATTTCAACTTCTTGCTTAAAAAAATATGACTTTTTTGTAGAATATTAACATTTTTTTCTGAACAAAGAAACTTTTATTTGTCAAAATATTCCTTTTTTTTTTATATCTGATGCGAAGACAGTTGGACGGAACAAACTGCTGGATTAAAAACGTTTATTAATATTTAGATCCTCATTAATGTCGGTCGTTTGATTCTGTTTCACCACAGATCTGTTTGTTAAATGTTTATGAAGAATGAAATGTGAGTTTGAACATTGAAAGTTTGCTTCAGTGGAAACCTGAGATATTTTCCTGTTCGAACTGATCTTTGTTTTATTTCTATTTTATTTTGTAGAAAAAGGGCTGCTTTTTAAAGACAACGGAGACGATTATCTCAATAAACGTGTCTGAACCCCGGAGACGTGTTGCTCTGTTTCTGAAATAATCTAATATATCACTCGTTATTTAACCGTTGGTTTACAGAGGCTCTTAAAACTATTATTGATGTGTTTGGTCATTTCTTTCCATATACATTCCCTAATCAGTAAGTAGTACATTTTAAAACATCATTTTTTGTTAGGTTTTATGGGATCAAACTAATTTAGTGAGAATTAAAGGTGGAGTAGGTAATTCCCTTCAGAAACACTTAAAGGTGGGGTAGGTGATCCTTCTCAGAAACACTTAAAGGTGGAGTAGGTAATTCCCTTCAGAAACACTTAAAGGTGGGGTAGGTAATTTCCTTCAGAAACACTTAAAGGTGGGGTAGGTAATTCACTTCAGAAACACTTAAAGGTGGGGTAGGTAATTCCCTTCAGAAACACTTAAAGGTGGGGTAGGTAATTCACTTCAGAAACACTTAAAGGTGGTGTAGGTAATTCCCTTCAGAAACACTTAAAGGTGGGGTAGGTCATTCCCTTCAGAAACACTTAAAGGTGGGGTAGGTGATTCCCTTCAGAAACACTTAAAGGTGGTGTAGGTAATTCCCTTCAGAAACACTTAAAGGTGGGGTAGGTAGTTCCCTTCAGAAACACTTAAAGATGGGGAAGGTAATTCCCTTCAGAAACACTTGTTATATTCCATGGAATGCTCTCAACATCCCGATAGCAATGAATATATTAAATGCTTTGACAATAAATACATAAAACATCATCTGTGGAAGCCGTGGAGCTGTAAAAACACGACCAATCATCTGAGCCGGCCCGGCTAAAGTAACTGGATGGCCTACCTGCCTGTCAGCCTTCATCTGAGCACAAACTGATCTCGTGCCCTCATTGGTCATGTTCGTGTGTGTTGGAGGAGGGGCTCTGTGAGGAAGTCTGAAGGAAGGGACAGATTTTTTCTCTCTGCTCTGATGGAGTCAGGACTCAGAGAGACACGAGGAGAGCTGGAGCTTTGATGGAGTCAGGACTCAGAGAGACACGAGGAGAGCTGGAGCTTTGATGGAGTCAGGACTCAGAGAGACACGAGGAGAGCTGGAGCTTTGATGGAGTCAGGACTCAGAGACACGAGGAGAGCTGGAGCTTTGATGGAGTCAGGACTCAGAGAGACACGAGGAGAGCTGGAGCTTGATGGAGTCAGGACTCAGAGAGACACGAGGAGAGCTGGAGCTTTGATGGAGTCAGGACTCAGAGAGACACGAGGAGAGCTGGAGCTCTGATGGAGTCAGGACTCAGAGCGACACGAGGAGAGCTGGAGCTCTGATGGAGTCAGGACTCAGAGAGACACGAGGAGAGCTGGAGCTCTGATGGAGTCAGGACTCAGAGAGACACGAGGAGAGCTGGAGCTCTGATGGAGTCAGGACTCAGAGAGACACGAGGAGAGCTGGAGCTCTGATGGAGTCAGGACTCAGAGAGACACGAGGAGAGCTGGAGCTCTGATGGAGTCAGGACTCAGAGAGACACGAGGAGAGCTGGAGCTCTGATGGAGTCAGGACTCAGAGAGACACGAGGAGAGCTGGAGCTCTGATGGAGTCAGGACTCAAAGAGAGCTGATGGAAAACACTGACGGTTTATTTGGAGCTTCGGCCGGAGAATTCACAAGACATGTCACGGGCCACGGGTCTGACCACACGGTAGAGATGCCACCATCCATTCTGAAGAGCCCTCCTGCTCCAGGTTTTAACTAGTTCAGTGTAATAATCAACATTCTTCAATAGAGACTAAACAGCTGAGGACACTGAATCACATTAGTTGTTGCTTATGGCTCGGGGTCATCTACACCCCCAGAAGGATGTGTCCCACAACAATAACTATCTCTGACCGAGAGCTGCCCGCTCACAAACTGGTGACAACAACAACTTGCTAGGGCAGCCCTCCTTAAGGGAGATAGCGGCTGCTCAGGGTTGGTCAGCTGCGTCAGAGGGCGAAAGGTAAACATGCAGGGCGAAATGATTCCCTGACACGTCTGATATTTTCTCAGATATACATTTTTTTATTAAAAATACAACAACTTGTAATAAACATTAAAACACATGTAGTGGAGTAGTATAAAGTACATCTTGCGTGTACTCTCTGTGTATTTCCTACTATTTTCTACCTGTCAGCCTCTCTCTCCCCTTCCTCTTCCTCCTCTTCCTCTCCCTCCTCCTCCTCCTCCTCCTCCTCTCTGATCCACAGGAAGCCCAGCTGGGTGCCGAAGTTCAGTCCGTCTCTGACGTGAGAGAAGAAGAGTTCGGGGTGACAGGAGGTGCACTCTGACACCGAGCTGTCGTCGATGTTCCCGGGCAGAACGCCGCCGCGCTCCAGGAGGATTCTGGGTAATAAAGAGGTTGTTGTTGGTTTCAGAATTATTAATTTTTCAACAACAAAAACAACCTGAACAAATATATCGGAGAAAAATATATATATACAAAAAAACCTTTGCTTTTCAGAATTCTAAGAACTGAAAAATATATATAAATTATATATTTTATTTATTCCAAAAAAATTATATATTTTATTCAAGAAAAAAATAATCAGTAAATAAAAACATATTTTTTACAAATAAATAAATAAAATCAGACGAAAACTCAGAACTGAGTTTAACTCAAGCGGCAAACTCTGGGGCAGAGCCGGGAGGCCAATAAGGAAGTGCCACAAACTGCAGTTCAAACATGTTTCTACCACTTTGTTTTTGGAGGGCCAGAAAAAAGGTGAAACCCGGCCCGCTTAAACCGTGCTACGTGCTGCAGAGGAAAAGTAATATCATTCCAATAGCTTGCATATAGACTCTTATTGCACTATTTCACTTTTTTTAAAGTATTTTTCTTTTTGTATTTACTTTTTAATATTTACATGCACTATATTTTTCAGTTTTTCTGTATTATTGTGTTGCACTGTTGGAGAAGCCTGTGACCTAAGATTTTCATCGACATAACTACTCTGTAGCTATGTTCATATGACAAATAAAGAACCTTGAACCTTGAAGTGCCATTAGTACCCGTAGTACCTGATAGTAGTATATATTAGTACCCGTAGTACCTGATAGTAGTATATAGTACATTACATTACATTACATGTTACTTGTTAGACTCTTTTATCCAAAGCGACTTACATACTCAATACTGTGGACAATCCCCACAGGAGCACTTTGGGGTGAAGTGTCTCAGGGACACAACAACATGCTGACTGCAGTGGGGTTTGAACCTGTGCTCCCTGATCCCAACACCAAGGCTCTATCCACTGCGCCACACGCCTCCCATATATTATCCCATATATTAGTACCCGTAGTACCTGATGGTAGTATTAGTACCCGTAGTACCTGATGGTAGTATTAGTACCTGTAGTATCTGATGGTAGTATTAGTACCTGTAGTATTAGTACCTGTAGTACCTGATGGTAGTATTAGTACCTGTAGTATCTGATGGTAGTATTAGTACCTGTAGTATTAGTACCTGTAGTATTAGTACCTGTAGTATCTGATGGTAGTATTAGTACCTGTAGTATCTGATGGTAGTATTAGTACCTGTAGTATTAGTACCTGTAGTACCTGATGGTAGTATTAGTACCTGTAGTATTAGTACCTGTAGTATTAGTACCTGTAGTATCTGATGTAGTATTAGTACCTGTAGTATCTGATGGTAGTATTAGTACCTGTAGTATTAGTACCTGTAGTACCTGATGGTAGTATTAGTACCTGTAGTATCTGATGGTAGTATTAGTACCTGTAGTACCTGATGGTAGTATTAGTACCTGTAGTACTGATGGTAGTATTAGTACCTGTAGTATCTGATGGTAGTATTAGTACCTGTAGTATTAGTACCTGTAGTACCTGATGGTAGTATTAGTACCTGTAGTATTATACCTGTAGTATTAGTACCTGTAGTATTAGTACCTGTAGTATCTGATGGTAGTATTAGTACCTGTAGTACTGATGGTAGTATTAGTACCTGTAGTATCTGATGGTAGTATTAGTACCTGTAGTATCTGATGGTAGTATTAGTACCTGTAGTATTAGTACCTGTAGTACTGATGGTAGTATTAGTACCTGTAGTATTAGTACCTGTAGTATTAGTACCTGTAGTATTAGTACCTGTAGTACCTGATGGTAGTATTAGTACCTGTAGTACCTGATGGTAGTATTAGTACCTGTAGTATCTGATGGTAGTATTAGTACCTGTAGTATTAGTACCTGTAGTACCTGATGGTAGTATTAGTACCTGTAGTATCTGATGGTAGTATTAGTACCTGTAGTACCTGATGGTAGTATTAGTACCTGTAGTATCTGATGGTAGTATTAGTACCTGTAGTATCTGATGGTAGTATTAGTACCTGTAGTACCTGATGGTAGTATTAGTACCTGTAGTATTAGTACCTGTAGTACCTGATGGTAGTATTAGTACCTGTAGTATCTGATGGTAGTATTAGTACCTGTAGTATCTGATGGTAGTATTAGTACCTGTAGTACCTGATGGTAGTATTAGTACCTGTAGTACCTGATGGTAGTATTAGTACCTGTAGTATCTGATGGTAGTATTAGTACCTGTAGTATCTGATGGTAGTATTAGTACCTGTAGTACCTGATGGTAGTATTAGTACCTGTAGTACCTGATGGTAGTATTAGTTACCTGTAGTATCTGATGGTAGTATTAGTACCTGTAGTATCTGATGGTAGTATTAGTACCTGTAGTATCTGATGGTAGTATTAGTACCTGTAGTATCTGATGGTAGTATTAGTACCTGTAGTACCTGATGGTAGTATTAGTACCTGTAGTATCTGATGGGTAGTATTAGTACCTGTAGTACCTGATGGTAGTATTAGTACCTGTAGTACCTGATGGTAGTATTAGTACCTGTAGTATCGGATGGTAGTATTAGTACCTGTAGTACCTGATGGTAGTATTAGTACCTGTAGTATCTGATGGTAGTATTAGTACCTGTAGTATCTGATGGTAGTATTAGTACCTGTAGTATTAGTACCTGTAGTATTAGTACCTGTAGTATCTGATGGTAGTATTAGTACCTGTAGTACCTGATGGTAGTATTAGTACCTGTAGTATCTGATGGTAGTATTAGTACCTGTAGTACCTGATGGTAGTATTAGTACCTGTAGTACCTGATGGTAGTATTAGTACCTGTAGATCTGATGGTAGTATTAGTACCCGTAGTACCTGATGGTAGTATTTGTGTGTATTAGTACCTGTTGGCGGGCGTATGTTGACGTGCGGTCTCTCGGCCTCGGGGTCTCTCACGCAGTCTGGATGGAGCAACAGGAAGTGGAGCGCCTGCTTCCTGTCCAGCGTGAAGCAGCACCCCCCCACTGACGGCCCCACTGCAACCACGATGTCCCTAGCCCGGCAACCAAACTCCGTCACCATGGCTCCCACCGTCGCCATGGCAACGCCCTCCAGGGTCCCCTTCCACCCTGCAGGACCAGGAAGTGATTGTTTACCTTTTTACCTGATGCAGGTGTTTCTACTTCCTGCTTCCTCTCAGATATTTAACTCTTTACACACATTTATCTGAGTGTTTATTATGTCAAACACGTGACTAACATACTTCACTTATTTTACTAAACCAGTAGTTTAACAATAATCAGAAGTGTAAAACAGCGAGGAATGTGTTACTCAAAACACCGTGTAGTTCAGATAGTCAGTTAGTTATTTAGCTAGCTAGTTAGTTGGTTAATTAGTTAGTTGATGTGTTCGTTAGTTAGTTATTGTATTAGCTAGTAATTTAGTAAGTTAGTTAAATAAGTGTGTGTTAGTTAGTGTGTCATTTAGTTAGTTAGTTAGTTAGTGTGTCAGTTAGTTAGTGTGTTAGTTAGTTAGCTAGTTAGTGTGTCAGTTAGTTAGTGTGTTAGTTAGTTAGCTAGTTAGTGTGTCAGTTAGTTAGTGTGTCAGTTAGTTAGCTAGTTAGTTAGTTAGTGTGTCATTTAGTTAGTTAGCTAGTTAGTGTGTCAGTTAGTAGTGTGTCAGTTAGTTAGCTAGTTAGTTAGTTAGTGAGTGTGTCAGTTAGTTAGCTAGTTAGTTAGTTAGTGTGTCATTTAGCTAGTTAGTTAGTTAGTGTGTCAGTTAGTTAGTTAGTTAGTTAGTGAGTGTGAATGACCTCATCAGTATTTACCAGCGTGTGCGGCTCCGATGACCTTTGACCCCCGGTCAGCGAAGAGGAGGGGCATGCAGTCGGCCCCCGGAGCCGCTAAGACCCGCCCCCTCTGATCCGTCACCATAGCGTCATAGCTCTCAGGCTGCCCCCCCCCACCACCCACACTGCACTGCCGTGGTCCACCTGTAGGGGGCATTACATATCCTTTAACATCCACACTGTAATATCCACCCCTCATGCTGTCATTAAAGCTCTCCTATCATGCAGAATGCACTTTTTGATGTCTTCTCTACATCACCATGTGTCCCCGGTGTGTCCCCGGTGTGTCAGGAGACTCACAAAGTGATGTCTTCTCTACATCACTATGTGTCCCCGGTGTCACCGGTGTGTCCCAGGAGACTCACAAAGTGATGTCTTCTCTACATCACTATGTGTCCCCGGTGTGTCCCCAGTGTGTCCCTGTCCCTGTGTCCCGGTGTGTCAGGAGACTCACAAAGTGATGTCTTCTCTACATCACCATGTGTCCCGGTGTGTCCCCGGTGTGTCAGGAGACTCTCAAAGTGATGTCTTCTCTACATCACCATGTGTCCCCGGTGTGTCCCCGGTGTGTCAGGAGACTCACAAAGTGATGTCTTCTCTACATCACCATGTGTCCCCGGTGTGTCCCCGGTGTGTCAGGAGACTCACAAAGTGATGTCTTCTCTACATCACATGTGTCCCCGGTGTGTCCCCGGTGTGTCAGGAGACTCACAAAGTGATGTCTTCTCTACATCACCATGTGTCCCCGGTGTGTCCCGGTGTGTCAGGGGACTCAAAGTGATGTCTTCTCTACATCACCATGTGTCCCCGGTGTGTCCCCGGTGTGTCAGGAGACTCACAAAGTGATGTCTTCTCTACATCACCATGTGTCCCCGGTGTGTCCCCGTGTGTCAGGAGACAAAGTGTCAGGAAATAAACCCCTCTCTCTTTTCCTCCGTACCCACATCTCTAAAAACGGGGAGCAACGGCGCTGATCCAGATTTGCTGCGTCATGACGACGTTACTAAAATGTGGGCGGGCTTTACACCCACGGGCCAATCAGAAACGTTGCTGTCAGAAACAATGAGACGTGTTCTGCAAGTAATATGGTCTGTGTTTACATTAGCATGCTAACACTCAGAGCTAACCTGTACTGGAGAGAGTATGTGTGAAGAAGCAGGAAATCAAAAGGAACTCACCTTGTGGTAAACCTGAGAGAGAGAGAGTTTGAGCTCCATCCTGTTTCAGAGAGAATCCTTGATGTGGTTTGGAACATGATATGGAGTTTCATCACGGCAGCATTTAGCTGAGTTTCTGCTGGGAGAGTTCTCCTGATGAGATCTACTCTCTCTCTAAAGCTACTGACCCAGAGTCAGCTCTTTAGTAACAGCTGGAAGAGAGGGGGGGGGGCTACAAGGATCTGTTTGGGGTTTGGAGCAGGACACTTCAGAGACATGTCTTTAGTAACAGCTGGAAGAGAGGGGGGGGGCTACAAGGATCTGTTTGGGGATTGGAGCAGGACACTTCAGAGACATGTCTTTAGTAACAGCTGGAAGAGAGGGGGGGGGGCTACAAGAATCTGTTTGGGGTTTGGAGCAGGACACTTCAGAGACATGTCCTTATATATTTGTATATATCTGAGACCCATACTATCTGAAAATATTATAATAGGAGATCTTTAACAGGTATTCCTTCAGGACCCTCTACCTGTTCAGTACCTTGACCAGGGTCAGGTCTCGGGGGTTGAACCCTGCCTTCAGAGCCAGTCTCCTCCGGTTCTCCTGCACCACGGACACTGAGTCTCTCCTCCTGCTGCTGAACAGGTTCAGAGAGGAGAGCGAGGGGATGGAGGAGACACCGCCTGCACGGGTGCTGAAGCCGTGACCGAAGCACTCTGAGACACAGAGAGACTGATTTATACCTTAAAGTAAAACACATCATATTAATGTTCTCTTGTAAGGAAGACAGAGAGAGGAACTGATTTATATCCATGCATGTTCTGTAACTGCTTGTCACTGTACAGTATTTTACATTCATGATGTGACCGTCTCTACTTCCTGAAGTTATTTAATGCTTTTTCACTGCACTGTTAGTTAGTTTATCATGCTGCTGTAACTGGCACAACAATTTCCTTCAGGATAAATAAAGTCTTCTCTTATCTTAAATAAAACACGTCTTATTGGTATTTGTTTGTAAGGAAGAGGATGAGGGCAACATGAGACAGAAAACGGTTGGGATTTGACCAAAATCCCCCCAAAAATGTGGTTCTGAGTTGGAGAGTTCGGATTATCTTTCAGGGAAAACATAATCTGAATTCTGAGATTAAAGGCAGATCTCACGTGTCTCCGTCCTCCCCCCCCCCCTCCTCCCCTCCTCCTCTCCTCCTCCTCCTCCTCCTCCTCCTCCTCTCCTCCTCCTCCTCTCCTCCTCCTCCTCCTTCCTATTTACTTGCATTTGATAAAGATAAAATAAGATCAAATGTACTCTATTAATCCCAATTTGGGAAATGAGTAAAAAAAAACTATTAGACTCAAATAGAAATAAAAATAAACCAGCATTAAGAGAGTAAGAAAAATAAAGAGATGACCGTGAAGATACAAATCTATAAACTGTCTGACCAATAAAAACACTGTTGAAGGGTTTCTGTTAACACAACATACACACTGATATGATGTGGAGGTAATCCAAAAGCAACAAAGTAATCAGATTACATTACTGCTATATTGAGGTTAAATTAAAACCCTAAATGTATTGTACCTGGGATCAGAGGGGACTTCAGCACCTGCACGCCCCCCGCCTGAGCCGGAAGCTGCTTCAGAAACCCGGAAACCTCTTCCTCCACTTCTCCTGCTCCAGGTGAGCGTTTGTGGGCGTGGTCTGTGCAGCAGGTGACGTCATGCACCTGGTAATCAAAGGTGTACAGGCTCGTGAACAGCAGCTGCTGGTAGCGCCGCAGCACGTCGTGGCCGCGCGCAGTGGTGTGCACGCGCACGGTGCTGATCCCCAGCTGATCCGCGGTCAGTTTGAACCGGAAGAGAGTCTCTGTTGTGGAGCCGCTGTCCAGCTGGAGCACCAGAGGGGGGGCGAGAGAGAGGGAGAGAGGCCGAGGCAGGAGGCGCTGCAGCCGGGCAGCAGGGCCAGGAGCACCGCCTCCATCCCGGAGCTCCTGATTGTGCAGTAAAAAAACAACAGAACTCTCTCAGTAGTACTCACGGTATTTATGAAGTACTTTAAGTATTGCAGTGAGTCGAGCTGTTTTAAGCTCTCACAGAAACATGTGGAAAAAATGACTTCAATAAAACACACTGTACTTCCTGTTCGCCTAGAAAATAAAAATCCCGACCGAAGTATTATCAACACAAAGTTCTTACAGTAAAAGTACTCAGGCCTACAGTAAAAGTAATCACACAGTACTTACGGTATATACAGAGTATTTGAAGTACTGCAGTGTGTCCCTGCAGGGAGTCGCACTCTTCTCACAGGAAAAAGTGACTCAGAAAATACACTCTCTACTTCCTGTTTGCCTAGAAAGTAAAAATCCTGCAAACAAAACCTGACTGAAGAATTATCAACAAAAAGTACTCAGAGTAAAAGCACTGATTGTGCAGTAAAAAAACAACTGTGCTCACACAGTGCTCTCTCAGTAGTACTCACGGTATTTCTAAAGTACCTGCAGTCTGACACACAGAGTGCAGTGTGCGAGTCTGACACACAGTCAGAGAGCTGCTAGAAGTAAAGATCCTGCAAGCAAAACCTGACTGCTGTACTAAGTATTATCGACACAAAGTACTGACAGTAAAAGTACTGAATGTGCTGCAAAATGTAAAGAACTTAAAGTAGAAGTACTCACACAGTACTCACGGTATCTACAGAGTATTTGAAGTATTGCAGTTCCTGCCGGCTTTATAACCCTCTCACAGGAACATTGGAAATTACTCAGAAACTACACACACTCTACTTCCTGTTTGCAGCCTGGCCACGCCACACTGGAAACCCCTGACGCGCACACGACACACCACACACACACACGCACGCACACACACACACACGTGCACACACACACACACACACACACACACACACACACACACACACACACACACACACACACACACACCAGAGCAGCTTCCTCACCTGGTGCTGACAGAGGTGAAAGAAAAGTCAGAAAAGTTGCTAGACTGCAAAAATCCTGCAAACCTGACTGAAGTATTATCAAGAAGGAGAACAACCTTTACTTAGTTTCCAACAGTAAATACGTAGTAAAAGTACTGATTGAGCAGTAACATGATGTTTCTGTATGAATACTTCTGCTGTACAGACTACAGGTGAACAGGGTAATATATATGAACCAACAGATATCACCATGCACCCCCCCCCCCCCACTTCATTACTGACATGAACACAGTACACGTTTACTGACAGGTTAAATATGCCAGTGAGGCGATGTGTGGAGCCTCTGTTGGTGAGTTCAGGATCAATCTGCAGACACAGTTAGTGAACACACTCTGGAGGTGGATTACATGTTTCCTTTAGTCTGAAAGTACAACGAATATGTGTTTCCCTTAATAAACTGTTGGCTAGTAAACGTTTCAATTCTATTTATATATGAGTGTGTACTCATACTGCAACCTTTAGTATTACAGTACTTTATAACTCCCTACAGTTATTATCTGGTGTGTGTGTGTGTGTGTGTGTGTGTGTGTGTGTGTGTGTGTGTGTGTGTGGTGTGTGTTGTGTGGTGTGTGTGTGTGTGTGTGTGTGTGTGTGTGTGTGTGTGTGTGTGTGTGTGTGTGGTGTGTGTGTGTGCGCGCAGGAATTTCCCCATTGTTTTGTTGACGCTGACTCAGCGCTGTCACAAAGGACGACGCATCCCTGGGAAAAACTGAAGACATAAAACGTGATATTAACATATCAGAAACACACACTCACACTAACACACCACTCACACACACTAACACACACACACACTCACACTAACACACACCACAACACTAACATCACACACTCACACACACACTCACACTAACACACACACTCACACTAACACACTAACACACACACTCACACGTACCTGAGTCAAACACACTAACACACACACTCACACACACGAACACACACACACACACACTCACACAAACACACAAACTCACACTAACACACACACAACACACTAACACACAACACACTCACACTAACACACACACCACACTAACACTCACACACTCACACACACACTCACACTCACACTAACACACACTAACACACACACACACACTCACACTAACACACACATCACACTAACACTCACACACTCACTCACACTAACACACACACTCACACTAACACACTAACACACACACTCACACGTACCTGAGTCAAACACACTAACACACACACTCACACACATAACACACACACACTCACTAACACACAAACTCACACTAACACACACACTCACACTCACACAAACACACACACTCACACACACTAACACACACACACACTCACACTAAACACACACTCACACTAACACTCACACACTCACACACACACTCACACTAACACACACACACTCACACTAACACTCACACTCACACTAACACACTAACACACACACTCACACGTACCTGAGTCAAACACACTAACACACACACTCACACACACTAACACACACACACACACTCACACTAACACACACACTCACACTAACACTCACACGTACCTGAGTCAAAAACATTAACACACACACTCACACACACTACACACACACACACTAACACACACACTCACACTAACACTCACAACCTACACACACACTCACACTAACACACACACACTCACACTAACACTCACACACTCACACTAACACTCACACTCACACTAACACACTAACACACACACTCACTGTACCTGAGTCAAACACACTAACACACACTCACACACACTAACACACACACACACACACACACTCACACACTCACACTAACACACACACTCACACTAACACACACACACTCACACTAACACCACACTCACACGTACCTGAGTCAAACACACTAATACACACACTCACACTAACACTCACACACACTAACACACACACACTCACACACACACTCAGACTAACACACACACACACACACACACACTAACACTCACACTAACACACTAACACACACACTCACACTAACACTCACACTAACACACACACTAACACACACACACACACACCACTCACACACTCACACTAACACACACACTAACACACATACTCACACTAACACACATACTCACACTAACACACACACTAACATACATACTCACAAACACACACATACTCACACTAACACACACACTCACACTAACACACACACACACACACACTAGCACACACACTCACACACACACACTCACACACACTCACACACTAACACTCACACTAACACACACACTCACACGTACCTGAGTCAAACACACTAACACACACTCACACACAAAACACACACACTCACACTAACACACACACTCACACTAACACTCACACTAACACACACACAAACTAACACACACACCACACACAAAACACTCACACTCACACTAACACACTAACACCACATCACACGTACCTGAGTCAAACACACTAACACACACATCACTAACACTCACACACAACACTAACACTCACACTAACACACACACTCACACTAACACACACTAACACACACACTAACACACACACACACTCACACTAACACACATACTCACACTAACACACACACTAAACACATACACACACATCACACTAACACACATACTCACACTAACACACCACAAACACACATACTCACACTAACACACATACTCACACACATAACACCACTAACACACATTACACTAAACACATACTCACACTAACACACATACTCACACTACACACACACAACTCACACTAACACACACACTAACACACATACTCACACTAACACACACACTAACATACATACTCACACTAACACACACATACTCACACTAAACACACCCTAACACACACACTCACACTAACACACACACACACACACACACTCACACGTACCTGAGTCAAACACACTAACACACACACTCACACTAACACTAACACACACACACTCACACTAACACACATACTCACACTAACACACTAACACTCACACTAACACACACACACACTCACACTAACACATACTCACACTAACACACACATACTCACACTAACACACACACTCACTCTAACACACACACACACACACACACACACACACACCCTAACACTCACTCACACTAACACACACACTCACACGTACCTGAGTCAAACACTAACACACACACTCACACTAACACACACTCACACTAACACACATACTCACACATACTCACACTAACTCTCTGTGTGTGTGTGTGTGTGTGTGTGTGTGTGTGCGTGTGCGTGTGCGTGTGCGTGAGCGAGTGAGCGAGTGAGTGAGTGAGTGAGTGAGCCGACGCAACAGTCGGGTCCGTCTGTGTGAGTTCTTTGGTGTCAGATTGCTGTGTCCGGGCCTAGGGTTAGTCTCATGACTTTCTAATGTTGGGAACTTCTTTTTTATGTTCTTTCTCGTCTATTTGACATGTGTTTCATTATATATTGTTTGTTGTTGTTTGTTATAAGTATTGAATATGTTTTTCCTGTACATTATAGCATACATTGTAAAGCTGATGTGTTATATTTACATGAATCATGTTCATGTATAGAATATACTGTATAATAGACTGTATATATCATATTTATATATATAGTTTTCATCATTAGCCTCTTTATTAATACCAACACACTGTAAATATTTGTATGTACACATGTTTACATATTATATAGTGTAGTACAGTGTGTGCATTTTCACTTTAACATGTCTATTAAATATTTTCCTATTTTATTTAATGGTATCTTTGTATTTTTTATTTAATTCTAAAGTAGACAGGGAATAAATATATAAAGTATTTCACAGTTAAACAGTGTTCCAGTGAAGCAGACTGTCCCTTCGTTCACCAGCAGGGGGCGCCACATAGTTCACCAGCAGGGGGCCACATAGTTCACCAGCAGGGGGCGGCACATAGTTCACCAGCAGGGGCGCCACATAGTTCACCAGCAGGGGGCGCCACATAGTTCACCAGCAGGGGGCGCCACATACCTACACAAGGAAACCATCATCTGATGTGCGTAGAGTTTCAAATCATTCACTATCTTCTTTATACTTCAGTGATACATGTCTTTTCTGCAGAGGTGTAAAGTACTTAAGTACAACTTTGAGGTACTTGTACTTTACTTGAGTATTTCCATTTGATCTACTGTGTACTTCTACTCCACTACAGTTCAGAGGTACATGGTGTACTTCTACTCCACTACAGTTCAGAGGTACATGGTGTACTTCTACTCCACTACAGTTCAGAGGTACATGGTGTACTTCTACTCCTCTACAGTTCAGAGGTACATGGTGTACTTCTACTCCTCTACAGTTCAGAGGTACATGGTGTACTTCTACTCCTCTACAGTTCAGAGGTACATGGTGTACTTCTACTCCTCTACAGTTCAGAGGTACATGGTGTACTTCTACTCCACTACAGTTCAGAGGTACATGGTGTACTTCTACTCCTCTACAGTTCAGAGGTACATGGTGTACTTCTACTCCACTACAGTTCAGAGGTACATGGTGTACTTCTACTCCTCTACAGTTCAGAGGTACATGGTGTACTTCTACTCCACTACAGTTCAGAGGTACATGGTGTACTTCTACTCCTCTACAGTTCAGAGGTACATGGTGTACTTCTACTCCTCTACAGTTCAGAGGTACATGGTGTACTTCTACTCCTCTACAGTTCAGAGGTACATGGTGTACTTCTACTCCTCTACAGTTCAGAGGTACATGGTGTACTTCTACTCCTCTACAGTTCAGAGGTACATGGTGTACTTCTACTCCACTACAGTTCAGAGGTACATGGTGTACTTCTACTCCTCTACAGTTCAGAGGTACATGGTGTACTTCTACTCCTCTACAGTTCAGAGGTACATGGTGTACTTCTACTCCACTACAGTTCAGAGGTACATGGTACTTCTACTCCTCTACAGTTCAGAGGTACATGGTGTACTTCTACTCCTACAGTTCAGAGGTACATGGTGTACTTCTACTCCACTACAGTTCAGAGGTACATGGTGTACTTTACTCCTCTACAGTTCAGAGGTACATGGTGTACTTCTACTCCACTACATGTATTAATCCCTTTAGTTACTTCACAGATGTGGATGAATGATGTGAAATAATAACAAGTGTTAAATCAGACTTTAGTTCCACCTGGAGTAAATCCTCAAGCTACCCTGCAGTATACAAAGTCATTCAAACTAGCTGCACCTTTACCAGCTTTGAGAACACTTTCATGATCAATCATTATAAAACATATCAGATATATTATTCTGAAATGGACCAATCTGCACAATGACTACTTTTACTGTCGCTACTTTCACTATATTTTGATGAGAATACTTTTCTACTTTACTTGAGGAACATTTTGAATGCAGGACTTTTACTGTAACAGAGTATTCCTACACTCTGGTACTTCTACTTTTACTCAAGTACAAGATCTGAGTACTTCTACTTTTACTCAAGTACAAGATCTGAGTACTTCTACTTTTACTCAAGTACAAGATCTGAGTACTTCTACTTTTACTCAAGTACAAGATCTGAGTACTTCTACTTTTACTCAAGTACAAGATCTGAGTACTTCTACTTTTACTCAAGTACAATCTGAGTACTTCTACTTTTACTCAAGTACAAGATCTGAGTACTTCTACTTTTACTCAAGTACAAGATCTGAGTACTTCTACTTTTACTCAAGTACAAGATCTGAGTACTTCTACTTTTACTCAAGTACAAGATCTGAGTACTTCTACTTTTACTCAAGTACAAGATCTGAGTACTTCTACTTTTACTCAAGTACAAGATCTGAGTACTTCTACTTTTACTCATACAAGATCTGAGTACTTCTACTTTTACTCAAGTACAAGATCTGAGTACTTCTACTTTTACTCAAGTACAAGATCTGAGTACTTCTACTCAAGTACAAGATCTGAGTACTTCTACTTTTATCAAGTACAAGATCTGAGTACTTCTACTTTTACTCAAGTACAAGATCTGAGTACTTCTCCCCCCCTCAGTATTTCTGCTGTGTATTTGTATCACGTTGATGTAATACTTTGTGAATACAGTATATATTCTTCTTCTCTCATCAGCTGTTTAGACCCGGGTCTTCGTGCACGGCGCTGTATCGGGGGCGCGCCTCGGGCTCCCCCCCCACCACCAGCATCGGAGCGCGCCGCGGCTCGGTGTCTGTCTGCTCCTCAGAGCGCATGAGAGCTCGGCAGAGGAGGATCGTCTCGAGCCGCTTCTGCAGTGCAGCCCCGGATTTATTACCGGAGAACCGGAGAGACACCGGAGCACCGAGCGATCCATACCCGGTAAGAGAGCTCCTTTCCCCGCGGCGCGTTTCTCCTCTCCCCGCTGATCCCCTGGTTCTCCATCACAGAGTCAACAGCTTCACTCTCTTCATGAAGAAGTGTCTCCTCCTCCTCTTCCTCCTCTTCTTCATTCCTCTCAGACACAAAGGCTTCTCCTGTCGTCCAACACTTTATCATCTCTTTAATTGATGTTAGCCTACATATTTTATATTGCATGGATATAATAATCTGAAGGTAGAGAAGTGAGAGAAAGTGAATCTGAGGAGGAAGATGTCAGACCTTCATCCCTTCACACACCTGGAGCAGGTGATGGAGGTCAGGTGTGTTTGGTGTTGGGTCATTTCACCGTTTGATCACTGTGAGTAGTCCAGTGTCATGCTTTTACTCTGAAGGCACTTCCTGCTCCAGGTGTTCAGACAGGTGGAGAGGCTGCAGAGAGGTGGAGAGAGGTGGAGAGGCTGCAGAGAGGTGGAGAGTGGAGAGAGGTGGAGAGGCTGCAGAGAGGTGGAGAGAGGTGGAGAGGCTGCAGAGAGGTGGAGAGGCTGCAGAGAGGTGGAGAGAGGTGGAGAGGCGCAGAGAGGTGGAGAGGCTGCAGAGAGGTGGAGAGGTGGAGAGAGGTGGAGAGGCTGCAGAGAGGTGGAGAGAGGTGGAGAGGCTGCAGAGAGGTGGAGAGAGGTGGAGAGGCTGCAGAGAGGTGGAGAGGTGGAGAGGTGGAGAGAGGTGGAGAGGCTGCAGAGAGGTGGAGAGGCTGCAGAGAGGTGGAGAGGTGGAGAGAGGTGGAGAGGCTGCAGAGAGGTGGAGAGGTGGAGAGGTGGAGAGAGGTGGAGAGGCTGCAGAGAGGAGAGAGGTGGAGAGGCTGCAGAGAGGTGGAGAGGTGGAGAGGCTGCAGACAGGTGGAGAGGCTGCAGAGAGGTGGAGAGGTGGAGAGAGGTGGAGAGGCTGCAGAGAGGTGGAGAGGCTGCAGAGAGGTGGAGAGGTGGAGAGAGGTGGAGAGGTGGAGAGGCTGCAGAGAGGTGGAGAGGCTGCAGAGAGGTGGAGAGGCTGCAGAGAGGTGGAGAGGTGGAGAGGCTGCAGAGAGGTGGAGAGGTGGAGAGGTGGAGAGAGTGGAGAGGTGGAGAGGCTGCAGAGAGGTGGAGAGGCTGCAGAGAGGTGGAGAGGCTGCAGAGAGGTGGAGAGCTGCAGAGAGGTGGAGAGGTGGAGGCTGCAGAGAGGTGGAGCTGCAGAGAGTGGAGAGGTGGAGAGGCTGCAGAGAGGTGGAGAGGTGGAAGGCTGCAGACAGGTGGAGAGGCTGCAGAGAGGTGGAGTAACTGCCCGGATACAGAGGGGTCCTGCAGGAGGCTTGAGGTAGCTTGAGGTTGTTTGTGCAGACTTGTGTACGTTAACAACAATCAGTTGTTTATTGAGCACACTTGGATTTATCTGTAGATTCAGGAACATGTTGTTCTTATTCCTCAGGATCTGTGAACCCTCTGCACCTGAGTGTGCACACTGAGGTGATGGATACTTGGAGTTTGAGACCTATTCCATCTTAGAAATGTTTCCTTTTTATATTTCTCGTTTCTTTTCCTCACTGTAATCAGCCGCTCACACACACAGTGCGTCTTCACGTGACACACACGTAGAGATGAACACCTGTTAGAGGCAACACATCGCTCTATGACGGAGCTGTGTTCTACCTGATCTCAGGTGTGTGTTGCTGCAGACTCACACACAGGGAGCTCTTAGTCACCTGGGTCACCTGGGCGACGTCTCAGAGGAGGAGCACTTCCTGTAGATTCAGTCCTCTGCAGAGTCCCTTCAGACGGAGAGCAGGAACTCTCTGATCAGAGCCTGAGACTTCCGTCAGGATGTTGCACACGCAAACCAGAGACACGTTGGGCATTTTGCACGAAAAAAAGGTATTTTAAAAGATATTAAAGTTCTTAAATTCAGGATTCAAGTCTTCATCACCATGAGCTCAGCAGCTTCAGTGCAGAGGTGGAGATGAGAAACTGAAGTCTCCTCCAGCAGAGCAACATGGATATATATTAGAACAGATCACATGGAGCAAGAGGATGTTTGAGATGTGCAAGTTAATACAGATACAATAGAGATAGTGCAAGAAGAGTATAAGTACATGGAAATGATATATAGATATACTGTTGCAGGAACATGTGTATACTTATAGAATCACCGTTTACACATCCTCCTTATATGAGTTCTACTTCGACCTGAATGTATTCACAGTTTATTAAAACGTGCTTTTGTCAAACAGAGGAGATTCAGGTCTAGAGGAAACTCAAGGATAGAGAACACGTGGTCTTTAGCCGGACCCCACATGGTCAGTTTAATATGTGATTAATTAGTTGTGTGTGAGAGTGTGTGAGTGAGTGAGTGTGTGTGAGTGTGTGTGTGAGTGTGTGAGTGTGTGTGTGAGTGAGTGAGTGAGTGAGTGAGTGAGTGTGTGTGTGTGAGTGAGTGAGTGAGTGAGTGTGTGTGTGTGTGTGTGTGTGTGAGTGAGTGAGTGAGTCTGTGTGTGAGTGAGTGTGTGAGTGAGTGAGTGAGTGAGTGATCTGTGTGTGAGTGAGTGAGTGAGTGAGTGTGTGTGTGTGAGTGAGTGAGTGAGTGAGTCTGTGTGTGAGTGAGTGAGTGAGTGAGTGAGTGTGTGTGTGAGTGAGTGAGTGAGTCTGTGTGTGAGTGAGTGAGTGAGTGAGTGAGTGTGTGTGTGAGTGAGTGAGTGAGTCTGTGTGTGAGTGAGTGAGTGAGTGAGTGTGTGTGTGAGTGAGTGAGTGAGTGAGTGAGTCTGTGTGTGGTGAGTGAGTGAGTGAGTAAGTGTGTGTGAGTGAGTGAGTGAGTCTGTGTGTGATGAGTGAGTGAGTGAGTGAGTGAGTGTGTGTGAGTGAGTGAGTGAGTGAGTGTGTGAGTGAGTGATGAGTGAGTGAGTGAGTCTGTGTGTGAGTGAGTGAGTGAGTGTGAGTGTGTAAGTGAGTGAGTGAGTGAGTGAGTGAGTCTGTGTGTGAGTGAGTGAGTGAGTGAGTGAGTCTGTGTGAGTGAGTGAGTGAGTGAGTGAGTGAGTGAGTGTGTGTGTGTGAGTGAGTGAGTGAGTCTGTGTGTGAGTGAGTGAGTGAGTGAGTGAGTGAGTGTGTGTGTGTGAGTGAGTGAGTCTGTGTGTGAGTGAGTGAGTGAGTGAGTGAGTGTGTGAGTGAGTGAGTGAGTGAGTCTGTGTGTGAGTGAGTGAGTGTGTGAGTGAGTGAGTGAGTGTGTGAGTGAGTGAGTGAGTGGTGAGTGATGAGTGTGTGAGTGAGTGAGTGTGTGAGTGAGTGAGTGAGTGATGAGTGAGTGAGTGAGTGAGTGAGTGAGTGTATCTTCCCTAGAGCAAGTGGTGCTGCTCTGCAGTTTGTAAAGAGCTTTGAGGGGTCGAGAAGAGCTGATAAAGAGATTTATAAACCCAGAACATTTACAGTTTTCTTCACAGCTCTCCTGGTCGTGGTGATCTGCTCTATAACCTCACTGACGCCTCTCCTCTCCAGAGATCACACCTAAAGGCATTCACTGTCTAAACACCAGCCTCACTGTGTGTGTTTTGAGTCATGTATGTTCTTCATCGTGGCTCAACAATCTGCACATTGAAGTCAGACCTGGCGTGAGTTCATCCATGAAATAAGAGCACAACAAAAGGCAGCATTCTGCTTTCTGTGACGCCTGCTCCTCTGATGGAGGCGGCTGAGTGACCTTTCCTGGTCCGGGCTGCAGGGAGATATCAATCTGAACTCTGCTGCAGAACAGACGGTCTGTACGAGGCAGGGACACTTCCTCATCATCATCATCATCATCGTTAACATCAGTGTGTGTGTGTGTGTGTGTGTGTGTGTGTGTGTGTGTGTGTGTGTGTGTTGTGTGTGTGTGTGTGTGTGTGTGTGTGTGTGTGTGTGTGTGTTGGAATTGCGTTGCAGCAGCATGAAAAGACAAGGCATTGCACATTAGAGAAATTCAAAGAATAGAAATAAACAATCCAAAATGGAAACATCTCAATTAGAAATAACATAGCATTAAAAAAGTCGAAAAAATACATGTTGAAAAACACATTCACAGTAACAAAATATAAAGCAGGATATGATATATACATCAATAAAAGATATGCCTCAGAAAACTACTACGAGACAGTTTTAAAGGATATTAAAACGCATGTATTATAAACAAACCCAAAGCTTACAGTAATTAATGACACGTATATTTCGTTGAATTCTCCTCACATGTTAACCCTCTACTGCTTCCTCTCTTGATGTTTAAATTCTAGTATTGATTATTTCTACTCTTTAATTTCTACTATATGCAATGCCTTGTCTTTTTATGCTGCTGCATCGCAAACATGTCCCAATTTGGGATCAATAAAGTACCTCTTACCTAACCTCCATATTTCAGACACGATGCTTCAGTAACGACGGGCAGAAAGAAGAAGCTGATATCGTGCGGCTAATTCATATAATTCACATATCATATAACACTAAGGCACACGATTATAAACAGCAACACATAAGCTTTAGATAAGGTGTATTAGACACAGGTTTATTCTTTGGTTTCCTTCCTTCCAGTCAGACTATATAACCATCACGGTCCTGGTAGACCTGACACACATATAACAACATAGACTATAATACCAACCATGTGCAATATATATATATATATGCCGTTAATAGCTGTGCAATATACACCTGGCTGCCTCTATATCTCAGAACTGTTACAGAGTGTGTATTTTGTAACTTGTGTAATTCTTAGTATCTTTAATATTATTTGTATGCATGCTTCTTGGTTAACATGAAGCTGTCTTTGGCTCTTTTCTCTTGCTCTAACACGTGCACATTTCCCCTCTGTGGGACGGATAAAGGTATTCTGATTTATGTAAGATAATGTTATTGATTTGTAAAAAGAAAAGAGGAAAAATCAGATCAGAATTTCCTCATTTGGAAATGACAGCAAAGTGACATATCAGGTTAAAGGAAAGCTAGCATGTTAAATATAGAGACAAAGCACACATTTACGAAATACCAATAGAGACAAAGAAGTACACATCCATGCCTAAAATACGAGTACAGAAAAAGGCAGGTCCCTCTTCGTCTATCTGTTCACACGGCTACCTCTCAGCCTCAGAGAGCCGCGGATTACCGCGTCCCCTGAACGCCTCGTGTGGGCCGAGAGACTCAGAACAACATTCTGCACAAAGTCTGCTGCTGGCATTATGTTTCCCCGCAGCTCATTACACCGTTAGCTGGCGTAATGCGATTATCCGTCCTCTTCCTGTGTTCCTGCAGACGCCTCAGAGCAAAGACGCTAATTGACCCCGGTGCGGCGTCAATGGGGGACGGCTGGCGCTCATTGTGGTTTTGTTTGGAGACACGGAGGCAGCATTAGGCTGTGTTCCACCACGGGAGGATTTATTCACCAGGGACGGCTGCAAACAGAATGTGTGTGTTTGTGTGGGTTTTCTTGTTTTCCTCACCTTGTGGGGACCAAACCCTGGGGTCCCACACATTTTCTGGGGACCCAAACAGTCCGGGGGATTTCTGTTACCTTAAATGCCTCGGAAAACTACTACGAGACCGTTTTAAAGGATATTAAAACGCATGTATTATAAAAAAAACCCAAAGCTTACAGTAATTAATGAAACGTGCAAAGTAATGAATTCTCCTCACATGTTAACCCTCTACTGCTTCCTCTCTTGATGTTTAAATTCTAGTATTGATTATTTCTACTCTTTAATTTCTACTCATATGCAATGCCTTGTCTTTTTATGCTGCTGCATCGCAAACATGTCCCAATTTGGGATCAATAAAGTACTTACCTAACCTCCATATTTCAGACACGATGCTTCAGTAACGACGGGCAGAAAGAAGAAGCTGATATCGTGCGGCTAATTCATATAATTCACATATCATATAACACTAAGGCACACGATTATAAACAGCAACACATAAGCTTTAGATAAGGTGTATTAGACACAGGTTTATTCTTTGGTTTCCTTCCTTCCAGTCAGACTATATAACCATCACGGTCCTGGTAGACCTGACACACATATAACAACATAGACTATAATACCAACCATGTGCAATATATATATATATGCCGTTAATAGCTGTGCAATATACACCTGGCTGCTATATCTTGTGTGTGAGTTTTCTTTTTTCATCACCTTGTGGGGACCAAACCCTGAGGTCCCACACATTTTCTAGGGACCCAAAAAGTCCTGGAGATTTCTGTTATCTTAAATGCCTCGGAAAACTACTATGAGACAGTTTTAAGGTATATTAAAACGCATGTATTATAATCCATCCCAAAGCTTACAGTAATTAATGATATGTGCAAAGTTTTCTCGTTTTCATCACCTTGTGGGGACCAAACCCTGAGGTCCCACACATTTTCTGGGGACCCCTAAAAGTCCAGTACAGTTTTTTGCATTATATTTAATTTACTTTTATTCAAAGCAACTTACACACTTTAATAACGTAATGCATGTTTATGGGAGCAGTTTGGGGTTAAATATCCTGCCCGGAGACACATTGACACGTTGCAAAGGTTCTGATTGGACGATACTCACTTACAGCATGCTCCTTGATCTCTGACTCTGGGGTTAAATTAACATGTCTTACACGATACTAGCTTCTACATATGTACGATAAAGCGTCAATTGCACAACACAAACTTTTGTGTGGATTTAGGCGCCCCCTGTGGAGAGAAGCGGTAGTGTTTCTCTTATCCTCATGACATAAAGATTTAAATCTGGTTAGGGCGCGTATATAAAATATATGAAAGTCTTGATTTGATCTGTTTTTTATTTACCTTTCCAGGTTTAGCTATTATGTCCACATTACTGATAGTATTTATACTAAATCTCAGTATTGTGTTATTATATATTGTGAAAGCACCATCAATCAATCAATCAATCAATCAATCAATCAATCAATCAATCAATCAATGTTTATTTATATAGCCCAATATCACAAATGTTACATTTGTCTCAGTGGACTTCACAGTTTGTACAGAATATCAGTATGACAATACGACACCCTCTGTCCTTAGACCCTCACATCGTACAAGGAAACACTTCCAGAGAAACCCCACAGTTTAAAGGGAAACATGGGAGAAACCTCAGGGAGAGCAACAGAGGAGGGATCCCTCTCCCAGGACGGACAGACGTGCAATAGATGCCGTGTGTAAATCGAAGAGATAATACATTTACAGCGTAGGCAGACCGAATGTTTGGAAATGCATGTGTCTATAATAAGAAGATGAATCCACGAGGATGTCAACAATCCTGTGGGAGCCATCAGGGAAGTAGTATGATGAGAGTCAGGCAGGACCACAGAGACAGAAATCATCTGCCATACACTTGCGTTGCATTATCGATATCGAGGTATCTGTAGGAAATATTGTGATATTTTTTCCATATTGCCTATCCCAAGCTAAAGGTGTAATTGGAACACTGTGTTCGGCTAAAACAGAAAAAGGGAATTGAGATGAAATGTGTCTCTGTGATTAAGGCTAGGACAAATGGGGGAGGGGATCAAATCAGGTTAGAGGCCTCTGAAGGAGAGTGCATTAGTGTGTGTGTGTGTGTGTGTGTGTGTGTGTGTGTGGTGTGTGTGTGGTGTGTGTGTGTGGTGTGTGTGTGTGTGTGGTGTGTGTGGTGTTGGTGTGTGTGTGTGTGTGTGTGTGTGTGTGTGTGTGTGTGTGTGTGTGTGTGTGTGTGTGTGTGTGTGTGTGTGTGTATTGATCCACTGAAGCAGCATCAGACTGACTCTTGGCTCTGAACCTCTCTCTCTGCACACAGCTGTTTCTCATCGTCTGTCGTATAAATTAAACCGTGAGATTTACAGCTCAGTGTGAACACTGCAGCAGCCTCGCCTCTCATAATCGGGCTTTTATGTTATATTTTACTCCTTTTCTGTCCTTTTTTCTTACTTCAGAACATATTGGACCAGATGCAAAGACACAGATGTTCTTAAAGAGCCCTCTTCTGCTTTCTGTGGTGTTCCCTCTCCTGTAGTTCTGTATGTTTTTGTGCATGTAAAGGGTCTACAAAGTGACATCTCTTAGCGGTTGACCAATCAAAACAGAGATGTTGTTATCGACAAATATGTGATTAAATTGATCAAATCGGTGTCACAAGAGTATCATCCAGTAGGAATATTTCCTCTCGACGGCGTCTCTGTCTCGTCTGAGAAACTGTAACCAGCAAACGTTTTATAATTGCCTCCAAAACTAATCTAAAATCAAAGTGACAGATTCATTTTCTGCAGATCGACTTAACGTCCATCGGACTAATCATTTCCGCACTATACAGGACACACACACACACACACACACACACACACACACACACACACACACACACACACGCACGCATGCACGCACACACACACATCAAAGGAGACACTGCCTTCAGAGTGATGGAGGAAGCAGCCGGAGGGAAGAGCTTCTGTGACTGAAGTGCTTTCTAATCTCACAATGGTGTGTGTGTGTGTGTGTGTGTGTGTGTGTGTGTGTGTGTGTGTGTGTGGTGTGTGTGTATGTGTGTGTGTGTGGTGTGTGTGTGTGTGTGTGTGTGTGTGTGTGTGTGTGTGGTGTGTGTGTGTGTGTGTGTGTGTGTGTGTGTGTGCATGTGTGCAGTGATGTGGGGTCTTTTCTTGGCGACACATCAAGTAAATCTGGTTTCTGCTGAAGCAGAGGAGAGCGGCAGGAAATGGGATTGACTTCGTGTCTGTGAGAGCATCAGAGCGAAGCACTTAGAAAATATAGAGCTGCGACTAAATATTATTACCATCATCAGTTCATCTGGACAGTTTCTGCTTCATTAGTTCATGTGTTGGGCTCCAACATGTTAGAAAAGACCCCATAAATATAGTTTTATGTCAAAGAAATGAGCTAACAGTCATTTAAGAGCCGGAGAAATGTTGGTATGTTTTACTTAATTAATATCCAAATGCTTTTAATCTCAAATAGTCAGTCAGCTCATTTTAAGCTCTTACAATATTCAATTTGCTATAATAAGCATCACATCTTCACAGACACACTGAACAACAACAACAACAACAACAACACAGACACTAAACAACAACACAGACACTGAACAACAACACACAGACACACTAAAAACAACACAGACACACTAAACAACAACACAGACACACTGAACAACAACAACAACACAGACACTAAACAACAACACAGACACACTGAACAACAACAACAACAACACAGACACTAAACAACAACACAGACACACTAAACAACACTAAAGAGATGAGATGAGATGAGATGAGATGAGAGGAAAGGAGAGGAGAGGAGAGGAGAGGAGAGGAAAGGAGAGAGAGAGGAGAGGAGAGGAGAGGAGAGGAGATTGACTTCATTTAGATTGTGTTGCAGCGTTGACAAGGCCATGATCGTGAGTTACACATCAGATAAAATAATGAGATGTTTGTCCTTATAATGTCCAGAAAAGGCATGAATAAATGTGTCTGAGTCAAACACGTGTAATAGAGTATAAGCATATCATTTGGATTCCGTCTGTAAAAACAATGTATATAAAGAATATTAAAAATATAGAAATAAATCAATGAATGTTTTCTACATTTTGGTTTATTTACATATATATAACAAACATAAACAGTAAATATAAACACATCGACAATGAAGAGATATACTGTATATCTATATAGTGTTTAAGCTATATATACACAATATAACATATACAGAAGAAGTTAGAATACACTAAAGTAGAGGAAACTAAATGCATGCATTTTACAAGCCTACAGGTTGCATTGGTTTTAAACCAGAAACACAAAAAGCTGCAGGAAGTAAAGGCAGCAGCTGACCACTGTGTGTGTGTGTGTGTGTGTGTGTGTGTGTTGTGTGTGTGTGTGTGGTGTGTGTGTGTGTGTGTGTGTGGTGTGTGTGTGTGTGTGTGTGTGTGTGTGTGTGTGTGTGGTGTGTGTGTGTAGATAAGCAGCAGGCTCTTGCTCTTCCCATTAGGCCGGCTGAAGAAGGATGACATGACTTCTGTTTCCCACAGCCTCCCCTACTCATCACACACACACACACACCACACACACACACACACACACACACAACACACACACACACACACACACACACACACACACACTCTGCAGGGTTAAGTGTAGGTTAAGTGTTGAGTGTCTGACATGATGTGTATCTGTGAGAGATTCATTGTGGAGAACAAACACATTTATTTCTCCAGTGCAGAGTTTCTAATGTGGCTTTAATACAGAGAGGTGCAGGAATGAGTCCTGAACACTAATATGAGTCAGCATTTCATCACTTCCTGTCCCTTGACTAGAGGTCAATGGTTTTCTGAATGTGTTTTTGGTTGTTAGCATGAAATAAGGTCTGTGGTTAAGACAAGCTGAAGAGATTTTAACGGTTTGTCCTACGACATAAAATACATCAGTACATTTAAGATTTAAAAACAGAGGTTGCTAACAAGAGTCTAAAGGACAACACTAAACGTCATCACGGCCAACATTAGCCTCCTTAGCTAGCGGTGGTGACGTGAAGTCATGTGACCGTGCTGTAGTTCCTTTATAGCCCAACATTAGCCACCTTTAGCTTAGCGTGGTGACGTGAAGTCATGTGACCGTGCTGTAGTTCCTTATAGCCCAACATTAGCCTCCTTTAGCTTAGCGGTGGTGACGTGAAGTCATGTGACCGTGCTGTAGTTCCTTTATAGCCCAACATTAGCCACCTTTAGCTTAGCGGAGGGACGTGAAGTCATGTGACCGTGCTGTAGTTCTTTATAGCCCAACATTAGCCTCCTTTAGCTTAGCGGTAGTGAAGTGAAGTCATGTGACCGTGCTGTAGTTCCTTTATAGCCAACATTAGCCTCCTTTAGCTTAGCGGTGGTGACGTGAAGTCATGTGACCGTGCTGTAGTTCCTTTATAGCCCAACATTAGCCACCTTCAGCTTAGCGGTGGTGACGTGAAGTCATGTGACCGTGCTGTAGTTCCTTTATAGCCCAACATTAGCCACATTTAGCTTAGCGGTGGTGACGTGAAGTCATGTGACCGTGCTGTAGTTCCTTTATAGCCCAACATTAGCCGCCTTTAGCTTAGCGGTGGAGACGTGAAGTCATGTGAACCGTGGTAGTTCCTTTATAGCCCAACATTAGCCACCTTTAGCTTAGCGGTGGAGACGTCATGTGATGGTCTGACTTATATGAACCCTGATCTGTCTTCCTTTGTTGAATCCAGTCTGAACGTTCACTCTATCTGACGAGTGTGTGACAGTAATGGCTTTGTGTGTGTCTGTAGCAGTGTGTGTGTGTGTGTGTTAGCAGTGTGTGTGTGTGTGTTAGCAGCAGTGTGTGTGTGTGTGTGTGTGTGTGTTAGCAGTGGTGTGTGTTAGCAGTGTGTATGGTTAGCAGTGTGTGTGTGTGTGTGTGTAGCAGTGTATGTGTTAGCAGTGTGTGTTTATGTGTCTTAGCAAGTGTGTGTTTGTGTGTGTGTGTTAGCAGTGTGTGTGTGTTAGCGGTGTGTGTGTGTGTTAGCAGTGTGTGTATGTGTTAGCAGTGTGTGTGTGTTAGCAGTGTGTGTGTGTGTGTGTTAGCAGTGTGTGTGTTTGCAGTGTGTGTGTGTTAGCAGTGTGTGTGTGTTTGCAGTGTGTGTGTGTGTGTGTGTTAGCAGTGTGTGTGTGTTAGCAGTGTGTAGTGTTAGCGGTGTGTGTGTTGTGTGTGTTAGCAGTGTGTATGTGTTAGCAGTGTGTGTATGTGTGTAGCAGTGTGTGTGTAGTGTGTCGCAGTGTGTGTGTGTGTGTGTGTGTGCTAGCAGTGTGTGTGTTAGCGGTGGTGTGTTAGCAGTGTGTGTGCATGTGTTAGCAGTGTGTGTGTGTGTGTGTGTGTTAGCATGTGTGTGTGTGTGGTGGTGTGTGTGTAGCAGTGTGTGTGTGTGTGTGTGTGTGTGTTAGCAGTGTGTGTGTCTGTGTGTTAGCAGTGTGTGTGTGTGTGTGTGTGTGTGTGTGTTAGCAGTGTGTTGTCTGTGTGTTAGCAGTGTGTGTGTGTTAGCAGTGTGTGTGTGTGTGTGTTAGCAGTGTGTGTGTGTGTGACAGTAATGGCTGCTGGGAGCGTCTCCTGCTCCGATGCTTCTCTCTGATGAAAGCTCTCTGACAGCTTCCTGTCTCCTGCAGACACATCTCACACCAGACTACAGCTCCCAGAATGCATCTGTCCCCGAGCTCCTCTCACAGGGCCCCTCAGTGTTGAAGGATTTTAATGAATTCTCCACATCTGTCCACATGTAGAGACTTTGTTTCTGTGTGATCAGCTGACAGATAATCTTCATTATGTGAAATCTACAGCTTTCCATAAGAATACTCCACATATTTGATATCATATTTAATTTTATAGTACTTTGCAATACTGTCTGTAGTGTTTTGGTATATCCAGATATCATGTAAATAATTGTCTTTATCTCCACGTATAATAGTTTTTAAGTCGTTTTTATAATAGTTTTTTGTTATTTGGTAGCTTTTCTTACAGTTTGGTTAGACCTGACTCTGCATCTATTATTATTAGACATCTTCTGGATGGAGTTGTGTTGCAGCTGCAGGCGCACAGAGAGGACAACAAAGGGTTAACTGGACGTCTTCTCTCTGCAGCCTCTCTGCTCTGTGGAGCGTTAACAAAGAGGAAGCAGGACTTTAATGTCTGGGTCCCTGAAGGTTCAGCAGCTTCACTGTCCGCTCCTCCATTAGGATGCCAAACAGAGCGGTTAGACGTCACTGCAGATCATCTTTGACTGTTCACAACATGTGCATCGACTGGAGCAACAGCCGTTTGACATTTTCTTGATCTTTAAATTAAACCGTATTATCTTTGTTGGGAAAACACTGAATGTCCTCTTCAATCTGAGAGTACATGATAACAAAGGTATCCCAACTGTAGCTGTGAACATGACAGGATGTCTGATTACCTAGAAGAGCATCAGGACTGTTTGAGGCATATGATAGCTATGTGATTAACATGATGATTCAGCCTCTATGGAGAGAGACATATGACAAGCATGATCATTTCTGACGTGGAGCTAATCTGAAGTAAACATTGAATATGCTTTCTCTTCCTCCATCTTGTGACTGTGTAACTCCCCTCTTGGATATCAGCATGTGAAGGACACTGTTCAGGAACTAGTTGATGCTCTGTATGTGATGACTCCTTCCATTCTGGAGAGGATCACAGATACATGGATCCTGAGATTGAAGCTCAAGCCGGTGACGAGGAGAGTTTTCTAACAACTTTCATAATTGTTTTGCAATATTGTCCTTCTTAATTCATGCCGATGGAGTTTCTATATTATAGAGTGGTTTTGTATTAATCCAATGCTTTAAATATGTTTAAAATTGCTATAATCGCAGACTGTGAATATAAATACAGAAAGAAGTTGAAAGCGGTTAAATTATATTTGTAATCAATTTATTTTTGCATTTCACTTTTATTGCACATTATCCACTTTCACAAGGTGATATAAAAACAACTGAAAGAAATGAAAATGGAGGACCATGCAGGGTGACAGGCGCTGGGTCACCATGACGACCGTGTGAGGCTTTCTGCATGGAGTCGTGTGTGTGTGTGTGTGTGTGTATGTGTGTGTTGTGTGTGTATGTGTGTGTGTGTTTGTGCATGCGTGTGTGTGTGTGACTGCAGCAGATGAACATGACTATAGAAATAGGTCATGTATAATTCCTCTGGGATGACCTGCCATTCCTAAACACACACACACACACACACACACACACACACACACACACACACACACACACACACACACACACATTCAAAAACAACATTTGATTTGCTTTATGTGGTCTGTTTGTGGGAGACACACACACAACACATTGTTTTCCTGTGTAGGAGCTTGATTGTAACATAGTGATGTCACCATGTTCGGGAAGTAAAGGATGGAGAGCACACTGCAGGAGACGGAGCACCCAGGGAGCAGAGCAGGGCTCCTTACCTCTTCACTGCAGGACTTTGACTTGTAGCAGAGTTGTATTTATTTTACTTTTCTTTTTGATATAAATTAAAATTCTGCTCTTATGGAATTCTTGATATTCCTGGAGAGCTCCGCCAGCTGCTCGTTAGCAATCTGCTGCTCGTTAGCATCAGCTGCTCGTTAGCAGATTAATGAAGATAAGACACGACGTAAACACGATCTGAAGAGAGGCTGCAGATCTGAGAGTTAGCAGGTTGCCTAGCAACACTGAGGACCAGCTCGAGTGTGTGTGTGTGTTGTTTTGTGTGGTGTGTGTGTGTGTTACCTCAATACATTTCCTAATTGGCTCGATCGATAGTCCTTTGAGCTTCAGATTAAATAACACACACACACACACACACACACACACACACACACACACACACACACACACACACACACACACACACACACACACACACACACAGCTATGTAATAGAAGCTCAAAAGATAA
>JAAKFY010000018.1:37843045-37848045 GCA_011823955.1 Dissostichus mawsoni
CACGGAGACGATATCAGTTGAATCCGCTAACGTTCTCTATCGTATAGACGGGTCGTCCACACGGAGAGATATCAGTTGAATCTGCTAACGTTCTCTATCGTATAGACACACACACAAACACACACACACACACACACACACACACACACACACGAACATTAGCTGCATGTTAATTAGCATTAAACTAACCCTCTGCAGTTTCTGATATTTATATATTTTTCATGTGTTCAGGAGACGTCAGGGAATCTGAAATGACACCAAAACTCCTCAGAGTCGCAGAGAAAATCTATCTATATCCACCAAATGTTTATATGTTGGTTATGATGGAATACAAATACTTTTCTTTCATTATATACAACTGTATAGGATGAATGAATGGCTGAAAGCATGGATAGAAATATTAGTAGAGAGATAGGGCCAATTAAAATACAAAACCACAAACAATTAGCTAAAAACAGCAGAAATATATATTTATTTCCCAGGATTTGACAAACCGCCATGAAAGCCAGCGAGGGTGTAAAGTCAACTATAAAGATAAACAGTAATACATGTAATCAGTGGTGAGTAAACAAGCTCCTGACTGACGGACAGTAATGTGTGTTTTGGTCTCCGTTAATCACCGCTTGTCTGCAGCCTCTTTAGCATACGGCTAATTATGAGTCTTTCTGACGGGGGGGGGGGGGGGGGGGGGGGGGGGGGGGGGGGGGGGGGGGGGGGCTGAGGGGGGGGGGGGACAGAAAAACAGAACACAACAAACACTGAGGCGTCCAGAGGAACGGCTGGAGAAATAAATAATAACACATATCTATCAGGTGTTCATTCAGCGCAGACTGTAGAGCGGAGAGTCATGATGTACTCGAGTCAAAGTAGAAGTACTCAGATCTTGTAGTAAAAGTAGAAGTACTCAGATCTTGTACTTGAGTAAAAGTAGAAGTACTCAGATCTTGTACTTGAGTAAAAGTAGAAGTACTCAGATCTTATACTTGAGTAAAAGTAGAAGTACTCAGATCTTGTACTTGAGTAAAAGTAGAAGTACTCAGATCGTGTACTTGAGTAGAAGTAGAAGTACTCAGATCTTGTACTTGAGTAAAAGTAGAAGTACTCAGATCTGGTACTTGAGTAAAAGTAGAAGTACTCAGATCTTGTACTTGAGTAGAAGTAGAAGTACTCAGATCTTTTACTTGAGTAGAAGTAGAAGTACTCAGATCTTGTACTTGAGTAGAAGTAGAAGTACTCAGATCTTGTACTTGAGTAGAAGTAGAAGTACTCAGATCTTGTACTTGAGTAAAAGTAGAAGTACTCAGATCTGGTACTTGAGTAAAAGTAGAAGTACTCAGATCTTGTACTTGAGTAGAAGTAGAAGTACTCAGAGCTTGTTCTTGAGTAGAAGTAGAAGTACTCAGATCTTGTACTTGAGTAGAAGTAGAAGTACTCAGATCTTGTACTTGAGTAGAAGTAGAAGCTCCCTGCAGATGTTTCACATTAAAAGCCCGATAAGAAAGAAATGGATTGGGCTTTTATTGGGAAAAAACAGCACATTTTCTTTGACTGATTTGAATGGGAAACTAAACTTTTGGCACAAAAGCTTTGCAGGTTTTTCAATCCAATTACGACTCCAATCAATACGACTTCCTGCAGAGTTTCACAATAAAAGCATGATTGAAACAACATCGATTAACCTTTCTAAGACTTCTTGTATTAGCACATTGTGAAGAGCTGCTGCTGTTCTCCCTTTTAATTCTTGTTCTTTTTAAACCGTCCAGAAGCTGCCAGCATGTTCTCTGTTGCAGCCGTTCATATGCTAAGTGCTATTCAGATGCTAAATGCTAAGGCCCCTGTGAGACGTGGGGGTCTCGGGTGCTCCTCTGCAGCTGTGGCGCCGCTCCGAAGGCTTTATTAGCAGTCATTTGCTGCTCGGCGCTGAGCGATCTCCGGGCCGCGACCCCGTCTCTCAGCCGAGGAGAAACAGACCGCTCAGCTGATTACTCTACTCTGATTACTCTGCTCAGACAGGAAGTGACAGGCTCACTGAGCGGAGTCAGAGAGCAGAACCAGAACGACTTCAGACGTGACGGCCGTCCAATCAGATCGTCGTCTATGAGGCAAATGAAACCCTAAATACCTGCATTGTAACTGTGAGGGTCTGCAGGTAAACTATTTGAATAAGCCAAAAGCAACATGGGCTTTAAATAAAGATGCGATATACAATTATCAGTGTCTCTTCAGTGTGTCTTCAGTGTCTCTTCAGTGTGTCTTCAGTGTCTCTTCAGTGTGTCTTCAGTGTCTCTTCAGTGTGTCTTCAGTGTCTCTTCAGTGTGTCTTCAGTGTGTCTTCAGTGTGTCTTCAGTGTCTCTTCAGTGCTCTTCAGTGTGTCTTCAGTGTCTCTCAGTGTGTCTTCAGTGTCTCTTCAGTGTGTCTTCAGTGTGTCTTCAGTGTCTCTTCAGTGTCTCTTCAGTGTGTCTTCAGTGTCTCTTCAGTGTGTCTTCAGTGTCTCTTCAGTGTGTCTTCAGTGTCTCTTCAGTGTGTCTTCAGTGTCTCTTCAGTGTGTCTTCAGTGTGTCTTCAGTGTCTCTTCAGTGTCTCTTCAGTGTGTCTTCAGTGTCTCTTCACTGTGTCTTCAGTGTCTCTTCAGTGTCTCCGTCTCTCAGTGTCTTCAGTGTGTCTTCAGTGTCTCTTCAGTGTCTTCATCCCTGGTGTTTTTGTCCTGCAGCGTCTCCAGAGACACTCCGCCTCCAGAGACGCTGCTATATACGGAGGTCATGCATATTCATGAGGAATTATAAAAAGGTCTGCAGCTGAATGTGAGAAGAGAGCGCGGCACGCTGCTCAGTTTCCAGAGACACACGCAGGTACACTGAGAGGAGAATACAGAGACACATGCAGGTACACTGAGAGGAGAATACAGAGACACATGCAGGTACACTGAGAGGAGAATACAGAGACACATGCAGGTACACTGAGAGGAGAATACAGAGACACACGCAGGTACACTGAGAGGAGAATACAGAGACACATGCAGGTACACTGAGAGGAGAATACAGAGACACACGCAGGTACACTGAGAGGAGAATACAGAGACACATGCAGGTACACTGAGAGGAGAATACAGAGACACATGCAGGTACACTGAGAGGAGAATACATCATATCTACAGATATCTAAACACATACCTGAGCCTTACTGGCTGGATCCGCGTCACATGACCTGGTGTTTTATTGAGCATTAGCTGAAGGTCAAAGAGCAACTTTACCGTGTTTTATCTGCTGGTTTTAATGGGTAAATATATCATGTGACTGCAGTTATATCAGATGGATTGAGGTAGAGTAAGATAGAAATTAAGAGGCAGATATTTACCAGATAAATAAGGTTATTGTAGATTTAAAGAAAGTGAATAACGTGACTGGTTTTAAATGTGCATCCATAGCAAGATTTGACTCGGTGTTTCTCGCAGTTTAAGACATCATTATGGTAGAGAGTGTATTAGATTAGATAGTAATGAAGTATTCTAGATACTTCATTTAGAATACACCCTAATTCTTAATATGATGTTAGGACCTGTTTTTAGATTCAAAATATTGTCATTTTCTTAATAATTATAGTACAGTCTGCATGTAAGCCCTGCAGGGTGAGTGATACTGTCTGCGTATAAATCCTGATATATCTCAGATGTCCTATGTTTCTCTGAGCAGTGAACGCACCACGGAGGTTGCATGACTGTATTTTTAGCTTAGCATGAAGAGTGTGAAGTGAAGCAGGAAGTCAGGCTTCATCTGCTGGAGGAGGAGTGAGAAATAAAACCACTTTAAAGGTCTCCTGTCATGCAAAATGCACTTCCTGATGTCTTCTCTACATCACCATGTGTCCCCGGTGTGTCCCCGGTGTGTCCCCGGGTGTCCCCGGTGTGTCAGGAGACTCACAAAATGTCAGGAAATAAACCCTCTCTCTTCACCTCCGTACCCACATCTCTAAAAACGGGGGAACAACGGAGCTGATCCAGATTTGCTGCGTCATGATGACATTACTAAAATGTGGGCGGGCTTTACACCCACGGGCCAATCAGAAACGTTGCTGTCAGAAACAATGAGACGTGTTCTGGAAGTAATATGGACTGTTTACATTAGCATGGCTGACACTCAGAGCTAGGGATGTAACGATATACCGAATATCACGGTATCGCGATAATAAACGTCTCAATACCGTCGTGAGACTGACAAAGTCTACCGCGATTTTAATTTTAATTTATTTTATTTTTTAAACCTTTATTGAACCAGGTGGTGCCATTGAGATCATCGATCTCTTTTTCAAGAGAGACCTGTCCAACATGGCAGCAAGTAGGTTACAACATGAACATAAAACAACAGAACACAAAAGGACATCGTATTTACAGGGCTACATTTACATACCTAGAGACATTGACAAGTACCAACAGTATATTTGTATCTCGCCCTGTCAATACTTCCTGAGCGTTTGGGAAACACGTGCGTCCGACTCTAGAGAAGACGCCGGACTTCCTGAGCGTTTGGGAAACACGTGCGTCCGACTCTAGAGAAGACGCCGGACTTCCTGAGCGTTTGGGAAACACGTGCGTCCGACTCTAGAGAAGACGCCGGACTTCCTGAGCATTTGGGAAACACGTGTGTCCGACTCTAGAGAAGACGCCGGACTTCCTGAGCGTTTGGGAAACAGTGTGTCCGACTCTAGAGAAGACGCCGGACTTCCTGAGCGTTTGGGAAGCACGTGTGTCCGACTCTAGAAAAGACGCCGGACTTCCTGAGCGTTTGGAAAACACGTGTGTCCGACTCTAGAGAAGACGCCGGACTTCCTGAGCGTTTGGGAAACACGTGTGTCCGACTCTAGAGAAGACGCCGGACTTCCTGAGCGTTTGGGAAACACGTGTGTCCGACTCTAGAGAAGACGCCGGACTTCCTGAGCGTTTGGGAAGCACGTGTGTCCGACTCTAGAGAAGACGCCGGACTTCCTGAGCGTTTGGGAAACACGTGT
>JAAKFY010000018.1:37853045-37858045 GCA_011823955.1 Dissostichus mawsoni
CACCCGCTAAGCTAAAGGTGGCTAATTTTGGGCTATATAGAACTACAGCACGGTCACATGACTTCCACGTCACCACCGCTAAGCTAAAGGAGGCTAATGTTGGGCTATAAAGGAACTACAGCACGGTCACATGACTTCACTTCACCACCGCTAAGCTAAAGGAGGCTAATGTTGGGCTAAAAGGAACTACAGCACGGTCACATGACTTCACGTCACCACCGCTAAGCCAAAGGAGGCTAATGTTGGGCTATAAAGGAACTACAGCACGGTCACATGACTTCACGTCACACCGCTAAGCCAAAGGAGGCTAATGTTGGGCTATAAAGGAACTACAGCACGGTCACATGACTTCAGTCACCACCGCTAAGCTAAAGGAGGCTAATGTTGGGCTATAAAGGAACTACAGCACGGTCACATGACTTCACGTCACCACCGCTAAGCCAAAGGAGGCTAAATGTTGGGCTATAAAGGAACTACAGCACGGTCACATGACTTTCACGTCACCACCACTAAGCTAAAGGAGGCTAATGTTGGGCTATAAAGGAACTACAGCACGGTCACATGACTTCACGTCACCATCGCTAAGCTAAAGGAGGCTAATGTTTGGCTATAAAGGAACTACAGCACGGTCACATGACTTCACGTCACCACCGCTAAGCTAAAGGAGGCTAATGTTGGGCTATAAAGGAACTACAGCACGGTCACATGACTTCACGTCACCACCGCTAAGCTAAAGGAGGCTAATGTGGCTATAAAGGAACTACGCACGGTCACATGACTTCACGCCACCACCGCTAAGCTAAAGGAGGCTAATGTTGGGCTATAAAGGAACTACAGCACGGTCACATGACTTCACGTCACCACCGCTAAGCTAAAGGAGGCTAATGTTGGGCTATAAAGGAACTACAGCACGGTCACATGACTTCACTTCACCACCGCTAAGCTAAAGGTGGCTAATGTTGGGCTATAAAGGAACTACAGCACGGTCACATGACTTCACGTCACCACCGCTAAGCCAAAGGAGGCTAATGTTGGGCTATAAAGGAACTACAGCACGGTCACATGACTTCACGTCACCACCGCTAAGCTAAAGGAGGCTAATGTTGGGCTATAAGGAACTACAGCACGGTCACATGACTTCACGTCACCACCGCTAAGCTAAAGGAGGCTAATGTTGGGCTATAAAGGAACTACAGCACGGTCACATGACTTCACGTCACCACCGCTAAGCCAAAGGAGGCTAATGTTGGGCTATAAAGGAACTACAGCACGGTCACATGACTTCACGTCACCACCACTAAGCTAAAGGAGGCTAATGTTGGGCTATAAAGGAACTACAGCACGGTCACATGACTTCACGTCACCATCGCTAAGCTAAAGGAGGCTAATGTTGGGCTATAAAGGAACTACAGCACGGTCACATGACTTCACGTCACCACCGCTAAGCTAAAGGAGGCTAATGTTGGGCTATAAAGGAACTACAGCACGGTCACATGACTTCACGTCACCACCGCTAAGCTAAAGGAGGCTAATGTTGGGCTATAAAGGAACTACAGCACGGTCACATGACTTCACGTCACCACCGCTAAGCTAAAGGAGGCTAATGTTGGGCTATAAAGGACTACAGCACGGTCACATGACTTCACGTCACCACCGCTAAGCTAAAGGAGGCTAGACTGTTAGCAACCACTCTTAAACTCACCAATGGGGTATTTACTGATGTATTTTATGTCGTAGAACAAAACATTAAAATCTCTTCAGCTTGTTTTAACCACAGACCTTATTTCAGGGTAAAAACCAAAAACACATTCAGGAAACCATTGACCTCAAGACCAGGGGACAGGAAGTGATGAAATGCTGACTCAGTCAGTGTTTTAGGACCCAGTCCTGCATCAACAGCGACATTTTGGTCTTGATCTCCAGCTGTATTTCTAGTTTAAACACAATAAGAACTCACTGTCTGTGTTTGCTCCTCAGCTGATGGGTGTCTCTCGGAGCTCAGCGTCCCCGTGTCGGAGCACGGAGCCTGGGCCACGGCCATGAACACCTGGGCATCCTGCCTGTGGGCTCAGAGGACCCCCGCTGCTCTCAGGTAACTTCAAACACCTCACCTCAAAGACTCAAAGGCTTTATCATCAGATTAACAGCAGCTTCAGTGTATACAAGAACACCTGAAGTCCCAGGCTCCTCCCACAATGCAACATCAATATATATAAGACAAGACTAATGTGCAAGTAATGCAATAGAATGTATTTAACATTCAAATGCTCAACGTTTTACTGTGATATCTTGTTTCAACAGTTACTTTATCACGTCATCACTTTTTTTTGTATTATTATTTACATTTTTTACATTACTTTATTTGTACCTTGTGTGAATCCTGTTTTTCACTCTGATCCTGTTGCTGAATTTCCCCAAGGGATAAATAAAGTTCCATCTTAGAAGTGAAATATAAGTAAAGTAGAATAAGATGATGAGATGATCTCCACCTGAAGATGGAGCTGCCTTCACGTGATACTGCGAGGTTTGGCTCAGAGACTGGTGGTGGAAACAACCAGTTAAACTCTGTTTCTATGGTTGCCCCTATGCTAGCCTGCGCTGCTACATACAGCTGTCTTCTGATTGGTTGCACATCCACAGGTCAGCGTTAACGAGGTCAAAGTTGATTTAATTTGAACTTTGATTGCAGCACTACAAATGTGAGCCTCAGTGAAAACGTTGAACTTCTTCCGATTCTTCCTCTTTTCACTGCCATCAACATGTCAAGCTCACGGCGCTAGTTAAGTCTCTTCAGCTTGTGTTAACCACAGGCCTTATTCCAGGATAACAACCAAAAAATCATTCAGAAAACCATTGACCTCCAGACCAGGGGACAGGTTAAGGTTTAGGACTCATTCCTGCACAAGAGCAGGTGAGAACGAAACAGAGTCTGGTCTGAATGAGGCTTCATGTCAGTGTTTCTATTGAAAATAACTGATAGACTGTTCCGTTATCGCAAATCATTTTCAACATTATTAGTCCGTAAAACCATTTTTCTGCGAGACCGAGAGGGAGAGAACAGATCTCATCTCAGCGCTATCGTTCACATTATCTGTGTGTGTTATCTGTGTGTGTGTGTGTGTGTGTGTGTGTGTGTGTGTGGTGTGTGTGGTGTGTGTGTGTGTGTGTTGTGCAGTATTACCATTCAGCAGCACTTTACAGAGAATGGGGGGAAGAATATCTAAGTTCAGCAGACGTTATGCAAATTTATGGACTTCGTAATAAGCAGACAATGTCAGTTTTACTTCAGGCTCTTTAGTCTCAGAGCTTAGGTTTGACTGTGTGTGTGTGTGTGTGTGTGTGTGTGTGTGTGTGTGTTGTGTGTGGTGTGTGTGTGTGTGGTGTGTGTGTGTGTGTGTGTGTGTTTTTGTGTGTGTGTGTGTGTGTGTGTTGGTGTGTGTGTGTGGTTGTGTGTGTGTGTGTGTGTGTGTGTGTGTGTGTGTGTGTGTGTGTGTGTGTGTTTGTGTGTGTGTGTGTGTGTGTTGTGTGTGTGTGCTGATGGCTCTAATGGTGATGGAAACTGAGAGGCTCTAAACGGTCTGAAGTGGAAAAGCTTTTAGCTGCTTTTAGGCGACGCCGCAGTAACGTGCAGATCAGAAACTGAGAACACTGCAATGTGATGAGCATACTAATACTTCAGATAGTACTTCTTGTGGAAATCAGTAATACTATCTGGATTTGATGTTTTATTGTGAGAGTAGGGTCGTTTTAGAGTAGTATTATAACCAGCAATTAGCCTATAGGCTCCTACAAAGTGACCTTCAAATACATTGTAGGATGTTTTGAGTGAAAGGATGATATTTGTTTTAAAATGAAGTTCTGCATGTCGGCAGAGATTTCTACAGAATAAATGATCATTCAAAAGACTGCAACAGTTAGTTCAGGATCTATAATCATGGAATAAAAGCCTCATTTATTCTCTTATTTCACAGAAGTACCTTTTAATTTAAGGTGCTTTATATTTGGCTGCTCTCCAAACACTAATCCCTGCATGTTTCACCTCAATTGAATTTTCTGTTTCCCCTTCTAATCTGTTTATGAATCAGTTTTGGGGGATTTGTCTGAGCTTTGTGTTTGTTTGTTCAGCTACATAAAGCCTGAGGGGATATTATTATTATTATTGTTGCTGTTGTTGTTAGGGTTAGGTTAAAGTAATTGAATGCCCGGGCTGAACTGTGCAGCATCACTGGAAATATTAAATAATGACATAATTTTATTTTGGCGATGCTCTCATCCTTTTGAAGTGTGTGTGTGTGTGTTTGTCTTCATCACATTGTGGGGCTCCTGATAGCACAGTCGCATTGCGGGTCCAACATTTTATTGGGATCCAAAAACCTGGGTTTTGTTCGTGTTAAATCATCGATAGCCTGTAAAACTCACCTCAAAATAAGAAGACAAAGCATTTTTGAAAGGGCGTTAAGCATCGTACATTTGCTGGTAAATTATTCCCATTCTTTCTTCCTCTTCTGTGGTTTTCCTCCTGTTTCCAGATGGATGTTAATGGTTTTGTTTCTCGGAGAAAATCCTGCCGCTGCCTGTGGTGATGATGATGAATGTGAGGAGGAGGGGGGGGTGTAATTTACCTGTCGGGGTTATCTCAGACAGCGCTTTAATGAGTTTTCCTAAGACCTGAGGAATGTGTGGAGGCAGCCGGCCGCGGACGCTCAGATTTATGGAAGATTAACGCTTTTCCCTCCAGATCTGCAAAAAAGAGCCTCTGCTTCTGTCTGAGGGTTTCTCTGCAGGATACTGATGCTGCAGGAAAAGCAGGATATGTTGGGAATTATTCAAGAAACCTGCTTTAAACATTTAAAGAAATGCAATTATTTATAAACGTACTACAAATTCAGATTCAAATATATTATTGAGCACATATGGAAAATAGCGTGCAAAATAATCTGCAACTATTATGCTAATTGGTTAATTGTCTGAGTAATTTTTTTATGCAAAGCTCTTTATTT
>JAAKFY010000018.1:37860545-37868045 GCA_011823955.1 Dissostichus mawsoni
CCTGCTGCTAGCTCCATCAGAACCACAGTGTGGCCCTGCTGCTAGCTCCATCAGAAACCACAGTGTGGCCCTGCTGCTAGCTCCATCAGAAACACAGTGTGGCCCTGCTGCTAGCTCCATCAGAACCACAGTGTGCCCTGCTGCTAGCTCCATCACTTTCTCTGGAACACAAGAGGAGCAAATACTGTAAACCACTATTTTGGGAGCAGGAAAAATAAAGACCTTTCCTAACAGATTTATATAAATATGACCCTTGTGTGTGTGTGTGTGTGTGTGTGTGTGTGTGTGTGTGTGTGTGTGTGTGTGTGTGTGTGTGTGTGTGTGTGTGTGTGTGTGTGTGTGTGTGTGTGTGTGGTGTGTGTGTGTGTCCTGCAGACTCGGTGTGTATCCAGAGGTTCGACCCGGGCTCCTCCCTCCCATCAACCCTCTGATGGGGGGGCCCCTCAGCCTCGTGCCCCCCCCGCCCTGCCCCCCCGACATGCCAATCATCAAAGAGATCATCCACTGCCCGAGCTGCACACTGTTCCCCCAGAGCCCCAGTGAGAACACCACACACACACACACCACACACACACACACACACACACACACACACACACACACACACACTTTTGACACTCTTTTTTACACAGAGGGGACACATGTCTCTTCTACATCAACATGTGTCCCCTCTGTGTAAAGAGCCTCTCTCTTTACACAGAGGGGACACATGTCTCTTCTACATCAACATGTGTCCCCTCTTCTTCATGTCTCTTCTACATCAACATGTTTCCCCTCTGTGTAAAGAGACTCTCTCTTCACACAGAGGGGACACATGTCTCTTCTACATCAACATGTGTCCCCTCTTCTTCATGTCTCTTCTACATCAGCATGTGTCCCCTCTTCTTCATGTCTCTTCTACATCAACATGTGTCCCTCTCTGTGTAAAGAGACTCTCTCTTCACACAGAGGGGACACATGTCTCTTCTACATCAAAAATTGTTCCCCTCTCTTCATGTCTCTTCTACATCAACATGTGTCCCCTCTGTGTAGAGGACTCTCTCTTCACACAGAGGGGACACATGTCTCTTCTACATCAACATGTGTCCCCTCTTCTTCATGTCTCTTCTACATCAACATGTGTCCCCTCTGTGTAAAGAGACTCTCTCTTCACACAGAGGGGACACATGTCTCTTCTATCTACATCAACATGTGTCCCCTCTTCTTCACGTCTCCTCTACATCAACATGTGTCCCCTCTTCTTCATGTCTCTTCTACATCAGCATGTGTCCCCTCTTCTTCATGTCTCTTCTACATCAACATGTGTCCCCTCTGTGTAAAGAGACTCTCTCTTCACACAGAGGGACACATGTCTCTTCTACATCAACATGTGTCCCCTCTTCTTCACGTCTCCTCTACATCAACATGTGTCCCCTCTTCTTCATGTGTCTTCTACATCAACATGTGTCCCTCTTCTCCATGTCTCTTCTACATCAACATGTGTCCCCTCTTCTTCATGTCTCTTCTACATCGACATGTGTCCCCTCTTCTTCATGTCTCTTCTACATCAACATGTGTCCCCTCTTCTCCATGTCTCTTCTACATCAACATGTGTCCCCTCTTCTTCATGTCTCTTCTACATCGACATGTGTCCCCTCTTCTTCATGTCTCTTCTACATCAACATGTGTCCCCTCTTCTTCATGTCTCTTCTACATCAACATGTGTCCCCTCTGTGGAAAGAGACTCTGAAAGTTTCAGGAACAAAGATTCTCCCTCTTTTTCTCCCGATCCATTTCTATAAAAACCTGTCTGAAAATGAGCTGATCAGATTCTGGCCACTTGATGATGTCATAACGATGTTTTGGCTTGTGTAACCATTAGCCAATCAGCAACAAGGTAACCCCCCCCCCCCCCCCCTTATCACCTGGATCTGCTCCTAGAGCACCATTGAGTTCTTTGTAACCAAATCTCTCTCAGAGGGGCGTGGGGAGGGGCTCCTTATTTCATCTAAAGTAACAGACATATGTTTGACACCCCTGATTTAAGCTCTTAGTCCTAACGTTGTGATGCCGGTTGTCCCTCAGACCTGCCCCCCCCTCGATGCGGGAGCGCCCCCCCGGCTGTAAGACGGTGTTTGTGGGGGGGCTGCCGGAGAACGCCACGGAGGAAGTCATCCGGGAGGTGTTCGACCAGTGCGGAGAAATCCTGGCCCTCAGGAAGAGCAAGAAGAACTTCTGCCATCTGAGATACAGCGAGGAGTTCATGGTGGACAAGGCCATGTACCTGTCAGGTAGACACACACACACACACACGCACGCACGCACGCACGCACGCACGCGCCACGCACACGCACGCACGCACGCACGCACGCACGCACGCATGCACGCACGCACACATACACACATACACACACACGCACACACGCACGCACGCACGCACGCACGCACGCACGCACGCACGCACGCACGCACGCACGCACGCACGCACGCACGCACGCACGCACCACGCACACATACACACATACACACATACACACATACACACACACACACACATACAGATCATGGAACAGATGTTTGAACCCTATATGTCCCCTCAGGTACAGATGTTGAACCCTATCTGTCCCTCAGGTACAGATGTTTGAACCCTATATGTCCCCTCAGGTAGAGATGTTGAACCCTATATGTCCCCTCAGGTAGAGATGGTTGAACCCTATATGTCCCCTCAGGTAGAGATGTGAACCCTATATGTCCCCTCAGGTGAAGAGGTTGAACCCTATATGTCCCCTCAGGTAGAGATGTTGAACCCTATATGTCCCCTCAGGTAGAGATGTTGAACCCTATATGTCCCCTCAGGTAGAGATGTTGAACCCTATATGTCCCCTCAGGTACAGATGTTGAACCCTATATGTCCCCTCAGGTAGAGATGTTGAACCCTATATGTCCCCTCAGGTGAAGAGGTTGAACCCTATATGTCCCCTCAGGTAGAGATGTTGAACCCTATATGTCCCCTCAGGTAGAGATGTTGAACCCTATATGTCCCCTCAGGTAGAGATGTTGAACCCTATATGTCCCCTCAGGTAGAGATGTTGAACCCTATATGTCCCCTCAGGTACAGATGTTGAACCCTATATGTCCCCTCAGGTAGAGATGTTGAACCTATATGTCCCCTCAGGTAGAGATGTTGAACCCTATATGTCCCCTCAGGTAGAGATGTTGAACCCTATATGTCCCCTCAGGTACAGATGTTTGAACCCTATATGTCCCCTCAGGTAGAGATGTTTGAACCCTATATGTCCCCTCAGGTGAAGAGGTTGAACCCTATATGTCCCCTCAGGTAGAGATGTTGAACCCTATATGTCCCCTCAGGTGAAGAGGTTGAACCCTATATGTCCCCTCAGGTAGAGATGTTGAACCTATATGTCCCCTCAGGTGAAGAGGTTGAACCCTATATGTCCCCTCAGGTAGAGATGTTGAACCCTATATGTCCCCTCAGGTAGAGATGTTGAACCCTATATGTCCCCTCAGGTACAGATGTTGAACCCTATCTGTCCCCTCAGGGTACAGATGTTTGAACCCTATATCTCCCCTCAGGTACAGATGTTTGAACCCTATATGTCCCCTCAGGTAGAGATGTTGAACCCTATATCTCCCCTCAGGTACAGATGTTTGAACCCTATATCTCCCCTCAGGTACAGATGTTTGAACCCTATATGTCCCCTCAGGTAGAGATGTTTGAACCCTATATGTCCCCTCATGGTACAGATGTTTGAACCCTATATCTCCCCTCAGGTACAGATGTTTGAACCCTATATGTCCCCTCAGGTACAGATGTTTGAACCCTATATCTCCCCTCAGGTACAGATGTTTGAACCCTATATCTCCCCTCAGGTACAGATGTTTGAACCCTATATCTCCCCTCAGGTACAGATGTTTGAACCCTATATGTCCCCTCAGGTACCGGATGCGTATCGGGTCCAGCACGGAGAAGAAGGACTCAGGGAGGATCCACGTGGACTTTGCTCAGGCGCGGGACGATCTGTATGAGTGGGAGTGTCAGCAGCGCCTCCTGGCCCGAGAGCAGCGACACCTCCGATTCGTCCACGAGGACAGACTCCTCCCCCCCTCTCCTCCTCCCATAGTGCACTTCTCCGAACACGAGGCGGCCATGTTGGCAGAGAGACTGAAAGGTAAGGACGGGCAGAGGTGGGAAGTAGTGGAGTACAAATACTTCGTTACTGTACTTAAGTACATGTTTCTGGTATCAGTACTTTACTCCACTACTTATTTTTCTGACTACTTTTGACTTTTTACATGTTGAACCCAAATACCTGTACTTTCTACTTCTTACATTTTGAACCCAAATACCTGTACTTTCTACTTCTTACATGTTGAACACAAATACCTGTACTTTCTACTTCTTCCATGTTGAACCCAAATACCTGTACTTTCTACTTCTTACATGTTGAACCCAAATACCTGTACTTTCTACTTCTTACATGTTGAACCCAAATACCTGTACTTTCTACTTCTTCCATGTTGAACCCAAATACCTGTACTTTCTACTTCTTACATGTTGAACACAAATACCTGTACTTTCTACTTCTTACATGTTGAACCCAAATACCTGTACTTTCTACTTCTTACATGTTGAACCCAAATACCTGTACTTTCTACTTCTTACATGTTGAACCCAAATACCTGTACTTTCTACTTCTTCCATGTTGAACCCAAATACCTGTACTTTCTACTTCTTACATTTTGAACACAAAAAACCTGTACTTTCTACTTCTTACATTTTGAACACACACATTACATTACATTGCATTTAGCTGACGCTTTATCCAAGCGACTTACAATAAGTGCATTCGACCAACAAGATACAAACTTGAAGAAAACAGAATCATATAAGTACATCAGGTTTCATAGAGCTAAAACATTTCAAGTGCTACTCAACTGGCTTTAGATAAGCCAGTCCTTTATTAGTATATAAGTGCTTTGTTAGCAATTCTTTGTTAGTAATTCTATCGCTCGAAGTGGAGTCGAAAGAGATGAGTTTTCAGTCTGCGCCGGAAGATGTGTAAGCTATCTGCTGTCCTGATTTCAATGGGGAGCTCATTCCACCATTTTGGAGCCAGGATAGCAAACCGACGTGTTTTTGCTGATGGGAACTTGGGTCCCCCTCGCAGTGCTGGTGCAGCGAGCCGTTTGGCCGATGCAGAGCGGAGTGCACGTGCTGGGGTGTACAGTTTAACCATGTCCTGGATGTAGGAAGGGCCAGATCCATTCACAGCATGGTACGCAAGTACCAGTGTCTTGAAGTGGATTCTAGCAGTTACTGGAAGCCAGTGAAGGAGCGGAGGAGCGGTGTGGGAACATTTGGAAGGTTGAAGACCAGACGAGCCGCTGCATTCTGGATGAGCTGCAGAGGTCGGATGGCACATGCAGGTAGACCAGCCAGGAGGGAGTTGCAGTAGTCTAGGCGTGAGACGACGAGAGCCTGGGCCAGAACCTGCGTCGCTTTCTGGGTCAGGAGGGGACGTATCCTCCTGATGTTGTAAGCGTGTATCTGCAGCAGCGGGTTGTAGCAGCGATGTTTGCAGTGAAGGACAGTTTGTTATCTAGGGTCACACCCAGATTCCTTGCAGTCTGAGTCGGGGAAACAACAGAGGTGCCGATGTTGATTGTTAGTCAAGAGTGGGACAATCTTTTCCCGGAAGGAAAAGCAGTTCAGTCTTGTCAAGGTTGAGCTTGAGGTGGTGAGCAGACATCCACTGAGAGATGTCAGCTAGACAAGCAGAGATGCGTGCGACGACCTGGGTCTCTGAGCGGGGAAAGGACAGAATTAATTGGGTGTCGTCAGCGTAGCAGTGGTATGAAAAACCATGCGGGCTAATGACAGATCCGAGCGAGTTTGTGTACAAGGAGAAGAGGAGGGGACCAAGAACAGAGCCCTGAGGGACCCCTGTAGTTAATTGACAAGGGTCGGACTCGGACCCTCTCCAAGTTACCCTGTAGGTGCGGTCTTTGAGGTATGAGGTGAGGAGGGAAAGTGCAGAGCCTGAAACTCCAAGTTCTTGGAGAGTGCGAAGGAGGATCTGATGATTCACCGTGTCGAATGCAGCAGACAGGTCCAAAAGGATGATGACAGAGGAGAGGGAGGCTGCTTTAGCCGTGTGCAGTTCCTCAGAGACAGCGAGGAGGCAGTTTCTGTGGAGTGACCTGCCTTGAAACCAGACTGGTGCGGATCCAGAAGGTTGTTCTGATGGAGATAACAGGAGAGTTGTTTAAAGACAGCGCGTTCAAGTGTTTTAGACAGGAACGGGAGGAGAGAGACAGGCCTGTAGTTTATAACATCAGACGGGTTGAGAGTGGGTTTCTTTAGGAGAGGGTTTACTCTTGCCTCCTTGAGACTGTGGGTCAGGTGACCCAGCGGTGAGTAAAGGAGGTCAGTGTGTGGGTGAACGGTGGGTCAGGTGACCCAGCGGTGAGTAAAGGAGGTCAGTGTGTGGGTGAACGGTGGGTCAGGTGACCCAGCGGTGAGTAAAGGAGGTCAGTGTGTGGGTGAACGGTGGGTCAGGTGACCCAGCGGTGAGTAAAGGAGGTCAGTGTGTGGGTGAACGGTGGGTCAGGTGACCCAGCGGTGAGTAAAGGAGGTCAGTGTGTGGGTGAACGGTGGGTCAGGTGACCCAGCGGTGAGTAAAGGAGGTCAGTGTGTGGGTGAACGGTGGGTCAGGTGACCCAGCGGTGAGTAAAGGAGGTCAGTGTGTGGGTGAACGGTGGGTCAGGTGACCCAGCGGTGAGTAAAGGTGAGTCAGAAAAAGAAGAGCGAATATCATCAACCTTTTTTTCAAAGTAGTTAACAAAGTCGCTTGACAGAAGGGAGGAGGGGGAAGGGGCTTTGGGGGGTTCGAGGAGGGTGGAGAAGATGGAAAATAGTTTTTTGGGATTGGAATAGGAAGATTGGATCTTATCTTGAAAGAAAGTGCTTTTTGCCTGAGAGATCGAAGCAGAGAAAGAGGAGAGGAGAGCCTGATAGGTTAGGAGGTCGTCATGGTGTTTGGATTTCCACCGTTTCCGCTCTGCTGCCCGAAGGATGGTTCTATTAGCACGCAGTGCGTCATTTAGCCAGGGAGCAGGAGGGGACTGACGAGCCTGCCGAGATGTGAGAGGACAGAGAGAGTCCAGAGAGGATGAAAGAGTAGAGAGGAGAGTTTCTGCAGCAGAGTTTGGAGGCAGGAGTTGGAACAGTCAGAGGAAGGGAGGGCTGAGAGCACCGATGAGGCAAAGGTAGAGGGGGAGAGGGAACGAAGGTTACGGCGGACAGGTGCAGGATGAGAAGAGATTAGTTTGTTATGTTTGGAAAGGTAGAGAGAATGAAATAAAAAGTGATCGATGTGTGAAGTGGGTTTACAGAGAGGTTAGAAGTAGTGCAGTTCCTTGAGAATATGAGATCAAGGACATTGCCAGCTTTATGAGTTGGTGGGATGGAGACAGTGAGAAAGCAAAGGTGGTAAAAGA
>JAAKFY010000018.1:37873045-37885545 GCA_011823955.1 Dissostichus mawsoni
TATTTTGTATTTTTGTATTTTATTATTCGGTTTATTCCCATTGTGCCCCTGTCCCATTGTGCCCCCTGTCCCATTGTGCCCCCTGTCCCATTGTGCCCCCTGTCCCGTTGTGCCCCCTGTCCCGTTGTGCCCCCTGTCCCATTGTGCCCTGTCCCATTGTGCCCCCTGTCCCATTGTGCCCCCTGTCCCATTGTGCCCCCTGTCCCGTTGTGCCCCCTGTCCCGTTGTGCCCCTGTCCCATTGTGCCCCCTGTCCATTGTGCCCCCTGTCCCATTGTGCCCCCTGTCCCATGCAGCCCCAACAACAGCCTCTGATTCGTCAACAGACTTCATGCAATGCTCATCATTAGATCTATAAACTCTAACCCTAATCTTAACCCTAAGACCCACGACCAAGCAAAACAAGTATAACTTCTTATGTGGCCTAATGTAAAAAAGGGGCGAAATGGAGAAGGGGCGAAATGGGAATAATTTAGGGGCGAATTGGGAAGACACCTTATTATTTATGTTGCATTGTTGGAGGAGCTCAGGTCAGAAGAATGTAATTGCCATTTCTACACTGTAGCTGCTGAGCATATGACGATAACACCTTTGAATCTTTGAATCTTTTGAATCCTCCCAGCAGACGACCAGACCTTCGGCGAGGCCACGGCGGTGCTCTTCACCTGGATCGACCGCGGAGAGGTGAACCGCCGCACCGCCAACAACTTCTACTCCATGATCCAGTCGGCCAATAGCCACGTGCGCCGGCTGATGAGCGAGAAGGCTCAGCACGAGGAGGAGATGGAGCGCGCCAAGGAGGCGTTCAAGAGCGCCCTGTGGCCATCCTCAACCAGTGTAAGCACTCTTTATTATCTATAACCAGCAGGAAGTCAGGCCGACGACTGGGAGTCTTCATGAGAGACCATCAGGTGAGTTCCTCTCACTGCAGGTTCATAAAGACTCATCATCCTCAGGAGGTACATCGGAACAAGGCGTGAACAACATGGGTTCCCAAAGTGGGCCTCTTTAGGATGACGTATCGTATCATGTCCATTTAATGTTAATATACATCAACATGTGTCCCTCTGTGTGAAGAGAGAGTCTCTTTACACAGAGGGGACATGTGTTGATGTAGAAGAGACATGTGTCCCTCTGTGTAAAGAGAGAGTCTCTTTACACAGAGGGGACACATGTTGATGTAGAAGAGACATGTGTCCCCTCTGTGTAAAGAGAGAGTCTCTTTACACAGAGGGGACACATGTTGATGTGTAGAAGAGACATGTGTCCCCTCTGTGTAAAGAGAGAGTCTCTTTACACAGAGGGGACACATGTTGATGTAGAAGAGACATGTGTCCCCTCTGTGTAAAGAGAGAGTCTCTTTACACAGAGGGGACACATGTTGATGTAGAAGAGACATGTGTCCCCTCTGTGTGAAGAGAGAGTCTCTTTACACAGAGGGGACATGTGTTGATGTAGAAGAGACATGTGTCCCCTCTGTGGAAAGAGACTCTGAAAGTTTCAGCGGGGACACATGTCTCTTCTACATCAACACATGTCCCCTCTGTGTAGAGAGACTCTCTCTCACACAGAGGGGACACATGTCTCTTCTACATCAACATGTGTCCACTCTTCTTCATGTCTCTTTACATCAACATGTGTCCCCTCTTCATTCTGTCTCATACACAACATGTGTCCCCTTTCTCATGTCTTCTACATCAACATGTGTCCCTCCTTCTTCATTTCTTCTACATCAACATGTGTCCCCTCTTCTTCATGTCTCTTCTACATCAAACATGTGTCCCCTCTTCCTCATGTCTCTTCTACATCAACATGTGCCCCTCTTCTTCATGTCTCTTCTACATCAACATGTGTCCCCTCTTCTTCATGTCTCTTCTACATCAAACATGTGTCCCCTCTTCTTCATGTCTCTTCTACATCAACATGTGTCCCCTCTTCTCATGTCTCTTCTACATCAACATGTGTCCCCTCTTTCATGTTCTTCTACATCAACATGTGTCCCCTCTTCTTCATGTCTCTTCTACATCAACATGTGTTCCCCTCTTCTCATGTCTCTTCTACACAACATGTGTCCCCTCTTCTTCATGTCTCTTCTACATCAGCATGTGTCCCCTCTCTTCATGTCTCTTCTACATCAACAGTGTCCCCTCTTCTTCATGTCTCTCTACATCAACATGTGTCCCTCTTCTTCATGTCTCTTCTACATAACATGTGTCACCTCTTCTTCATGTCTCTTCTACATCAACATGTGTCCCTTCTTCATGTCTCTCTACATAAACATGTGTCCCCTCTTCTTCATGTCTCTCTACATCAACATGTGTCCCTCTTCTCATGTCTCTTCTACATCAACATGTGCCCCTCTTCTCATGTCTCTTCTACATCAACATGTGTCCCCTACCTTCATGTGTCCTCTCATCTAATCAGCGTGTCCCTCTTCTTCATGTTCTCTTCTACATCAACATGTGTCCCCTCTTCTTCATGTCTCTTCTACATCAACATGTGTCCCCTCTTCTTCATGTCTCTTCTACATCAACATGTGTCCCCTCTTCTCCATGTCTCTTCTACATCAACATGTGTCCCTCTTCTCCATGTCTCTTCTCCATCAACATGTGTCCCCTCTACTTCATGTCTCTTCTACATCAACATGTGTCCCCTCTTCTTCATGTCTCTTCTACATCAACATGTGTCCCCTCTTCTTCATGTCTCTTCTACATCAACATGTGTCCCTCTTCCTCATGTCTCTTCTACATCAACATGTGTCCCCTCTGTGTAAAGAGACTCTGAAAGTTTCAGGAACAAAGATTCTCTCTCTTTTTCTCCTGATCCATTTCTATAAAAACCTGTCTGAAAATGAGCTGATCAGATTTTGGCCACTTGATGATGTCATCACGATGTGTTGTCTTGTGTAACCATTAGCCAATCAGCAACCAAGGTAACCCCCCCCCCCACCTTATCACCTGAATCTCCTCCTAGAGCACCATTGAGTTCTTTGTAACCAAATGTCTCTCAGAGGGGCGTGGGGAGGGGCTCCTTATTTTCATCTGAAGTAACAGAGAATCAGCACTTTGGAAACAGGGCTGAAACAGAGGGGATTATGGGTAATGCTGCAATGATCTGTTTGGTGTTTCAGCCAATCAGAGACAGGCTCTGGATATATCTGAGACCTGTGATATATTGATGATCGGCGACCTTTAAAACTCGTGGCAGGTTTCAGATCTCCCCGGTCCGAGCCTCGCTGCGCGCTCAGATGTCGGAGCTTCAGACCGTGAAGCCGCTCTCTCACCCCTCGTCCATTTTAAAGCTTCTTTCCTCCATGCAAGTCGAGGGTCTCAGTCTCCATGACAACCCCCCCTCCCCCCGTCCATCGTCTCGCATCAGCTGCTCATCTGAAGCTCTGCTGAAACCGCTCTATTTAGGCTTTATATTCCCTGGAACGAGGAATTTGACTTGGTGTTCTATCGGCAGTAATAAAAAAAGAAAACAGAAATTGTTGTACATTGTGTGCATACTGCCGATCATCATCATCATCCTCATCATCATCATCATCATCATCATCATCCTCTTAATCATCCTCATCCTCATCATCCTCATCCTCATCTTCATCATCATCATCATCCTCATCATCCTCATCTTCATCATAATCATCATCATCCTCATCCTCATCCTCATCTTCATCATCATCCTCATCCTCATCCTCATCATCCTCATCTTCATCATCATCATCATCATCATCCTCATCTTCATCATCATCCTCATCATCATCATCCTCATCCTCTTAATCATCCTCATCCTCATCTTCATCATCATCATCCTCATCATCCTCATCTTCATCATCATCCTCATCCTCATCTTCATCATCATCCTCATCCTCATCTTCATCATCATCCTCATCCTCTTAATCATCCTCATCATCCTCATCTTCATCATCATCATCATCATCCTCACATCCTCATCTTCATCCTCATCATCATCATCATCCTCATCCTCTTAATCATCCTCATCCTCATCATTCATCCTCATCCTCATCTTCATCATCATCCTCATCCTCATCATCATCATCATCATCCTCATCCTCTTAATCATCCTCATCCTCATCATCATCATCCTCATCCTCTTAATCATCCTCATCATCCTCATCTTCATCATCATCCTCATCTTCATCATCATCATCCTCATCATCATCCTCTTCATCATCCTCATCCTCATCTTCTTCATCATCCTCTCATCATCCTCATCCTCATCCTCTTCATCATGCATATAGTTGTTTCACAGGTGCGTACTTCAGGGCGTTCTGCTCCTGGGTTTCTGTGATGATCAGAAAGTCTGCAGAAAAATGAAATGGATTTAACTTTGATGGAAATGTGAAAGAAAAGACAGAAAGACTTTTAAAAAGGCAGCATCAACGTCAGAATAAATGCTCTGTGAAAGTTATATTCTGACCCTTTGGGACCGTCAGTGAAGCGCATACTTCACTGCATGAACCCATCCTTTAATATGGAATATAATGAAGTGAATGTGAGTATTTATTGTGCGTTGATGCTGCCTGTGAGTCCTGAGGTGCAGCTGCAGGGGATGTAAGTACACACAGCAGCAGAGACACACCGTCACATGACCTCTTATTATATATATATATATTATATATTAAGTACACCAATCTGCTGGCATCAATAACATGATAATAGGGGACCTTTAAGTATAGTATGTTGCATTGTTAGAGTTGGACCTTAGACTCTTATAGGTAAAACTAAAGTAGATAAAACCCTTGAATATTTACATAGTTGTGAGCAGAAACATTCAACAACTCACATTTTGTAAGCTGTATTTAAGTAAATATAAGATCAGATCACTATAAAAGACTCACATCACATCCTTAGAATGAACTTCACTGAATTCGAGCCGAGCAAATGCTGACAGGATTTAAATGAAGGAGTGATGGGTCCCTTTAACCCGGAGGTCAGTGTGTCTCCTCTGCTGTATGAGCCTCAGTCAGTCTACAACGCTACATAAACGGCCTGTTTTGTCCTCCTCCTCCTCCTCCTCCTCTTCTTCCTCCTCCTCCTCTTCTTCCTCCTCTTCCTCTTCTTCCTCCTCCTCTTCCTCTTCCTCCTCCTTCACCCCAAAGTCGAGCAGATCACAGGCGTTTTCACCGCCGCCACGAGGCAAAAGGCATGGGACCATTTCTCAAAAGCTCAGCGCAAGAACATAGACATTTGGCACAAGCAGTGTGAGGTTGGTATCAAACTGTGGAGACGCTTTGATGTACAAACTGATGATATTACACACAAGACATCGCCTGCTCTTCCTGGAAAGCATGAGGCGCTGCTATGGAAACAGCGATGAGTGTGTGATTGATTATTCATGAGGAGTCAGATCTGGGTAACGAGGACCAACAGGAGGAGGGAAGCTGGTTAGAGTCTGATCTGAGAGGGCAGATGTAGATATCACTGTATGTAGCCCCAAACGTAGACGCTCTGCTATGAGGAGAGAAGAACCAGAACATATGAGACTGCAGACTGAAGATCATGAGGACACTTTAGAATATCAAACACTGTTAGAAGACAAAGGTGGATGTTCAAAAAAGTTAGAATTTTCGGGAAATATTAAGAATTTTGAGAAGAAAAATACAGAATTTTGAAATGTTGAGAAAAGTCAGAATCCTGCCATTTCAGACTGAAGTCAGAGTTTCTGAAAAAAGCAGGATTGTAAACATGAGTTTTATTATCTACTTGAATAGCGGACGCTTTGTTTTCCACCTGAAAAACAGTTTTAACTTAATATCCGTTCATTCAAATCTGGAAGAATCAACACATAATCCGGAGATGTGGGAGAACCATCGAACCGACTCAGGAGAACAGCAAACACTCATCTGGGTTCCTTTGAGTTCCTGAAGAAAACTTCTGAATGCCTTCCCGGTAACGAAGAATCCAAAAGCTGTGAATTAACTTTTTAAAACCAAATGATCCTCCAAAGAAAGACACGGTGAAAGAGACAAAGTGAACGTAAAGACAGGAAGAGAGGAGGTTAATGTAAAGACAGGAGGACGTTTTGAGACGCTGTGTCTGCTGGAAGAAAGCATGAAGAGATCTCAGTATATAATATATATTAATATATAACTGTCTGGATGCAGGAGCTGAGGAGCGCTCACAGTGAGGAGATCTCAGTATATAATATATATTAATATATAACTGTCTGGATGCAGGAGCTGAGGAGCGCTCACAGTGAGGAGATCTCTGTATATAATATATATATTAATATATAACTGTCTGGATGCAGGAGCTGAGGAGCGCTCACAGTGAGGAGATCTCTGTATATAATATATATATTAATATATAACTGTCTGGATGCAGGAGCTGAGGAGCGCTCACAGTGAGGAGATCTCTGTATATTATATATATATAATATATAACTGTCTGGATGCAGGAGCTGAGGAGCGCTCACAGTGAGGAGATCTCTGTATATAATATATATATTAATATTAAACTGTCTGGATGCAGGAGCTGAGGAGCGCTCACAGTGAGGAGATCTCTGTATATAATATAATATATTAATATATAACTGTCTGGATGCAGGAGCTGAGGAGCGCTCACAGTGAGGAGTTCTCTGTATATAATATATATATATTAATATATAACTGTCTGGATGCAGGAGCTGAGGAGCGCTCACAGTGAGGAGTTCTCTGTATATAATATATATATATTAATATATAACTGTCTGGATGCAGGAGCTGAGGAGCGCTCACAGCGAGGAGATCTCTGTATATAATATATATATATTAATATATAACTGTCTGGATGCAGGAGCTGAGGAGCGCTCACAGCGAGGAGTTCTCTGTATATAATATATATATTAATATATAACTGTCTGGATGCAGGAGCTGAGGAGCGCTCACAGCGAGGTTCTCTGTATATAATATATATATTAATATATAACTGTCTGGATGCAGGAGCTGAGGAGCGCTCACAGCGAGGAGTTCTCTGTATATAATATATATATTAATATATAACTGTCTGGATGCAGGAGCTGAGGAGCGCTCACAGTGAGGAGATCTCTGTATAATATATATATATTAATATATAACTGTCTGGATGCAGGAGCTGAGGAGCGCTCACAGTGAGGAGATCTCAGTATATAATATATATATTAATATATAACTGTCTGGATGCAGGAGCTGAGGAGCGCTCACAGTGAGGAGATCTCTGTATATAATATATATTATTATATAAACTGTCTGGATGCAGGAGCTGAGGAGCGCTCACAGCGAGGAGTTCTCTGTATATAATATATATTTAATATATAACTGTCTGGATGCAGGAGCTGAGGAGCGCTCACAGTGAGGAGATCTCTGTATATAATATATATATTAATATATAACTGTCTGGATGCAGGAGCTGAGGAGCGCTCACAGTGAGGAGATCTCTGTATATAATATATATATTATATATAACTGTCTGGATGCAGGAGCTGAGGAGCGCTCACAGTGAGGAGTTCTCTGTATATAATATATATCTATATAACTGTCTGGATGCAGGAGCTGAGGAGCGCTCACAGCGAGGAGATCTCTGTATATAATATATATTAATATATAACTGTCTGGATGCAGGAGCTGAGGAGCGCTCACAGCGAGGAGATCTCTGTATATAATATATATATTAATATATAACTGTCTGGATGCAGGAGCTGAGGAGCGCTCACAGTGAGGAGTCTCTGTATAATATATATATTAATATATAACTGTCTGGATGCAGGAGCTGAGGAGCGCTCACAGTGAGGAGATCTCTGTATATAATATATATATATTAATATATAACTGTCTGGATGCAGGAGATGAGGAGCGCTCACAGTGAGGAGATCTCTGTATATATAATATATTAATATATAACTGTCTGGATGCAGGAGCTGAGGAGCGCTCACAGCGAGGAGATCATGGGCATCCGGAGGAGGAGGAGATGGAGATGTCTGAGGACGACTCGGAGGAGAGTCCCTGCAAGAGGCTGCGCAGCGACCTCAACGGTATCATGTGATCACTTTAATGTTTCTATACGAGGCCCAGAGTGCTGTGATTCCTCAGACATCTCTCTGTGCTTTCCTCCATGTGCAGGTCATGACATGGTGTTTGTTTTACGCCTCTTTCTTCTTACATTTTTGGGGAATTTAACCCATTAATTAACTGTCTTTGCATCATTCTGCTGATGTCTTAGTATGAAAGAGAAGGGAGTACATTTTTCACATTCTGGGATATATATATGTGTTGTTTCTTTTGTGGCAAACCAGGAAAATAGTGAATAATTGGTTAAAAAAATGTATATATTGTTATATTTTACATTTGTTTGACCTTTATGTATTAATATATGAAGTTGTTTCTAATGGTACTAATATCCTTCAGTAGTCCGCAGCGTAAATCTAATTTTTGTGATACCATTTTAACTTTGTGAAAGGACATCTCATCTCTTCGTTGCATCTTATTTTGGCGGAGCTCGAGACACACAGATGCTACTGAAGTTTATCATAGGTCCCCATATTGCCTTAAAACAAGAATAACCTCCCCTCCCTCCTGCAGGAGTGTGTGACCCCCCCTCGCTGAAGGAGGAGAACGACTCCCTGCGGTGGCAGCTCGACGCCTACAGGAACGAGGTGGAGCTGCTGAGGAACGAACACACACCTGCACACACACACACGCCTGCACACACACACACTCACAACACAGCGCTGAGGCTCAGATCCAGCTGCTGCAGCAGAACATGCTCTCCATGCAGCAGGTACGTCCTCTCGTCCTTCTGTGGCTTTTAAATGACTCGTGTTACGTTTAATCCTGAATCCAGAGAGCTAAACGTTGTTGAGAAAAAGATAGGATTTTGAGATTTTGAGTAAAAAGTCAGATTTTTGAAGAAAAAGTCAGGATTTTTAAGAAAAAGCCAGAATTTTGAGATATTTTTTTAAAAAGTCAGAATTTTGAGATTTTCAGAAAAAGTCAGATTGTTGTGAGAGATCTAAACGTTCTTCTTGCAGCAACTGCTGGTCCTTCAGGAGAAGCTGTCGAGCAAAGAGGCCGAGCTGAAGGAGGCGAGGGAGGAGAGGAGAGAGGAGAGGAGCAGCCTGCAGGGGGAGGTGAGGACCCTTCATCTTATATGTATATACATATATATTACTGTTACAGCACGTTGGGACCCACAACATAGACTTCTAACGCCAAGCCGATTGAGTTTACAAAGATATGTTTTATTTAACATTTGAATTCAAACTAACTGAAATGTTCTGGAGGAGCCAAACGCAGCTTTATTCATTAGCTCAGGCATTGGAATAGAATATAGAATATATCTTTATTTGTCATCGTACAAAGTACAACGAAATGTCCTTGGCAACTCTCACTGCCGTAACAAATAGACACAATAACTAAGAGTGGTAAAAGCAGAGGTAGCAGCGAAGACAGTGCAACGAGATCAAATTCAATGTCAATGAGCATATTTACACTTACAGTCTAAATATATATGATATTATAGTAAAATAGCCGTAAGTATGTCTCAATAGTAGTGCCTTTAGTTTGGCAAACTAAAAGGCCTGAGCTAAACTCATAAATAAAGCTGTGAGAACGGGACGAGCGGGTCCTCCAGGGTGAAAGAATAAACAAGAAGACAGGACAAACTAAACCGCTAAAGATGAGTGTCTGCAGAGAGCTCCTTCCTCTCCTGATTCCTGGAGATCAGAGACGCTGAGCGAGCGGAGAACCAGAGGCCGTTACAACTACTACACTATTATTAAGTATCACCTTGTTGCACGTTGTTTGATTTCTATAACGCGAACCAGCAAATCCAACATCATCTGAATTAGACACAGCATAAAAAATGTAAGATTACATTTTTATGCAAATAAATACATCTTTTGTTAAATACACAGCCTTTGATACCACGTAATAATCAGATCCCATCTGTTTCGAAAACTGAACTTCATTTCTGCAAATTGATTCTTTGCACTGCAGCTGCTCCATGAGATCAATAACGTACCAGAGTAATGGCTCCTGAGATGACTTAATGCGTCCATCAATGTCTCCTGCAGGGACATGTTTGATTTACTGCAGATACAGATATTATTAATACATATATATTAGGGCTGTCCATTTTTTTAACGCCACTAATTATTTGAACGTGCGATTAACGCATGGGTATTTGTCCTCGGCCCGGCCCGTAGTTTCAGAGCCCAAAGGGTTGACGTCGTTGTTGTTGTTGTTGTTGTTCGTTGGATGGTGGCAGATTCTAGCGAGAGATACGGATACAAGAAAAGTGTTCCAGGTTTTTGTGTTTAATATTCAGGAGAATATTTGTCATTGTTCAATGATAATAAACAAACATTTGCATAAAGCATATTTGTCCTCTCATATGTTGATAAGAGAATTCAAGACTTATCCCTCTAAGGTGCGACCAGGGGACACTAAAGAGTGACGCACACAGCTGGGAGACCAGGGGACACTAAAGAGTGACGCACACAGCTGGGAGACCAGGGGTCACTAAAGAGTGACGCACACAGCTGGGAGACCAGGGGACACTAAAGAGTGACGCACACAGCTGGGAGACCAGGGGACACTAAAGAGTGACGCACACAGCTGGGAGACCAGGGGACACTAAAGAGTGACGCACACAGCTGGGAGACCAGGGGACACTAAAGAGTGACGCACACAGCTGGGAGACCAGGGGACACTAAAGAGTGACGCACACAGCTGGGAGACCAGGGGACACTAAAGAGTGACGCACACAGCTGGGAGACCAGGGGACACTAAAGAGTGACGCACACAGCTGGGAGACCAGGGGACACTAAAGAGTGACGCACACAGCTGGGAGACCAGGGGACACTAAAGAGTGACGCACACAGCTGGGAGACCAGGGGTCACTAAAGAGTGACACACACAGCTGGGAGACCAGGGGACACTAAAGAGTGACGCACACAGCTGGGAGACCAGGGGACACTAAAGAGTGACGCACACAGCTGGGAGACCAGGGGACACTAAAGAGTGACGCACACAGCTGGAGACCAGGGGACACTAAAGAGTGACGCACACAGCTGGGAGACCAGGGGACACTAAAGAGTGACGCACACAGCTGGAGACCAGGGGACACTAAAGAGTGACGCACAGGATTATAAAGCTGAACTGAAATACTGTAGAGAGTGAATCGGGGATGTTTTCCTCCCGTCTCCTCACAGCATGTTTACTGATGTCATGTTTATGATTCATCAGCTCAGTGGTCCTCCTGTGAACACATGTAACAACACACACACACCACACACACACCACACACACACACACACACACACACACACACACACACACACACACCCTGCAGTGTTGTATTGACTCCTCTAACAGACATCTATAAAACAACAGCAGAGAAAACAAGCGCTCCTCTGCTGCTCTGACCGTATCTGTGTGTGTGTGTGTGTGTGTCTGTGTGTGTGTGTCTGTGTGAGGTGTGTGTGTGTCTGTGTGTGTGTGTGAGTGTGTGTGTGTGTGTGTCTGTGTCTGTGTGTGTGTCTGTGTCTGTGTGTGAGTGTGTGTGTGTCTGTGTGTGTGTGTGTCTGTGTGTGTGTCTGTGTGTGTGTCTGTGTGTGTGTCTTGTGTGTGTCTGTGAGTGTGTGTGTGTGTCTGTGTGTGTGTGTCTTTGTGGTGTGTGTGTCTGTGTGTGTCTGTGTGTGTCTGTGTGTGTGTGTCTTTGTGTGTGTCTGTGTGTCTGTGTGTGTCTGTGTGTCTGTGAGTGTGTGTGTGTCTGGTGTGTGTGTCTGTGTGTGTCTGTGTGTGTGTGTGTCTGTGTGTGTGTGTGTGTGTGTGTGTGTGTCTGCAGCTGTGTAATGGGAGACGGAGGGTCCCGATGCAGAGCTGCACAACAAGGTAAACAAAGCAGAGCAGATTTTAAATCGAGACAAATGTATTTTCTGTCTGTTTTCTCTCGTAACCTCGGAACATATTAAAGGTTCTTGAGAACAGATTCCAGTAAACAATGGTTTCCAAATGTATTCTTTATTTCACAAAACAGCGCAAATAATTTTGAAGAATATAAAGTTTCTAATATTATTAATATTATTAGACACACACACATACACACTCACACACAGACACACTCACACACACACACACACAGACACACAACTCACACCACACACACACCACACACACACAGACACACACACTCACACACACACACTCACACAGACACCACACACACACACACACACACACACACACACACACACACACCCACGAACCCCCTGATCTGTAAAGTATTATCTCTCAGAAAGACCAGATTCATAAAAATGTGCTGTCCTCACACTGAGTGCTTTACATTCTATATGTTGACTGTGTGTGTGTGTGTGTGTGTGTGTGTGTGTGTGTGTGTGTTCAGGTGAACGGGGGAGTTCCCTCCCTGTTCCTGAGCAGAGAGAGGAGGAGGGAGGTGCTGAGAGGGGGGTCGCCTCGGAGAAGGAGGCGCTGCTGCTGGGTAAATATCACCTGAAAATGTA
>JAAKFY010000018.1:37890545-38073045 GCA_011823955.1 Dissostichus mawsoni
CAAGTAGAAGTACACACATCCTTTACTCAAGTAGAAGTACACACATCCTTTACTCAAGTAGAAGTACACACATCCTTTACTCAAGTAGAAGTACACACATCCTTTACTCAAGTAGAAGTACAGATACTCGTGTTTAAAAATACTCTGGTGAAAGTAGAAGTACTGACTAAACTTCTTTACTCAAGTCAAAGTAAAGAGGCTTTGAAATGTACTTCAGTAAAAAGTACCCATAACTAGCAGCTGTTTTAAAGAGTACCTGACCTCCCTTTATATTAATAGAACAATAATGTCATTGTTAGCTAATGAATGTTTCCATGCTGAACAACGGCAACATGACAACGTTTCCATTGGTCCCTCTTCTTTAGAGAAGACCAGGAAATGATGGATACACGGATCGTGTTCAAATCAATAGGCACGCAATGACTCTAAATAATAATGATCACGCCACCAAACACACATTCAGACTAAAGGAACCAGCCTGTTTGGAACATGGAAGAAGTAGAAAGTACAGGTATTTGGGTTCAACATGGAAGAAGTAGAAAGTACAGGTATTTGGGTTCAACATGGAAGAAGTAGAAAGTACAGGTATTTGGGTTCAACATGTAAGAAGTAGAAAGTACAGGTATTTGGGTTCAACATGGAAGAAGTAGAAAGTACAGGTATTTGGGTTCAACATGGAAGAAGTAGAAAGTACAGGTATTTGGGTTCAACATGTAAGAAGTAGAAAGTACAGGTATTTGGGTTCAACATGTAAGAAGTAGAAAGTACAGGTATTTGGGTTCAACATGTGAAGTAGAAAGTACAGGTATTTGGGTTCAACATGTAAGAAGTAGAAAGTACAGGTATTTGGGTTCAACATGTAAGAAGTAGAAAGTACAGGTATTTGGGTTCAACATGTAAGAAGTAGAAAGTACAGGTATTTGGGTTCAACATGTAAGAAGTAGAAAGTACAGGTATTTGGGTTCAACATGGAAGAAGTAGAAAGTACAGGTATTTGGGTTCAACATGTAAGAAGTAGAAAGTACAGGTATTTGGGTTCAACATGTAAGAAGTAGAAAGTACAGGTATTTGGGTTCAACATGTAAGAAGTAGAAAGTACAGGTATTTGGGTTCAACATGTAAGAAGTAGAAAGTACAGGTATTTGGGTTCAACATGTAAGAAGTAGAAAGTACAGGTATTTGGGTTCAACATGTAAGAAGTAGAAAGTACAGGTATTTGGGTTCAACATGTAAGAAGTAGAAAGTACAGGTATTTGGGTTCAACATGTAAGAAGTAGAAAGTACAGGTATTTGGGTTCAACATGTAAGAAGTAGAAAGTACAGGTATTTGGGTTCAACATGTAAGAAGTAGAAAGTACAGGTATTTGGGTTCAACATGTAAGAAGTAGAAAGTACAGGTATTTGGGTTCAACATGTAAGAAGTAGAAAGTACAGGTATTTGGGTTCAACATGTAAGAAGTAGAAAGTACAGGTATTTGGGTTCAACATGTAAGAAGTAGAAAGTACAGGTATTTGGTTCAACATGTAAGAAGTAGAAAGTACAGGTATTTGGGTTCAACATGTAAGAAGTAGAAAGTACAGGTATTTGGGTTCAACATGTAAGAAGTAGAAAGTACAGGTATTTGGTTCAACATGTAAGAAGTAGAAAGTACAGGTATTTGGTTCAACATGTAAGAAGTAGAAAGTACAGGTATTTGGGTTCAACATGTAAGAAGTAGAAAGTACAGGTATTTGGGTTCAACATGTAAGAAGTAGAAAGTACAGGTATTTGGGTTCAACATGTAAGAAGTAGAAAGTACAGGTATTTGGGTTCAACATGTAAGAAGTAGAAAGTACAGGTATTTGGGTTCAACATGTAAGAAGTAGAAAGTACAGGTATTTGGGTTCAACATGTAAGAAGTAGAAAGTACAGGTATTTGGGTTCAACATGTAAGAAGTAGAAAGTACAGGTATTTGGGTTCAACATGTAAGAAGTAGAAAGTACAGGTATTTGGGTTCAACATGTAAGAAGTAGAAAGTACAGGTATTTGTTCAACATGTAAGAAGTAGAAAGTACAGGTATTTGGGTTCAACATGTAAGAAGTAGAAAGTACAGGTATTTGGGTTCAACATGTAAGAAGTAGAAAGTACAGGTATTTGGTTCAACATGTAAGAAGTAGAAAGTACAGGTATTTGGGTTCAACATGTAAGAAGTAGAAAGTACAGGTATTTGGTTCAACATGTAAGAAGTAGAAAGTACAGGTATTTGGTTCAACATGGAAGAAGTAGAAAGTACAGGTATTTGGGTTCAACATGTAAGAAGTAGAAAGTACAGGTATTTGGGTTCAACATGTAAGAAGTAGAAAGTACAGGTATTTGGGTTCAACATGTAAGAAGTAGAAAGTACAGGTATTTGGGTTCAACATGTAAGAAGTAGAAAGTACAGGTATTTGGGTTCAACATGTAAGAAGTAGAAAGTACAGGTATTTGGGTTCAACATGTAAGAAGTAGAAAGTACAGGTATTTGGGTTCAAATGTAAGAAGTAGAAAGTACAGGTATTTGGGTTCAACATGTAAGAAGTAGAAAGTACAGGTATTTGGGTTCAACATGTAAGAAGTAGAAAGTACAGGTATTTGGGTTCAACATGTAAGAAGTAGAAAGTACAGGTATTTGGGTTCAACATGTAAGAAGTAGAAAGTACAGGTATTTGGGTTCAACATGTAAGAAGTAGAAAGTACAGGTATTTGGTTCAACATGTAAGAAGTAGAAAGTACAGGTATTTGGTTCAACATGTAAGAAGTAGAAAGTACAGGTATTTGGGTTCAAAATGTAAGAAGTCAAAGTAAAAAGTGGTCAGAAAAATAAGTAGTGGAGTAAAGTACTGATACCAGAAACATGTACTTAAGTACAGTAACAAAGTATTTGTACTCCTCTGAGTCTCTGATTTTAAATAGTTAAATGCTGTCCCCCCCCCCCCAGGTGTCTGCGGGGGAGCTGGAGCGCCTCATGCTGCGTCTGCCCTCCATGTTCCTGCAGGAGCTGAGCGGCGTGGGGGCCAATCTGGAGAAAAGATGGAAGTTCTGCGGCTTCGACAGCCTCGGCTCGGCGTGACCCAGGGAGCACACACACACACACACACACACACACACACACACACACACACACACACTGATGTGAACTGATAATCAACGTGTGTGTGCGCTCCCAAACTGCTGGACTCTGAACAGGAGACACAGAGAGGACGGTTAAACCAAAGTTCATCCTTTACACGTTTGGTTCTAAAAACTCTTTCCTGCAAGACTTCATTTAAATCATGAATAAAATAAGAGCCTATTTTATCCAGAGGTATTGTGGCGTGATGGAACCACAGATTATGGTTTCCAGAGGTATTGTGGCGTGATGGAACCACAGATTATGGGTTATCCAGAGTTATTGTGGCGTGATGGAACCACAGATTATGGGTTATCCAGAGGTATTGTGGCGTGATGGAACCACAGAATATGGGTTATCCAGAGGTATTGTGGCGTGATGGAACCACAGATTATGGGTTATCCAGAGGTATTGTGGCGTGATGGAACCACAGATTATGGGTTATCCAGAGGTATTGTGGCGTGATGGAACCACAGATTATGGGTTATCCAGAGGTATTGTGGCGTGATGGAACCACAGATTATGGGTTTGGAAATGTTGCTGAAAAAGCTCCAGAGGTTTCAACAGCATCAAAACCACCTGTAGACATTTTCTGCAAACGTTATATAAAGGTGTAAACAAGGAGGATAGTATCATCATCATATTGTTTGGACAAGTTAGATATTATATGGAGAGACTTTAAAGTGATGAGAAGAGAAAAATAAAATCAATCATTCCACTTCATTTGCTCGTGTGAAGGAGCTGTGGTACGTGCTGTGTTTAAAAGGGATGAGAAACGCTCTTCTGTTTAAATATATAGAAGAGTTTGTTCTGGAGAGAAGAAGAGGAGCTTGTGTGATGAAGAAGAGGAAGATACTGAGGAAGGTTTTGTTATTTTCTCCAGATGCTGTCAGAATATAAATGATGATTCAGTGATTTTGTACTGAACGTTAAGAGACTCATTTCGTTGTGTTTTTCTTATTTTAATAAAGTTGCTGTCAGCGAAAAAAGAGTCAAATGAACTTGAAAGAAGAGTTGTGTCTGTTGCCTTTGAATACTTATTCTTTTCTGTTTGTTATCATGTTGATAACCTGGTGGTCTGCTGGTTGGGACATTCAGAGGAGACGAATCCTTTCATGGCCTCACCCTGCAGGAAGCTGCTGTTCCCTCGACAAAAAGCAACGGATTTCTCCAGAGGATTTAGGAAAACATCTGCAAACAAGGTCTGTGGAAAAGGAACCTGTTTGATAAATGCACGTTTTGTTCAGGATAATCTCCACACGTCTACCCTACTTTTATAATGTTGGAATCATAAATCTAATGGCCAGAAGCTAAATGCTAACGTGATGCTATAAAGGAAGTACAGCCGAGTCCAGCAGCACGACTTCAACGTCACGCCAACTTCAGATCCATATTCAAACATACAGATTCTAAATGGAACGAGTTGAAGCGTTTGTTTGAACACTTTGCAGGAGGCAGGTACTTGCTCTCAAGCAGAACAGGGCAAACTAACTTAGAGGAGTGTTCACGTGTTCGGCGTAATGACGTACAACGTCCTCCACGACTTCTGTAGTCCTATTCAGCCACTTGGTAACAACCATCGTTTCTCAGACACGTACACTCTTCAGAAATCCCCAGTGGGGTCACTGCTGATGGATTTAATGTCCTAGAACAAACGTGATCCGTCTCTTCAATGTGTCTCAACCACAGACCTTAGTTCCAGCTATAGCCAAAAGCCTATGGAGAGATCCCATTGGCTCTGAGACGAGGGAACAGGAAGTGGTGAAATGCTGACTCACTTCCTGGTTTTAGGCCTCGTCACTGCAACTCTATAATAACAGCTTGTAAAAGCAGCTAATATGAGTTGCCTGTTTTGACTGCTTGTATTAGATGCTATTTTTAGCTGCCAACATTGCAACCCAGTCTCACGGCATTTCGTGTTATAGTCACGAGATTAATCTATTGATTCGTTCACCAACACGATATTCCCATTCTTTTCGTGTCACCGGAACGATTTTAAAAGCAATGTATTTCTATTGGTATGTTTCGTGCCTGCACCAAATAATAACAAATTAGAAGGAAAAAAAGATTTTAAAAATACAGATGTCAGTATTCTGAGGCTCTGAGACATTTCTTTTCCTCGCGGACGGCAGAAAAACTCTGACATTATACAATTTAAAATAAAAAAACAATAATCGTGGCTTGGTATTGAGTAAGAACATGTTTTTATGAACCACACAGCTTCCGGTCTTCCAAGACACGACCGACAAAAAGACGTGGTTTAGGCACGAAACACGAAACCAGTAGAAATACATTGCTTTTAAAATCGTTCTGTGTGACACGGAAAAAGGGGAAATTCGTGTTGGTGAACACGAATCAATAGATTACATTAATTCTGTGACTACAACACGAAATGCCGTGAGACTGGGTTGATTTGAGTAGCAAATGTCTGCACTATGAGAAATGTTAAAAGGAAAAGTGGCTAACGCTCAGTTAACCAATCCTGCTTCCGGTCCTCATGTAGATATTGAAGGTAACGTTGTGCATCTGTGTGACTGTTTTAACCGTCTATATTTGTTCATACAGCCTGAGGAAAGTTTTCTGTGTGTTCACCAGACTGACCGGAGTAGCACTATCATGATAGCTGCCTGCATTCTCCACAAAGACCTGTTGGCTATGAAGACAACAGCAGGAGTGACATAAGAGCCTGACATGAAGCCAGTTGGAGGTTTAATCAAATTCTCCATTAGTATATATTATTCATACAGAGAATGACAGAGAACTGAGTAAGTAATGCATGGACATGTTGTACACAACGAAGGCCAGAATGCCAGGATGTAGACATTAGCAATCATTTCTGGGTACCACTTTTACTCCAGTTTTCACTCAGTATTCCCACTTTAGGCTCACGGGATGATGTAAGACTCTGCTAACACCCGGAGCTGCTCCTGATGAAACCCAGAAATGTGTGTGTGATATCTCAGTTAGTATCTAGGGCAGAGACTCACAGTGAGTTTAAACCTACACACTGAACGCTTCCTGCTTCATAATCTCTTTCTGCAGGAGAACAATCTGTTCCACAGAGAAATCACAGAGTCACTGAAGTTCAGAGGAATTCAGGTTTCAGGATTTATTTGTTATGAATCTGATAAGAACTCAAATACAATAGCTGGACCAAAAGCGCTTTTTTAAGTACCAAGAGGGCGACTTCGAAAACAGGGCAAACAAAAGGGCAAGGTATAAAAGATGCGGGGCTCTTACATCTTTTCCAAGTCAAGTCAAATTCAAGCATTTTCAAGGTGCATTTTCAAGGTGCATTTTCAAGCTTATCAAGCATCTTACAGCTGTTGTAAATTACATATTTATATAAACATACTTATACTCAAATGATTATTTCCCTACCTCACATTAAATCAGATGTTCTTTATGCTATGAACAACCAAATGTGTGTTTCGTGATAGCATTCTACATGAGGATGAAAAATGTAAGAAAAAGAAAACAAAGTGTAATATTTCAAAATGAGTGACCCATCTGTAAGTAGACCATCAAACCTGGCTGAGCCAATATACAACAATCCGCCAAATAACTTTTCAATACATTCTTTATGAACATGTTGGAGGTCCTCAGGTTGGCAGTGAACATAAGGCTCTCCCAGGTTAGGCCAAAGGGTGCATTATATGGACACATATACTGTATCAACTCAAATGTGAATTTTCCTTCACATTGAATCAGCAATCAGAAATTATGCAAATGAACTTCCAATCAGTCTTTGAGCTCCTTGAGTTGAAAGAGCAAACCAACAACCTGCACAGAACACTGCACTGAATCATTCAAGGTCAGGCTAAACAGCATACGGCCTCTTAGGGAGTGTCTTTCAGTTCCTTGAGTTTGTCCGTTAGCTGTTTCTCTAAAGTCTCCAGATGTCTTTCCTTTTCCTGAGCAGCTTTTCGAAGGCCATTGGACTTGGAGATGAAGCTTAGTTTTCTTTGTATGCAACTGTGTACTACTTCTACTCCTCTACAGTTCAGAGGTACATGGTGTACTTCTACTCCACTACAGTTCAGAGGTACATGGTGTACTTCTACTCCTCTACAGTTCAGAGGTACATGGTGTACTTCTACTCCTCTACAGTTCAGAGGTACATGGTGTACTTCTACTCCACTACAGTTCAGAGATACATGGTGTACTTCTACTCCTCTACAGTTCAGAGGTACATGGTGTACTTCTACTCCTCTACAGTTCAGAGGTACATGGTGTACTTCTACTCCTCTACAGTTCAGAGGTACATGGTGTACTTCTACTCCACTACAGTTCAGAGGTACATGGTGTACTTGTACTCCACTACATGTATTTAATACCTTTAGTTACTTCACAGATGTGGATGAATGATGTGAAATATAACCAAGTGTTAAATCAGACTTTAGTTCCACCTGGAGTAAATCCTCAAGCTACCCTGCAGTATACAAAGTCATTCAAACTAGCTGCACCTTTACCAGCTTTGAGAACACTTTCATGATCAATCATTATAAAACATATCATATATTATTCTGAAATGGACCAATCTGCACAACGACTACTTTTACTGTCGCTACTTTCACTATATTTTGATGATAATACTTTTCTACTTTCACTTGAGGAACATTTTGAATGCAGTACTTTTACTGTAACAGAGTATTCCTACACTCTGGTACTTCTACTTTTACTCAAGTACAAGATCTGAGTACTTCTACTTTTACTAAAGTACATGATCTGAGTACTTCTACTTTTACTCAAGTACAAGATCTGAGTACTTCTACTTTACTCAAGTACAAGATCTGAGTACTTCTACTTTTACTCAAGTACAAGATCTGAGTACTTCTACTTTTACTCAAGTACAAGATCTGAGTACTTCTACTTTTACTCAAGTACAATATCTGAGTACTTCTACTTTTACTCAAGTACAAGATCTGAGTACTTCTACTTTTACTCAAGTACAAGATCTGAGTACTTCTACTTTTACTGTAGTACAAGATCTGAGTACTTCTACTTTTACTTAGCCTAAGTACAATATCTGAGTACTTCTACTTTTACTCAAGTACAAGATCTGAGTACTTCTACTTTTACTGTAGTACAAGATCTGAGTACTTCTACTTTTACTTAGCCTAAGTACAATATCTGAGTACTTCTACTTTTACTCAAGTACAATATCTGAGTACTTCTACTTTTACTCAAGTACAAGATCTGAGTACTTCTACTTTTACTCAAGTACAAGATCTGAGTACTTCTCCACCTCTGGTAGCGTATCAGCCTGAATTGTAGCCACAAAATCACGCAGAGCTGCATAAAAATAGACTCACTATGGTAACAAGCATAAAATAATATTTACAAATGTGTACAATGATTTGTAGTTAATGTTGACTATTCAAGACACCTGTCTTATACATCTTCAAAGGAAGACTGTGTTTCTTCTACAATTACGTGGAATTAAAGCAAAATGTAGTTTTACTTGTATAATACTGCAAGACTTTATATAAAAGCCTGTTTCTAAAATGATCAACCATAGCGACGCGGTCAAACAGTGAGTGCTTCATCCTCTGAACACCACAGGATGGCGACTGTAACGCACATACTGACATAGGTACGCTCCTCTGAAATTATTCTCACCTGCATAAAAAATGATCCCTCATCGAGTTCGCTGTTCAGCTTGCTAACGTTACTAGCTTAAACCAAGCCCCCAGGAAATGCGCCGGACTCTGTGCCCAACATTTGTTGTGTCCAAACGGCAGTACTATAATTTCCGTATCAGTCCGTGACGTCACTGGGCCAGAAATACTTTTCCCCATTGACTAACATTGGGAAAGAGACGTCTGTAAATCAGCGGATAATTTCTTTTTTAAATAAATAAACTACCCAGTATGAAGTATGTTATCGCCCTTATTAGAATCATTCGGTCCACAAAGTTGTAAAATGCACTAAAAGCCGAATCTAGATTCATTTTCTCTCTCCATTCTTCTAGTGAGCCGAGTGTGAGTGTGGCAGTTGTGCAATCTTACCTTTAAGCAGGAGAGGAGAGCGCAGATTTATTTTAAGTTCTCCCAATCCAAAAAGGTAGGATGATTTTATTCGAAGAAAATGGTCCACACTTATACCGGGTTTTGTTGGATTTTGGAGCACCACCCCTCTGCGTGGTTGAAGGTTCAAGCCCGCTCCGCGCCGTTCGTTTGATGAGTGGTCTGCTATGAAAGGAAGGGCTCAGACACAGAGATATGAGAATAACAATAAGCTGATTTAATGGTAGAAAACAACAGTACAATATAACGAAGTACCAATATAACAAAGTACCAATATAACGAAGTACTAATATAACGAAGTACTTCGGGCCTTGGTTCTTCCACCGTGCGATGTACGTATCAGACAGTCAGACAGAACAGAGGCGCCCGAGGGTACAGAATTCACAATATTTATGCACACAAATGCAGAGGAGTTCTGTGGGAGGAGTTGTGTCGGTTGCTCCTCCCTAGGTGTTCATCCATTGGTGGACTCACTCCTGGGCGAATCAGAGTGAGTCAGCCATAACCGTGGGAAGTTTGGATCTCCTGCGCCGCCGATCAGTCCCAGGCCATCTTTTATGGCAGCCATACAATAAACAATTCTGGGTTGAACGGGGGGGGGGGTGAGGTACCAATCCTTATCTTCGTTTCTCCTCCGCACCTGGCCGTACCACTCCGTATCCCAATCTTTCTCTCAGTACAATCTCTGCATAGACTCAATGGTGTCAGTTTTATTACCTTTCTCCTGCAAACCCCCTCCGGCCCATTAAAAACCCGGGGGGGCGACTGGATCCACTACATTCCTAAGTCAACGCACACACAATTGAGCACAGCAAACAAAATAATACCATCAGGAGACCTTTTTGCCCTGGTTTCATAAGCATACATTTTACACAGACTATTGGCGCCTAAGGTATGTTTGGGCCAAGGTTATAATTATATTTAACAGGTTATGCAGGTTCCTTTAGTTTTTACCTTCTCTCGTTACAATATGACAATCATACAAAATATATCATGCTGTGGTACTTTTCTAATATAAAACCTCAATTCAGAGTTTTACATTTCTTACAATAAATTCTAACTTCAACTGTCCACTTCAGTTGGTGCTAAAAACACATTCAAGCCTAGAGTCCGACAACATTTAGAGGGATCTCCTCATAAATGGTCAGTGGTATCTAACACATTCAAACTTTCATTCAACAATTCACCAATCAAGTTGAGAGAACCTACCAAGGAGAAACCCCGCTCTGGAGCTTTCTCCCTCTCAGCAAGTGCTTTTATGCTGCACATAAAAAAATAGGAACAACAAAACCCCCAAAGATACCTCCTTCATACCCATATATGTGGGAAAAGGTCATGACCTCTGGTGTGCAGGACTGGACATGTCCAGACCATAGACTGTATATATAAATGGACGTAGGGTCCGTGACGTCACCCATAGGATTCTGCAGAGTTGCCGAGAAGCCCTTAGTAGGCGGAGTCGGCCACTAACGGCTCGACAGTGACGTCAGAGTCTAACTCCCGCCTGCTCCAGCCTGATCCAAATAAGGGCAAAGAGGCGGAGCCGAGGCGGGACCTGCTGCTGAAGCACAAGGCGGGGCTCCAAGCTCCTGATCTAGCTGAAGCTATCAAGCTAGGCTAACAAGCTCACATGCTCACTTAATAAGCCTTGTTCAACATAATTTCTTCAGCTAATACTACAGCGGGCTGCAGGCGAACCGAGTCCGCGTTTCGCTGCATTCCTTGATCTCCAGTTATAACGCCGGACTCCGCCGGATAGCCCCCTGCGGCTCCGTTAGCTCCGGCGGCGGACTCCGGCGGCCACCACTGGGATAATTGGGTCCCCTTTTAACATTTGCTCCCGTTTAGCATTATGGGCGTCATAGCCATAGACTATAAAAGTCTTACCCAAGGCTGAATCATAAACTAAACTGTATATGTATATATATATACATGTATAAAGGGTTACGTCCTTAGCTGGCTAATAAGCTATATAACAAGCTAATTTAACAAGCACACAAACACCTGCTAACGGGGTTAACATGTATAATATTATCATTTTAGTCAACGATAAAAGCTGAGGGTAGACTTCTTGGAAGTTCTGTTAGTACATTCAAGCGCACAGCACGACATTTTAATTGTCTGGTATTTGTAACAACATTCCCTAAAAGGCACAATCACCACGAACACGGCTAAAGGGTCAAGTACAGTAACTACAACTAGCTAACGTTGTAGCCTAGCAGAGTGGACAAGTTGCTGTTAGCTGACAGTGAGGCACGTACCTGTCCATCAAACCGACCACGCCCTAATTTATGCAAACACTTTAAGACCTAATATAAATAAAAGGGTCGCGTTATAAAACAATTCACTCAACAATTAATAATCATGAAGGTGGAATCTAACTATATCCCGAATAATTTGTATTGCATCCAGGGGTAGAAACATGTTTATTTCTGCCGTAAAGTTGGGCATTTTAACATGGGGTCTATGGAAATTCATCCTTTCTGCAGCCATCGCCTATCGGCCAATAGATGAACTGCAGTTTTGTGGCACTTCCTTATTGGCCTCCCGGCTCTGCCCCAGAGTTTGCTGCTTGGTCCAGACATATTCTCCTATGGTATGGCCTAAACACATTTTGGGGCTTCAGTACTTTTCCATTGAGTCAGGGGCCCAGCCTGCTGTGAGAGAAGACAACTGTCTCCCTCTTTAAACAGTGACACCCATAAACTATAATAGGCCTTAAACTCAATTTAACAAACCACTTGTGTTTATATATACTGTGATTATAGAACAACATGAAATATAATGCTTTCATTGTGGGTTATACGAGATTATATTTGATTATATTAACTTTCGTTTGAATTATTCAACTTAATATGGAGACCTCAACACTATGCAATGCTTAAGATGGCTCTAACTAACCTCCTACCCGCTTGGGAAACCGAACTCTACAAGTGCCACATGTTGGACCATCTTAAGGTCCCCTCTGCCAGACACATTGCATTAGCCTATGCACATGACCCACAACCCTGTACTAAGTCTTTAGCTGCTTTACACCTACAGTTTGGCCAACCACAGCATTTAGCCATGAGAGAGATATCCACTGAACTAAACCTGCCCAGAATTCAAGCTGGAAATTAAGCATTACTAAGGAAGCCTTAGATGGAGCCTCAGTGACCTTTGAGATATCACCCTCTTTCAATCCCAAGAAAACATTCCTTATCAAGACTCATTTCCCAAAGTGCAGCCTCTCCTACTAATAGGTGCAGATAACTTTCACCTCATTACCCCAACCAAAAGAGTCTCTTCCGGTCCACAGGGGCACCAATAGCCCCCCAGCTAGGTTCAAATACAAGATCTCACTCCTCACCCATCAGTGCATCCACGGGAACGCTCCTTCATCCCTCAAGGAACTACTCTCCTCACAAACCTCCACACGCAACTTCCATTCTACAACCAACCATCTGCTTCCCCCCCAGGACCAAACTCCACACCATGGGGGGGCTTTCTGTTCACCTGTGGAATTCCCTCCCAGACAAACTGAGGACTCCACAGACCACTGACTCCTTTAAGAAGGGCCTAAAAACCTTTCTTCTTTAAAGCCTTTTATTAAACTTGTGTTTCTTTAAACAAAAGAAGTATATTATGCCCCTTGTAGCACTTTGAGATTACTTTTAGCAATGAAAGGTGCTTTACAAATAAAATGCATTATTATTATTCTTATCATTAGGTTGGACACTCCAAGGGCCCCCCCTATTCAGGAGCCATCGGATGCCCCCCAGATTCTCTTCACCCCAACTGGGACCCCCGATGCCGAACTCAGTCGTCAGGTGGACAAACTATGGCAGACAGGTGTCCTCCCCTTTGAGAAAGAGCAAGGCATCACCAGATCCAAGCGCCCCTCCAGTCCAGTGGACCCCCTTCCAGCAGCTCATTGACCGGGTCCTGCGTCCCACTCTCAGTATGCAGAATATCCGGATGACTACATCGTTCAAAGTGAGATGTTTGGGCAGGTAAAGGCGGGGCTCCAAGCTGACCTGAAGAAGAGTGAGTCTGGGTATCTGGGGTCGATGGAGTCTCTTTGGTGCCGGGATGGGTGGGAGGTGGTGGTAGGTAGCAGCAGGTGTATGTGCAACACATCTTTCTTCTTAAGAAAAGCTTTAAATTGATTGTTTTTGTTCATTTCATATTGAGGAGAGCTAACAGGAAGTCTCTCATCAGCTGCAGTCTTCTTCTTTATTTTCCTAAATGCCTCCACGCTCCTCTGTACGTCTCAAACTCGCCCCGTGATGAATAAACTGAGAACAAATCAAACCTGAGCTTGCAGATTTGTCTGGAACACCAGAAACACACTGAGCAATAACTACATTTTAACTAAGTGTTGAAACCTCAATAAATAAACTTCACTTGGTACGACCTCTCACCTTTCTGTGTTTACTTCCTGTCACCTGAGAGGAGAAGGAGAGAGAGAGAGAATAAAGATAATAATAATATTAACTTGAACTTGCATGTGTTCGGCCTCTTACTTCGTACAGAGCTGGTCTGACTGGCTGTCTGCAGTCCAGCTCTGGTTCTGGATCTTTCTCCACACTGGGGACAGGAGGGGTCTCCTGATGGAGGTCTCTGCTCCCAGTATGAGGTGATGCACTGTCTGCAGAACCAGTGTCCACAGCTGGTAGAGACTGGATCCTTCAGGACGTCCTGACACAGAGCACAGCTGGACAGCTGCTCCTCCACAGGAACACCACTCTTCCTCTTCCCTCTGTGGAGATGAACACATCCTTTATAGCACTTTACATCAGAGGGGCTGATTCTCCCAAAGGTACAACAAGGGGGAACATTCTAGTTTGATCTTTAAAAAAAGGTCTATATAATATACCCTTGTGATCAGGTAGATAGCTTACAATTCACATGATCATAAAACCAAAGAGCATCCTGTCTGGATTCATGACCCAGAGGAGCACATGTTCCCTGTATCTACACACACAGCTGTATTAACCTGGTACACTATAAACCCAACTTAGAATCTGATGTGAATTAATAGCAATAAACAGATGGAAAAGATGCCTAAATAACAACAGAATGATACTGATTTGTAAAAAGCTGAGTTAATGCTTTGTCAGGTCTGTCTCCAACACAATGAGCATAAAAACCTTTTTAAATGTTTTTCTGCTGAATGAGACCGGTTTGATTAAAGCTAGGCTAACATTAGCCGCTCCATCCTCACTCAGACTGACTTCATGAAGTCATACGTACAGCAGTGAGTATATTGTTAGCACCACAGACAGTCTCTGGTTTATACAGGAACATGAATAACCCTGATTTAATATGAGCTGCTGTAGAGCTCTGTCCTCCTCTCTGATTCCCCTCAGACCGTCAGAGACCACAGGAGCACAATCTCAACACTGACAGGTTTTTGGAACAGAGCGTCACTAACTTTAAGCTCAAGATGAAATGTGTCACGCTGCACGAATACACAGGCGATATGAATTAAACATCTTCACTTCCTTCGTGTTGCCAGGCACGGATCTGGGTCTTTGCATTGACTCTACATGTGATCTCTCAAAACTCTGTTTTATCTGCTAATGCTGAACACAACCAGCTCACCAGGTTATCACTATTATTAATAAACATCTTAAAAAGACATATCAGAGACATGCCCAAGTAGTTAAATAATGTTTTGGACGATATATAGATTTTTTTAAATCGAATTGATCAACCTTGTTGCTATTTAAAACCATTTTATACACAGATACAATGATAATATGATTGCATATTGAAATATCCTTAGATAATGTTCGCTTACTGTGCTGCGTTTGTCCTTTACAAACTGCTCACATGATATCATTAAAGAACAGTTTCAGATATTAGATTACATAAAAAACTGGATCCTCTTCAGGTCAGTTTACAGCAGAGACTCTTACTTTGTGTCTGAGGGTCCGGGTTCAGTACTGAAGACTGGAGGGTCCCCCATAGACCGGTCACTCTTCAGAGACAGACAGCTGGAGACCCATCCTCTTCCTCATCTTTGAAGTCACTCATCTTCTCCAGTCTGAGAGATAAACCACACACACACACACACACACACACACACACACACACACACACACACACACACACACACACACAGAGGGTTGTCCGGCTGGACCGGCTCCGTTGGAGATCGCGGTCGTTTACGCTGACTTGTGAGAAATCTTTCCATTTTCGATCTGTGTTCACACACTGAGAATTATAACAACATTAGCAAAGTAACAGTTCGCGCTTTAAGTTACAACGACCCCTGATAGATCTCGCGAGAATGTGTATAAATATAGGCCTATAGATACATTTTCATAACAAAACAATGGGGTTGCTAAGCCGTTGCTAGGCCAATTGTTGGAGTTGCTATAGCAACTCCAAGCTACCCCCTGGCGCCGCCCCTGTGTGTGGATAACTCTGTTGTTGCTTCAAAGATGAATCGGTAGGCCCGAACATACAATCGTTGCGGTACTCACACATTTGTGCTACGGCGGTCAAAAACCAAATGCCCAGACACACCCAATCCTGTGACAACACACACCTGATATGGCCATAGGCACAGCGACACCTTATGGCACACACAGTGAATAACACACCATTGTTTCAACCCAAACATGACCTTGCATTAAAATGGCTCTTACACCTTATTTAAATCATTGGGTTTATACAAGTTATAAACTGCACTAAAAGCTGAATCCAGAGTTATTTTCTCTCTCCATTCATCTGAATTTAATGACAGGAGGCGGGGCTTAAGAACAACTGAAATGCGAATGCTCTATGAGCTACATACGGTACTTTAGCTCTCGAGAGGATGGACTGAAAAACCAAGATGGGGACATCGAACACAGAGATGATATGAAGAGAAAACCAAGATGGCCAAAGACAAAAAACGAATTGGTTACTGTAAACAAAACGAAACGTAGAGGTCCATAAACCAGGATGATGTTCAAAAGATCGGGACATCCAAAGATCGATGGTGACGTCCAAAAAAATAAGACGCAAACAATGTTAAAAACCTACAGATATAAAATGACAAAGATCTTTAAAGCTTATTCTACGGCTCATAACTTCCTGTCCAGAACAGTGTGTGAGGCTATGAATAAAGTAAATGAAGAGTGTGTCTCTGCCAGCTGTTGTGTACACACTGCGCCCACAGAGAGCTGCTGTAGACACCCACCCACCCACACACCACCACACACACACACACACACAACACACACACACACACCACACACACACACACACACACACACACACACACACACACACATAAATACTGCAGCAAGCCTGAGTGTGATAATGTGTGTGTTCCCGAGGACACACACTTCCCAACGCGTGGACAAACAGCAGCGGTGGGGCTGTCTCTGTTAGCATGATATCATTTAATAATGCTAATGTGACACGTCGCGCTCATCACAGCCGACAGCAGCCACTGGAACTGAAAACCATAATGAAACAACCCACGCTGTTTTAATGAGTGTCACTGGGTCACACTGGAGGAATAATATTCACTAATATATTTGATATAAATGATTTCAGGAGTAATTACAAAGACGGTCTCATGATGACATAATGTCGTTTCACATTAATAAAAACAATATCATTCATTTGGAAATCAGACAGAACTGTTTACGACCTGATGTTATATTTCAGTGATTGTTCACCAGTTACAAAAAAGCAAGAGGAGATTGTTGTTCGCATTTGTATGTTTTGGGGTATTCAGGTGACCTCCTCCTAATTATCGAGCGTCTAACTAAAACTCACAGGACCAGTCCGTGGTGATGTTGATTGGCAATAGTCGCCACATATAATCTTCCTGTAGAGGAATTATTATGTTATATGTTAGTGTTGCGATGGATAGCACGGGAGCAGGAACAGCAAAGAGAAATATAAGAGATCAAAAGAAAAGGTAAAAGGGAGGTTGATGGAGAGCCAGGAAGAACTCCTGACGTTTATCCAACAGTTGCTTTGTCCTCCAGAGACTCTGTTTTTTGGGAGGCTGAAAACCCTTTATATTAAGGTACACATATTCACAATCAATTAGTCATTAATTAACATGCCTATTAGAGCCAAACAACTAGCTTATTAGGGAACATATTCTGAGTTAGAAATACCTCATTTTACGTAATTTTGACTTAATGAACACTTATAGTTTCATGTCTTGTTACATAAGAATAGATCATATTTGTTTGATGTTATTATGAGAGAATGCCTTATTAGGCCCATATTGAGCAGAGCATATTAAGACCAAAACTCATGCACAACAACTTCCTTACTAACAATAAATCAGCACTAATTAGAGGGTTATTGAGGAAAAACTCTCAACTAACGGCTTATTACTTGTAGAATATGGTCATGTAGAATAAGGCATTAATAAGTGTTTTATAATAACTAATAAAGAGCCAATATACTGCTAATATGCATGTTAATGAACTAGTTGACGGTGAATATGTGTACCTTAATATAAAGTGTTACTATCACTATTGCCCCTTTCTGTTTTTGCTGTTGGTTGCTATCAATTTGCCAGATCCCCGTCATCAGAACATGTTGTCAAATGTCTTTCTGGGTGTCCCAAACATCTCCTGTTAACATCACGTGTGTCTGTTACACCTGCTTGTGTTTCCTGTTTCTCTTCCTCTAGTCCTCTACCCAGGTGAGCTGCGTTACTGCAACCAGGTTCAGACGAGCACCTGGAGGAGGAAGGGGTTAAAAGCTCAGTAGCAGAAGAGCGAGGGTCTGCCTCTGTCCAGGATTGATATGTGTACCGTTCACATGTTTCATTGTAATAAATCCTATGGGTTTGATGATTTTAAAGTGTCTTCTGTGTCGTATTTGGGTCAGTGGTGGCATTGTGTCAGCCCCATAGGGCGTAACGGTGCCAAATGAAGGTCATAGTTTTAAAATGTGTGTTAAGTCGAGGCTAAAAACAACTTTTTTTTAGCTGCTTACCCAGAGGTCTTTTAACTTGTTTTAGCACCTATTGTTTCTACAATGTTGTTTTTAAACTATTCTGTATCTCCTTAATGCATGGTTTTTATGAATCTGTTATTCCATTGTGTTCCTTTCTGTTGTCTTTTTATTAAGTGTTAATGTAAAGCACTTTGAATCTGAATATGTGCTTTATAAATAAACGTACCTTACCTTAATGTGTGTGTAAATGTATCAACGCTGTAGATGACCTCGTCAGTAGTGTGTGTGGACCAATCAGGAGCGAGGAGACTTCTGACCTGTGTTTACCAGTACCAGTGATATTGAGAGGAAGGGTTAGTTGTATTCTCTGGGTTTTATTCTGTGAATGAATCAGGAACAATAAGTCATAAAACCCTCAGTGTTCCTGTGCTCAGGTACAGCTCCAGGGAGGAGCTGCAGACACAAAGAGCAGCAGGAAGCAGCGAGGACAGGATTAGTGTGTCTTTGTTCTTCCTCTGTTTCCTCCTCTATCTCTTTCTCACAGTCCCTCCTCCTCCATTCATCTTCCTCGCTCTCCGTCTGCCGCGCCGTCTTTTGTCCTGGCAGCAGCAGGAAACACAAACAGAGGTGACAGAGGATGAATCTGTGAGGGAGGACCATTCCTCACTCTGTGGACAAACACAGAAATATGAGGCTCTGCGCTCAGAGGGACACAAGCTGGGCAATAAATACAAACGTCTGAATGGTTGAAGGCAGATTTACACATGCAGGTGAAGCTTATATCAATAATGTGTATTTGCCAGGTCACTACCAAGCATCCTCTTTGCAAAGGGACTTAAAATGAACTTATGTATGTTGAGGTGAGTCCCTATTACTGAGATACAGACATCTCTGATGGACCAGGTTTTATACAGTATATTTTCTATATTTCCAACACATGTCCACTGTCAGCTGACACACGTGGTAATGTAAGTAGAAGCTCTGGTTTTTTTTTTTTTTTTTTCAAGCCCTAATTTCTAGAGATGAATCAAGAATTGCCTCCTGGCCAAAAAAAATGTATCCCCTGCTCTACGTCATGTGTGTGTGTGTGTGTGTTGTGTGTGTGTGTGTGTGTGTGTGTGTTGTGTGTGTGTGTGTGTGTGTGTGTGTGTGTGTGTGTGTGTGTGTGTGTGTGTGTGTGTGAAGGAGTCTCTCGACACCACATGCAACAAAGAGAGGACAAAAAGCTGAGGCTAATTACAGCCGCTGTCTGCTGGCTTCATTAGAGTCACACACACACACACACACACACACACACACACACACACACACACACACACACACACACACACACACACACACACACACACCTGTCACGTCCTGTCACTACGCCTGCCAGCCATTACTGAGAGTGTGAAATTGTGTGTAGGCTGTGTGTAAAGGCTTTTATACTGTGGGCAGTACTAAGTACTATTACTCAGGTACTACAGTACTATTACTGAGGTACTACAGTACTATTACTCAGGTACTACAGTACTATGTACTACAGTACTATTACTCAGATACACAGTACTACTACTCAGGTACTACAGTACTATTACTGAGGTACTACAGTACTATTACTCAGGTACTACAGTATTATTACTCAGGTACTACAGTACTATTACTCAGGTACTACAGTACTATTACTGAGGTACTACAGTACTATTACTCAGGTACTACAGTATTATTACTCAGGTACTACAGTACTATTACTCAGGTACTACAGTACTATTACTGAGGTACTACAGTACTATTACTCAGGTACTACAGTACTATTACTGAGGTACTACAGTACTATTACTCAGGTACTACAGTACTATTACTCAGGTACTACAGTACTATGTACTACAGTATTATTACTCAGGTACTACAGTACTATTACTCAGGTACTACAGTACTATTACTGAGGTACTACAGTACTATGTACTACAGTATTATTACTCAGGTACTACAGTACTATTACTCAGGTACTACAGTACTATGTACTACAGTACTATTACTCAGGTACTACAGTACTATGTACTACAGTACTATTACTCAGGTACTACAGTACTATGTACTACAGTACTATGTACTACAGTATTATTACTCAGGTACTACAGTACTATTACTCAGGTACTACAGTACTATGTACTACAGTACTATTACTCAGGTACTACAGTACTATTACTCAGGTACTACAGTACTATGTACTACAGTACTATTACTCAGGCACTTCTGTTTCCACCTTAACAAGACTTCCATAAATCCTGCACAAATGGTCGAAAATGCTGCAGATCTGTCAGAGTCTTGCGTGAGGTCTGAGGTTTATCAACATCTGCTTTCTTTACACTGGCTTCCCATTTAATACAGAACCGTCTTCAGGATTCTAGATCCTCGTTACATTGTCGTATAGCTGCACCTTTAATCTGAAGTCCTCTGACCGGGTTTGATATATGAAGATACAGTATATCACACACTGTTCCCTCCCTGTGTGTGTGTGTGTGTGCGTGTGTGTGTGTGCGTGCGTGCGTGTGTGCGTGTGTGTGTGTGTGTGCGTGCGTGTGTGCGTGCGTGTGTGTGTGTGTGTGTGTGTGTGTGTGTGAGGCAGCAGTTTCCCACCAGGCCAACACTGCCACCGTGAGGCCACCAGGACACACTGCATGTTCACATCACTAAAGCTTTTTCTTTTGAGTTGTTCCACACGCTACACCGTGTTTTTCTTTCTGATACGACATACTATCCTGTGTCATACTTTTCTATGTGTCGACAAACTCTACTATATGGGGTTTGTGGATATTTGAAATGATATAATGCATCTCTGAGTGGATCAAGCCTGAGGTGTGCCCGTGTGCTGCCAGCTCTAAACACTGAGTTATGTGGATAGTATTTCTGACATACTATACTATATATTTCAATATTCTCACTATAATAGGACTTATTTCAACCGACTATACTTTGGTTTTTTTGCATAGTTTCGCCTTGCTGAAATGTTCATTATTATATCACGTTGTTTTTTCTTTATTACTGACACACTTTACGACGTCTTCTTTTATGACGAACTGAACTGTGTTTTCTTTCTTTTTATTCATTTTTTACAAAATGAATTTCTCATGGTTTTCTCAACTTAATATACCGTTACTTTATGAAGTGCAATACTATGACTTTTTGATATAACATTTATGACACACTTCACTATTAATCTTATATGTTTTACTTATTTTTATAAATGTTCTCACGACTTACTATAACTTTTAACTATGACTTTTAATGATTTTTATTAGGAAGTACTTAAACATTTTATTCTCATGAGACACTGTCCTATGACTTTTTATGAATTATTTTAACATACTAAATAAACTACAACTTTTAAATAATGTTTTAACTAAAAATGTTGAGCTCGATAAATGAAACTTGGACATGTGACCCTGAATATGAAGTGTAATATAAATGTGATATTCCCAATTAAACCAGAAGATAGACACAAACGAAAGGAGACTCAGGAGACAGGGTTAGTGCTGATAATCATGCTTTATTAAATCAATAACTGGAGAAAAACTCAAGGAGGCTGCAAAACCTACGTCTCTACCTTCAGTCTAAGAAAGAGCGGGACTCCTCCTCCTCCTCCTCGCCGGGCAGCGCGGTGTTTCTGCTGCCCGGCGCCCGCTGACTGACTGCTAATATCTAACACACACACACACACACACACTGCAGCGCTCCGAGAGACAGCTCCGCCTCTGCAGACCAGCGCCGGCCGGGCTCTGCTCTCGTGATGCGATGTTACTGAGAGCCGGGCCGGGGTCGCCTGCAGAGCCGGAGCACAAAACAAAAAGAAACAGTTGCTCAGGGAGTGCAGCCGCCCGCACTGTGAGCATGTCATCGAAATGGCGGTATGACATAATCCGTCAGAGCGCGAGGCCCAGTCGGGCTGCTTACATGAGGGTATATGCAAACAGCACTCAGGGTCTCGCCTCAGTTTCTATGCAGCGCAGTGCATTCTTATATATTATATATCTCTGTCAGTAACGTCAACAGGGAGCCTCTCTACCTGTTGAGGCAATCTTTAGACTTCAACACTTCGTTGAGGCACAGAGTTTAGTTTCTTAGCCTAACAGGGTATTCGTTCCTAGTAGAACTTTCTCCAGTTAGACCACATTCAGTTTCTTTTGTTTCAGTTACTATTATTGTCATAAATAACAATGCATACATTTCCCATAACCGTTAAATTCGGCTATATACATTATGTACATGTCACAGAAAAATGGATTAAGAATCCTAAGTCATAGTTATCCAATATGGCACATTTTATAACAACGTTAGACTGTAGTCTAGTTTGGCATAAATTAATGTCAAGATTGGTACAAAAATAGTTCATATTTACAAGAACAGAAATCCAGATCGTTATCAAGTAGATTATTTCTTAATTAATAAATAAAAAGGCACGGAAGAAGGGAAAAGGGGACGATAGGGTTTGAGATTTTCTTTTTTTTTACACTGATCGGATGCTGATGTGGACAGTTGCTGAGTCGGAGCCCAGCTCGTTGGACAGTTTCAGGGTGTACGTCCCGGCGTCCTCCTCCTTCACGCCGGTGATGATGAGCGTGGTCAGGTCCTCCGTGGTGTCGATGTGGAAGCGTCCGCCGGCGGTCACCTCGATGTTCTTCCCGCCGCGAGACCACTGGATGAGTTTGGCGTCTCCGGAGAAGGCGCAGGTGACCGTCAGGACTTTGCCCGGCTCGATGCTGATGTCCTCCGGCAGAGCCTCGATCCTGGGGGCAGAACCTGGAACATACAGAACATGAACATTAGCTCAGATTCAATATTAGAGGAGACAGCAACTTAACATGCCCCCAAAGATAAAACAGAGTTGTTCCAGACTCTCTTTGCACTATTTCTATTCTATTTTATTCGTATTACTTTGCACTATTTTAACTATTTTGTCTATTTTATTATGTTGCACCGTTGGACCGCTGTGACCTAAGATTTTCATTGACATATCTACACTGTAGCTATGTACAAATGACAATTAAAGGCTTGAATCTCTTACCGATCGCTCTGAACGCTGAACCCTCCGTCATGCTGCTGCTGGAGCTCATGGCGTACGTCTCGGACGTCAAAGAGGACATACTGGACATGGACATGGTCTCGAACTTCATCTCAGCGGCCATGCTGCTCATGGAGCTGGACTCCATCATGGACGACATCATGGCCTGCTGGGCGGAGGAAGAGGAGAAGGAGGAAGACTCCTGCATCGCTTGCATCTCTTTCTTCATCATCATGGACGAGCTCATGGACGAGCTCATGGACGAGCTCACGGAGGACAGTGAAGACTCCTTAAGACTCATCGCCATCGATCCTGATCGGGGGAGACACGGAAATGGTTAATATGTCTTTAGAATGACTACGAAGTAAAGAGGAGTACCCACTAAAGGACCATTTGTGAACTAACTAGTCTTCCTGTGTTACCTCGTTGGTGAACGAAGAATCAGAAAACGTAGTAAATTGGAAGAAAATTAGGATTGCGTTTGCATAGTTTTTAGGTAAAAGTCATGACTTGCAAAGTAATGAGGATACTACGGATACATGAGACTAAATGTGCGTGAGGGTTTGTATCCCTATAGTTATGCTGTTCTTAAAGCACTTTAATTCAAGACTTCTAGATTTTCTGGGTTTTCCATTCACTATGGAGACATGTGAGAGTTAGTATTGACCTACAAATGGTACACTTCAGGGATGAGGTATTCCTATTTCATGATTGTCTTTAATTAGCATGACATTGGACTAAATGTGCTTGGATACTCGAGGCTGGTGCTCACCTTTAAGTGCCACTTGCTGCTCGTGGTAGGCCGTAACCTTCATGCGAATGGACTGGAACACCTGTCCGGTGAAGGAGAATGACGATTTGGATACCCCTCCCTCGGACGTCATCTCGCAGGTGTACTCTCCCTGGTCGCTGTCGGCCAGGTCGTGGATCAGCAGGCTGCAGGAGCCCTCGGAGTAGTGCATCTCGAAGTGGCTGCTCTGGGAAAGCCTCCTCCCGTTGACGGACCACACCGCCTCCCGGACGCTGCTCTCGCAGACGCAGGACATCCGGACTGAGCCCTCGCTGGCCTCGGCCATCACTTGACTCATGACTTTAGGAGGTTTCGGGACCGGGGATTTGACCGTGGGAGGGGACGCAACTCTCTTGGGCGACATAATTGGAGGGGGGGACTTCACCCGAGGAGGGGATTTGATGCCCTCGGGTTCAGGGGACTTCAAGGCTCTTGGTGATTTGATGCCTGAAGGTTCTGGGGACTTGAGGCCTCTTGGTGATTTAATTCCTGCTGGTTCTGGAGATTTGGCTCCAAAAGGTGATTTAATTCCTGCAGGCTCTGGAGATTTGGCTCCAAAAGGTGATTTAATTCCTGCAGGCTCTGGAGATTTGGCTCCAAAAGGTGATTTAATTCCTGCTGGTTCTGGAGATTTGGCTCCAAAAGGTGATTTAATTCCTGCTGGTTCTGGAGATTTGGCTCCAAAAGGTGATTTAATTCCTGCTGGTTCTGGAGATTTGGCTCCAAAAGGTGATTTAATTCCTGCAGGCTCTGGGGATTTGATACCCTTTGGTGTTTTAATTCCCGCAGGTTCTGGGGACTTCACACCAAAAGGTGATTTAACTCCTGCAGGTTCTGGAGACTTCACACCAAAAGGTGATTTAACTCCTGCAGGTTCTGGAGACTTCACACCAAAAGGTGATTTAACTCCGGCAGGTTCTGGAGATTTGATACCTCTAGGTGTTTTTATTCCTGCAGGTTCTGGAGATTTGACACCAATTGGGGATTTGACTCCCTCTGGTTCAGGTGACTTTACTCTCTCCGGCGTCTTGACTTGTGTTGGTGACTTAACTCTGGGTTCAGGAGATTTTACACCCCGTGGTGACTTAACCCCCTCAGGTTCGGGCGATTTGACCCCTGGTGTGGGGGACTTCACACTTGGAGTAGGAGACGTTACACTTGGTTCAGGTGACTTCACGCTCGGTGTTGGTGACTTCACGCTCGGAGCGGGAGATGTTACACTTGGTTCTGGTGACTTTACACTCGGCGTCGGGGATTTCACACTCGGGACAGGTGAGGTTACACTTGGTTCGGGTGACTTCACACTCGGCGTTGGTGACTTCACACTCGGCGTTGGTGACCTCACACTCGGAGTGGGAGACGTTACACTTGGTTCGGGAGACTTCACACTCGGCGTTGGTGATTTAATTGAAGGCTCAGGGGACTTGATGCTGGGGACGGGGGAGGTTGCAGAGGGTGCCGGTGATGTGACTGAAGGCTCTGGTGACTTGACACTGGGAGTGGGGGATTTGACTGCAGAGACTTCCTCTGTGGGTGCTGGTCTGCGGATGGTCAGGGTGAAGTGAGCCTCCTGCCTGCCGGCCGAGTTCTCGACCACAACCGTGTAACTGCCCTCATTGGAGATGGTCACAGAGGAGATCTCGAAGCTGGACTTGTACTGAGTGGTGGTGACCTGGACGTGGTGAGATGAGATGATGGTCCGGCTCTCGTGCATCCACGTTACAGTTGGTGCAGGCTCTCCGTCAATATCACAGGTGAATTTGGCAGACTCTCCCTCTGAAACGGTCACAGACTGGGGCTTGGTGAGCATCCTGGCGGGAAGAGAAGGCGCCACTTTGTGGACGACACTTTCCCCGACAGAGGTTGACTTCACTTTAGCTTCAGATGTGGTGCGTTTCGCAGACAAGGAGAACCTCTCTGACGAGTAGGAGGAATCAGATGACAGGTATTCAGCAGCTGCGAACTTGATGGATGAATCGTACCTCTCAGCGGAGGAGTACCTCTCAGAGGAGGCGGCGTATCTCTCCCGTGTGGTAACCTCATGTTTCTCTGTTAGCTTAGACTTGCTCTCTTCCACCTGTAATGGCTCTCGGCAGAATAGCCAGCTTTGAAGTGAGTGGTGTGATAGTGGTCGACCTTGGTGACTTCGGGGACAAATCCCTTTATGACTTCCTCATCCCTGCGGCGGGAGGAGAAGGTGGTGTAGCCGCCACCGGACACATCCAGGGTGGCGTAGTCGGAAGCATCTCCCTTGGAGTTGGAGCATACGCAGCGGTATGATCCACTGTCTTCCGCTTGGCAGTCCAGAATAGCGATGGACAGAACTCCACTCATGTTGGTGAAGACATATTTGTTGCTGCTCTCAGAGATTTCATTTCCGTTGTGCAACCACTTGACCTCAGCGTCGGGCTTGGACTGGATGTTCAGGGTGAACTTGGTATCTTGGCCGATGGGTATGCGATGAGAGCGCATCCTTACGGTCACACGGGGAGCATGGTCCAGGCTGAAGGGTGTCTGGCTAACCACCTGGTATTTCCTCTCGGACTTCAGGGCAGCCTTTCTGGCCTCGTAGCGGGACATGATGTCAAAGCGGGCGGTCCGTTCAAACCTGGAGGAAGAGCGGGACGACCTCTCGGCGGACCTGATTGGGCTGGGAGATCGGGGGCGTGTCCTCTCCGGGGTGGGGGATCTCCTCGTCACAACCTCTCCCTGTACTTCCACAGTCCTAGCACGAGATGGTCTGATCAGCTCTGAGACTGGACGCATGAGCTCGATGTATGTGGGAGACAGAGATCTCCTCCTCCTCATGAACTGAGAAACAGTGCGTTTCTTCTTGGTCTCTGTGATCTCCACAGCCTCGTGTCGGACCTCATGTCTTCTCTCTTCACGCACCTCCATGCGTACTGGGCTGCCGGAAGGAGAGGCAGAAAAGCCGAGCTCCAGTTCGTCCTCCAGCATTGTCTTCTCCTCCTCGGTTCTCCTCATGGAGAGGTAGTTGTCCACGGGCATCAGCAGCTCTTCGTCACTGAGGTCTCCCAGAGATCTCCTTCTGGATCTGAAGGAAGCCTCGGATTCAGGAGAAGGTGAACGGCGGCCGGGTCTGACAGTCTCCAGGTCATCCAGACTGAGTTTTGGAATACGCCATCTTGGTCTGTACTGGTCAGTGATTCTGGGGAGGGGCACGACATAGAACTGTTCCCACCTGGAAAGGCGGATACGTCTCTGCCTCTTCTGCACAATCTTCTCCATCCTCTCTGGAACAACATACTGGTCTCTCAGCTTCCTGTACCACTTCATGTCAGAAAGAGGCACAAACTGTTTGATCGTTTTGTCCTCGTCCAGAGCTTTGGGATCATGGACCTGAGGCTCTGGGATCTCATAGGGCATGAAAATCCTCCTCTCCTCTTCCAGCTTCTTAGTCTCCGACTTCTGCACAGTGATGTCAAACTCTCCTTCCACATTCTTGGTGCCCACCGCAGGCTTATACATATCTGCAGCAAACTTGAGTGCGTCCTGGGCCGTGGGGTTCAGAGCTACCATCTCCTCAGTGGCAACAATCTTCCGAGCCATTTTGTTGGTCTTTTCGATTTGTTTCTGTACGTGCATGTATTTCTCCTCCTCGCTCTTGTACTCCCTCCTGGTATAGGTAAGGCGGTCCACCTTCAGTGTGGCCTGGCAGCTTATAGATCCAGCACAGTTGGTTGCAGTAACATGGTACACACCAGAGTCCTCGAGCAGAGTGTTTCTGATGTACAGGACATGGTAGTCAACGTCCTCCTCTATGACAACGACCTTGGGGCCAAACTCCATTGCATGACCGTCCTTCTTCCACTTCAGAGTAGGAGATGGGATTCCTGAGACTCTAAGCTCAAAGCGGACGCTGTTTCCTTCCACACAGTCCACATTAGCCAGCAGGCGTTTGAACATGGGCCTCATTGTTTCCTCCATCACTGGATGAGGTGTCACAGTGAGACGGGCTACGCAGCTGTCTTCTCCAAACTTGTTGTGGGCCATGACGGTGTATTCTGCGTCATCACTTGCATCCACATTGTGGATCATCAGCTGGTACAGACCCTTATCACTGGTGAACGTGTACTTCCTGTCATCCTCGCCTGGTTTAATTCTCTCTCCGTTCTTAAGCCATGCCACATGAGGCTCAGGGTGCACGGTGATGGTGACACCAAAACGCACATCCTCGCCAATGTAGGCAGAGCGATTGTAGAGAGGTAACGTGAACTCTGGTGGTCTCTGCAGGAGTTTAGCCTGGTCGACTCTCTTCCTCAGTTTCTTTATGGAGCGGCTGATGTAATGCTCTCTGATGCTCCTCACTGTATCAACAAACAGCTCTCCGTAAGAACTGTCCTCTCCATCGTCGCTCACAACCTTGCACCTGTACACTCCGTTATCACTCTCTTCAATGTCCTTCACATAGATGCTGGCAAATCCGTTGCTGTAAGTGATTTCATACTTGTTGCTTGCATGGAGCTGGCGGTTTCCAAAGAACCATGACACCTGAGTGCTCTTGTCGTAGTCGACGATGCTACAAGTGAATCTGATATGGCCACCTTCCTCAGCGGAGCCGTGCATGACGGGTCCCGTGCGGAGGCCGTGGTACTCGGTTCCGATCTTCACTTTACCAACAGCATATCCTCTCTGGTTCTTGAAAGCGCCACCATAGGCAACACGGGCTGATGATACAATGGTATCTGTCCTCTTAACCAGAGACTGATAGTACCTTCTGTGTTTCAATGTCCTGATGACCTTGTTGCTGACATTCTCAATCTTCATCTTGAGCCATGGGTGTTCCAGAGCCTCGTGGGCTGTCATACGGAGCTTCCTGTCTTTGACTAGAAGTCTGTCCACAAAGTCCATAGCCTCCAGGCTGATGTCCTTGAATGCTTCGCTATCAAAGATGTACTCACAGCTGGAGATGTTCTCGATCATCTTTGTAATGGACTCTCCGGCGAACGGATTCAGGCCACTGAGCAAAACGTAGGCCATCACACCAACAGACCACATATCAGTGGCCGTTGTGACCAGGTCGTGGCGGTGGATCTCAGGGGCGCAGTACTCCGGAGCTGAGAACAGCGCTCTGATGTTTTCACCAGGCACCAGCAGCCTAGCCTGGCCCATATCAATAATCTTTACGGTGGTGCTTCTCTTTGTGGTGTAGATAATGTTGTCTGGGCGGATATCAAAGTGTGCATAGTTGTTGCTATGCATGAACTTGAGGGCAGAGCAGACCTGTCTCAGGTAGCGGACGATCTCCTGCTCTGTCAGCTCAAAGTTGCTGGTGCCAAGGCGCTCAAAGATGTCAACTCCAGAAATAAATTCAAAGATGAGGATGATCTCCTCCATGCTTTCAAAGTATTCATGCAGGTAGATGACGTTCTTGTGCCTTGCTACGTTGAGAGCTTCAATTTCTCTGAGGACCAACTCACGGTCGGTTCCCTTCACCTTGATGAACTTGGCCATGAAGGTCTTCTTTGTGGCGATCTCCGTGCAGCGGTGGACAATTCCAAACTGGCAGCGGGCGAGTTCCTCAGAGATTACGTACTTGGAGGTCAGCTCCTTCACCTTGTAGACCAGAGCCTCCTCCTTGGTGACCTCTCTGGTCTCGTCCACCTCCTCATCATAGTTCCTAGTCACTGACTTGTCTTCCTTTGTGGTGATGGGCTCTGTTGGCTGGCAAGGAGCACTCAGGCCAAACTGGTTCTCGGCGATGACTCTGAACTGGTACTTGGTCTTTCCGAATATGTTAATGATGTTGATGCCGCAGTCGGTGGTCTGTCCGGCACGGATCCACCTGTCGGCGGTTGTGGGACACTTCTCCACAATGTACCCAATGATGTCGCTTCCGCCATCGTTTGCAGGTGGCTGCCAGGCCAAGGTGATGGAGTCTCGAGAGATTTCGCTGACAACCAGTCCCTTTGGTGGTTCAGGTATGTCGGCCACGTTCACTTCAATGGTTTGCTTGTCTGTTCCGAACCTGTTCTTTGCGGTTAGGATATAGTAGCCGGTATCCTTCCTCTCCATTCCCTTCTGGAACACCAGCGAGGTGAAGGACCTGGTGGTGATGACTTGGTGATATGGAGAGTTGGACAGGATCTCCTGACCCTTCTGCCAAATGATTGCTGGCTCAGGTTTGCCAGAGATGGGGATCTTGATGGTGACATTATCACCACGGGCAGCATTGACTGCACCCATTCCCTGGAGCTCCTTGGGAAGGTGGATCTTGGCAGGAACTGGAATACAAAAAAAAAATATGACATTAGTTGTATACTTATAATGTTTTTCACTTAATAGATTGTAGAAAACATGAAGGATTTTTATTTTTGCAACACAAATCTCTATCATTACCTTCCACCTCCAGGTTTGCGGTGGTAGAGATGGATCCAGAGGAGTTGGTTGCTCTGACTTGGTAAACGGTGGCGTCGCACTCATCAGCGGCAATGATCACCAGTTGGAAGTAGCCTCCCTTGAACTCCTGGGCTTTAATTTTTGTTCCATCCGCCTCGATCTCCTTTCCACTGCGATACCATTTCACCAGAGGCTTGGGATATCCCACCACCTGGTCATTGGGAAATAACAAAGTTAGCTATGATGGTCCCTCAAATGTGGATGTTGCAACTAAGTCACTAAGGAAATTGATTGAAACTACTTGAGTGTTTTTTTAGAAGTATTATAGATAATCAATACATAATTGGCTTTATATCATGATGTATTAAGAGAAACCAAGCAATTATTGTAATGTCCAACATGGTTGCCACTGATGGTACCCTTTATTTCATACGCACATTTTACCAACACTGTGACATTTAAACAGGATCCTTTATATCAAATCCAGCCGCTAGTGAATTCCTAAAAGCAAATGCTGTGTAGTTTAAATAAAGTACCTTGGTGACGAATGTGGCATTGGCCTTGTATTTGGCTGTCATGTCCCGGATCTCCTCTCTGAAGGCGGGAGCGCGAGGAGATTGTTCGGACTTGGGGGTGATTGGCGCTGAGATCTCGCTCCAGTCGCTCTCGCCGCCCAAGTTCTCGCACTTGACGCGGAACTCGTACTCGAAGCCCTCGATCAAGGCCTTGACCTCGAAGCTGGTCTCCTGGATCTTCTTGCTAGTGACGGACATCCACTTGTTCTGCTTCTTCTCGCGTTTCTCCAGGTAGTAGCCGGAGACCTTAGCGCCGCCGTCGCTGCTTGGAGGCTTCCAGCAGACGACGCAGGAGTCGTTGGTGGAGCTCATGGTGAACGGCTGCTGTGGGATGCCAGGTTTTTCTAGGAAACACAGAGGGGATGTTATAATAGTGCTCCACATTAACGGTTAAGATAGTCTCTGCAATGCATCAGAAAGCAAACCAAATATGTGTGGACTCACCAAATGGACTCTTGACGATGACCACAGATTGGATCTCCAGAGACTCGCTGACTCCATACTGGTTCTGCGCAGAGACTCTAAAGTAGTATCCGGCATTTTCTATCAGGTTGGGGACTCGGCAGGTGGTGCCGGAGACGGAGGAGGACACCAGGTTCCACACCTCACCTTCCTTGGCCTCACGTTTCTCCACGATGTAGTTGGTGATCATGGAGCCTCCGTCGTCCTTGGGAGCCTTCCAGCTGATGACCATGGAGCTCTTCAGCAGGGCTTCAACAACCAGAGGGCCCTCAGGGATGCATGGTTTATCTGGGAATGCATTGAAATATATTTAAATAAAAAACTGCTCAGTCAGGGGTATACTTATGAGTTTAGATAGACTGCTGTTAAGAAAATACAATATTACAGTACATCTTTTGTCAATAATGCACGTTTTTCGACCAATGTCTAAAATTGGACAAGACCAATCAACATTTATTTTAAATTCACAGCTTCAAACATTATGTTGGGACTTCATGTCTTTGAAAACCTTTTTAAGGATCTTTGGGAACCCCCAACATGCATAGCCTGCCCTAAACCAACTTATTTAAATCGACTCGCATTCGAATCTGTTTTCACTTGAAGACTAAACTATTTAATATTTAGAGTCTCAGTGGTGGGTTGTTACCTTGGATCTCCACGCGCAGCGACGTGTCGACTGTGCCGTACACGTTGCTGAGCTGCACCTTGTAGCGGCCGGCGTTGGTCTTCCTCTGCACGTTCCTCACCACCAGGTGGGTGTAGCTCTCCGTGTTCTCAATGATCACGTTCTCCGATGCGTTCAGAGGCTTCTTGTCATAGAACCACATGATCTGAGGGATGGGACGTCCGATGTAGACCACGTGGAGGCGGAGGCTGGTTCCTGCGCCGGCGTAGTACTTCTCCTTCAGAGGGAAGCCGGGGTGGAACTGCGGCGCTGCTTGAAGGCGCAGCTTTCCGCTGGTCTCGACCTCGCCGGCCTCGTTGACGGCGCGGCAGGTGTAAACGCCCTCGTCCTCCTGCTCGTCTGTCAGGACGCTAATTGAGTGGTTCCTGCCGTCCGAGCTCATCTTGTACTTGCGGCTCTGGATCAGCTCCCTGCCGTAACGGTACCACCTGATCTCGGGCAGCGGGCGGCCGACGATGGCGCAGGTCAGAGTGCCGGACTCCCCGAGCTTCGTGGTGACGTCTTCCATCAGTTCCTTCAGAGCGGGAGCCTCACCAACTGCAGGAACATCAGAAAATATTCAATTAAATATAAAACGTTTACAATCGGTATGTTTCCATTCTTAAATGAGTATAAAACCATTTTAATATGCACATTATTTACTGTCAAACAACCCAGGACGCATCACAAACTGCTTGTGGGGTTTATTTATTTTTCTGTGAGAGAATTCACGGATTACAGCATTGGAATTAACTAACAGGAGCATGTTTTAAAGCAGTGGTCTTTAAGGTTGTTAGGGCTTTAAAATACCCTTTAAAATCAGGGACCCCTGACTGATATTTATAAAATTATGTCTTGGCAAACAATACAGTGTAAGGTGGCCTAAATTGGTGCATTTGGTGCAGAAAATACTAAGATATTTAAATAATAATGTGTATTGACTAGCTAGCCCATATTGATCATTACTGCACAGTGATTTAGCACAAGTAGCTCGCTCACGTAATTACACCAGGACTACAGGCCGATTTATCTTTGCTGTATTTACTTTTCGAGATTGTATTTTCCTTTCTGAACAAAATAAACTTTCAAAATATTATCAAACCATATTTTAGGGGCCTAGAAATCTCATAAAAGCTCCAGAATCCTGCGTCCGCTCACCGCTCAGTTTGGTCTTGATGCCCATGGGCGTGCGGCGGGGTCGGCTGAGTCCGGTCTCGTTCTCGGCAAAGATCCTGAACTCGTACTCGGTGGCCTCCATCAGGCCGCCCATGGTGAACTGCCGGTCCTTGGAGCGCTCCTTGGTGCATTTCTTCCAGGCGCTCTCTCCTGCCTCCCTGAACTCGATCCAGTAGCCGAGGATCTCTTTGCCTCCGTCGAACTCGGGCCGCTGCCAGTGGATGGTGATGCAGTCTTTGGTGATGGAGATGATGTCGATCTCACCGGGCTGGCTGGGTTTGTCTGCAGGGAGACAGAGGGGGAGGAGATTAGAACTCATGGAAAGACTTATTTTGTATGTGAACCAGTTCTACAGAAACCCACGATTCCACTTAAATTAACATAAACACAAAACATAGTCCTTGGAGTAACTGTAGCTTATGGTTGCCCATACTGAAAATATGGTTGCCATTTTCCAATACCTTATATACTTTATGTGATTAAGAAAAAACCTCAAAAATGTATTTGAGGCGCTTACTGTCATTAAAAGTAACAGAATTTGTGGGAAAGTTCAGAAAAATGGTTTGCCCTTGATTGCAATCCAGAAAATATACTTTTGTTTCTAAATTCTGCAAGTTTTCTCTTAAATAATAAAAAGATTTTCTTCCACAAGCATGACGTTAATATTATGTATTCTGTCACAATTTAAAACATCTGTAAATAAGGCAAACGGAGAAATAAAATAAGAATAGGAAGATTTCTCTCAGGTGTTGCATAAAGACGAATCTTAGTGAATTCCAGCAGAAACACATTTTGCTTCAGAAGAATAATAGTTTACTCCTGCAGGACCATGTTTTGTATGTAAAGCATATAAAAGTATTCCTGCAGGAACACCCCCCGTCCCGTGGTCTCACCAAATGGATCCTTGCAGACCACGGACTCCGAGGGGGTCCGGCCTCGCTCTTGCCGATGTCGTTCTGCGCGACCACCCTGAACATGTACTCTGCGTCGGGGATGAGTCCGGAGACGTTGTACATGGTGGTGGTGATGTGGGTCTTGTTGTGGCGGACCCACTTCTCCGTGGACACCTCCCTCCTCTCCACGTAGTAGCCGGTGACTCTGGAGCCGCCGTCGTCCCTCGGCCGAGCCCAGGACAGGGCCACCGTGGTCTTGGTGACCTCCATGATCTCCGGGGGGTTGCTGGGGGGCTCTGGTGGGCCTGGAGGGGGATATTAGGTGTGAGTGAAATCTTTAAGAACAGCATTTATTTTGTCTAAAAAAGTGTTTTGTGATGTGTGGAAGACAGGGAAGTATAGAGTAAGGATTCAAATGTGACTAAAGAACCGTTCATGTCGCAGAATGAATCTCAGACGTTCTGACAGATACTCACACAGAGGCGTTTTGGGCATCACGGCCTCCTCGGACTTCAGACACCTGCTGATGCCGAACTGGTTCTCCGCAGAGATCCTGAAGTGGTACAGCACGTTCTCCTTCAGACCCTTCACCACCAGAGAGGTCTCGGTGACCCGGGAGTCCACGGTGCACCAGGCGGCCTTCGGCACCTCCCTCCTCTCCACCACGTAGCCCAGGATGTCGGATCCTCCGTCGTCTGAAGGCGGCCTCCAGCTGACGCGCACCGAGCGCGCCTGGATGTCGTCGAACTCCAGAGGACCTTCAGGAACATCGGGGCGACCGATCACCTTCACCTGAGGGGGGGAGGGGGGGAGGGGGGGAGGGGGGGAAACGTTCAATAACATCTACAGACAACGCTTTATTTTACTTTAACTTTATCTATAGAGCACCTTCACACACTCTCATAACAATGATTTACACCACAACTTTGCAAGACTGAAGCTCTTTGAACAACTGAACTGAAGCTCTTTGAACAACTGAACTGAAGCTCTTTGAACAACTGAACTGAAGCTCTTTGAACAACTGAACTGAAGCTCTTTGAACAACTGAACTGAAGCTCTTTGAACAACTGAACTGAAGCTCTTTGAACAACTGAACTGAAGCTCTTTGAACGACTGAACTGAAGCTCTTTGAACGACTGAACTGAAGCTCTTTGAACAACTGACTGAAGCTCTTTGAAACTGAACTGAAGCTCTTTGAACGACTGAACTGAAGCTCTTTGAACAACTGAACTGAAGCTCTTTGAACGACTGAACTGAAGCTCTTTGAGCAACTGAACTGAAGCTCTTTGAGCAACTGAACTGAAGCTCTTTGAACAACTGAACTGAAGCTCTTTGAACAACTGAACTGAAGCTCTTTGAACAACTGAACTGAAGCTCTTTGAACAACTGAACTGAAGCTCTTTGAACGACTGAACTGAAGCTCTTTGAACGACTGAACTGAAGCTCTTTGAACAACTGAACTGAAGCTCTTTGAACAACTGAACTGAAGCTCTTTGAACAACTGAACTGAACTGAAGCTCTATGAACAACTGAACTGAAGCTCTTTGAACGACTGAACTGAAGCTCTTTGAACGACTGAACTGAAGCTCTTTGAACAACTGAACTGAAGCTCTTTGAACAACTGAACTGAAGCTCTTTGAACAACTGAACTGAAGCTCTTTGAACGACTGAACTGAAGCTCTTTGAACAACTGAACTGAAGCTCTTTGAACAACTGAACTGAAGCTCTTTGAACAACTGAACTGAAGCTCTTGAACAACTGAACTGAAGCTCTTTGAACGACTGAACTGAAGCTCTTTGAACGACTGAACTGAAGCTCTTTGAACAACTGAACTGAAGCTCTTTGAACAACTGAACTGAAGCTCTTTGAACAACTGAACTGAAGCTCTTTGAACGACTGAACTGAAGCTCTTTGAACAACTGAACTGAAGCTCTTTGAACAACTGAACTGAAGCTCTTTGAACAACTGAACTGAAGCTCTTTGAACGACTGAACTGAAGCTCTTTGAACAACTGAACTGAAGCTCTTTGAACAACTGAACTGAAGCTCTTTGAACAACTGAACTGAAGCTCTTTGAACAACTGAACTGAAGCTCTTTGAGCAACTGAACTGAAGCTCTTTGAACGACTGAACTGAAGCTCTTTGAACGACTGAACTGAAGCTCTTTGAACAACTGAACTGAAGCTCTTTGAACAACTGAACTGAAGCTCTTTGAACAACTGAACTGAAGCTCTTTGAACGACTGAACTGAAGCTCTTTGAGCGACTGAACTGAAGCTCTTTGAACGACTGAACTGAAGCTCTTTGAACGACTGAACTGAAGCTCTTTGAACGACTGAACTGAAGCTCTTTGAACAACTGAACTGAAGCTCTTTGAACAACTGAACTGAAGCTCTTTGAACAACTGAACTGAAGCTCTTTGAACAACTGAACTGAAGCTCTTTGAACGACTGAACTGAAGCTCTTTGAACAACTGAACTGAAGCTCTTTGAACAACTGAACTGAAGCTCTTTGAACGACTGAACTGAAGCTCTTTGAACAACTGAACTGAACTGAAGCTCTTTGAACGACTGAACTGAACTGAAGCTCTTTGAACGACTGAACTGAAGCTCTTTGAACAACTGAACTGAAGCTCTTTGAACGACTGAACTGAACTGAAGCTCTTTGAACGACTGAACTGAAGCTCTTTGAACAACTGAACTGAAGCTCTTTGAACAACTGAACTGAAGCTCTTTGAACAACTGAACTGAACTGAAGCTCTTTGAACAACTGAACTGAAGCTCTTTGAACGACTGAACTGAAGCTCTTTGAACAACTGAACTGAAGCTCTTTGAACAACTGAACTGAACTGAAGCTCTTTGAACAACTGAACTGAAGCTCTTTGAACAACTGAACTGAAGCTCTTTGAACAACTGAACTGAAGCTCTTTGAACAACTGAACTGAACTGAAGCTCTTTGAACAACTGAACTGAAGCTCTTTGAACAACTGAACTGAAGCTCTTTGAACAACTGAACTGAACTGAAGCTCTTTGAACAACTGAACTGAAGCTCTTTGAACAACTGAACTGAACTGAAGCTCTTTGAACAACGGGCGATTTATTTAGTAACAAGACATTTTAATAACAATTGAAAGTTGTTGTTTTTGTTTCTACTTTATTACATTTGTATGTCATTTATACGTCCCCCCCCCCCCCCCTCCGCCCCCCCCCCCCCCCTCCCTGTGTGTGTAAAGGCCTCAAAATGTACCTAAACAATGAAGGTTTCAAATAAATGAAAGTAAAAAGAATAAAATAAACACCAGAGACGATAATTTAGGATAATTAACGATAATCTAGGAATATATATATTTGGTTTAATTTGGGGTTATACTTTTTCTCTAAATTGGGATATTTTTGGTTGTAGTTTTCTTGGTTTTCTCCTTTATAAATTATGTTATATTTGGTTATAATTTAGGAAATAGTTTGCGTTTGTTTGGGTTGTATCCTAACATTGAGTGGTAACGGGTTAAATGTCACGGATGAAGTTGGTTTGGGGATTCTTCACAATGTGGGACTATAGTTGGTAATAATTAGGGGCGATATATCCCATAATAACCCTGTAGCCCCCCCCAGAGTCAGTGTGCCCCCTCACCTTGATGTAGACGGCCTTCTTGCCGCACTTGTTCTCCAGCACCAGGTCGTAGGAGCCCGTGTCGTCTTTGTGCGCCTCTTTGATCACCAGCTCGGTGATGTCGTCGTTGGAGGCGATCATGGCGCGGTGGGCGATGTCGCGGCCGTCCTTCGTCCACTTGCAGGACGGGATGGGTTTCCCTCTGATGGGGACGGACAGGCGGATGACGCCGCCCTGCCGCACCACGTAGCCCTCCTCGTACTTAGCATCCAGCTCGTAGTCGGGGTAGCCTGCAGGAGACACGGATTACACGTAAATGTACAAATGCAAATGAGGCAATTTCTCAGTGTGATAAATATTCATGTTGTTGACATGTTAGAGTCAGAGGTTTCTACAGAGGGACACAAGAAATGTTAGCAAAGGCCAACATTCTAAACAGAAAGAATTGTATACATTTTTTTTAAAGTTGTAATATAGAGAGAGAAACGGTTCAAATATTAAAACAATAAGGAAGATTCAATCTGAAACTATTATGCAATATTTTGAGGGAATAAAGCCATAATAATTTCTCGGAATAATTCAAGGGAAGTCGAACAAGTAGTAATAGTTACTAAACTAAAGAAAAGTTAAATATCTGGAGATTTCTTTTTTATCTGTATTTTTTTAAATACTTTAGAAAAAACGTTAGTAAAGTAGATTTTTTTACAGACAAAAAGTCGTAATAATGCGACAAAAAAGGCTAAAACAAATTCAAAAATAAAGTAGGTTCCATGTTTTTCTTTAGCATATTGTATAATGGATTGAATTCCTTTAATGTGTTCAATCATGTTGATGGATCTGGTCTCCACTCACCCAGCATCTCCTGGACCTTCACCACCCCCGGCACCTCGGCTGCCTCCCGGTTCCTCCAGGGTTGCAGGCGATGACTCTGAACTTGTACTCGGCGCTCTGAGGCATGTGAGTGAGGGTGTACTCGCAAATCTTGGTGGGGTGGTGTTGCACAAGGTCCACTCCACCTGGTCCACCTTCTGCATCTCGATGAAGTACCCGGTGACGGCGGCGCCGCCCTCCTCCTCCGGCGGCTGCCAGGCCAGAGACACCGAGGAGCGGGTGGTGTCTGTGACGGTGGGGCCGAGAGGAGCTCCAGGGGGGTCTGAGCACACAGAGAATACTGTTAATACACTGAGGCATTAGAGAGTATATCCTATATATTATCCTAAAATGCAGCATGTGTAGCCTAGTCTAAATGTTAAATAACTAGATTTCTTTAATGTTTAGTTTGCTGTTTTTCAGATTGTTAATGCATTTTAACCTGCGTATGGAAAGAGTCTCTAGTTATAAAACATGATTTAAATGATGCTGATTTCTTCCCGTACCGATGGGGTCCATGGCCACGGTGATCTCGGAGGCCTCGCTGTGCTTCCCCTCGCCCCGGGAGTTGATGGCAGTGACGCGGTGCTCGTACTCCTGGCCCTCGGTGAGCGCGGAGGAGCGGAACCGGGTCATGGTGACCGGGTTCTTGCTGATCTTCATCCAGCGGTCCGACTGCGCCTCCTTACGCTCGATGATGTATCCAGCGATGGTGGAGCCGCCGTTGTCCTCGGGGGCGAACCACGTGAGCGTCATGCCCTCGTGGGTCACATCCAGGACCTCCGGCTGGCTGGGGGCGCCGGGGATCGCTGTGGGGGGGAACAGGGGTTTAGTTTAGGGAATTAAAGCTCAAAGTCGTGGTTTAAAACTGTCATTTGGAAACCTGCTAAACCTTTAAACAAACAGTTACAGAAAGACATCAAATTCAAACTGTGATTGCAAATGACTCGAATTTAACTGTTGTCATTTTTCCTCTTCATTTATTATGTTTTGCATTTAAATCAAGGTGAACTTCATTAATAAAGGACAGCAGGGAGGAGGAAAACTGTCCCAAAGCGCTTTTATCTTAACTGTGAAGCTTTGCTGTTGTTGGGTGGATAAAGCTTAAAATCCTGCATGCTGGAGAAAATACTCCCTTTTTTTACCTGTACGTTTACTTAAAACCATGATTAAATCTCAAATGGTTTTAACTGCTAACTGGTTGTTGTTGTTGTTGTTCTTCTCTAGTGTTTTATTTGTTGTTTTCTCTTGAGTATCTAAAGAAACTACAGTCCCGTGTTGCAGGATGTTGATAAATAACCCTTGACTCCAACAGGAAGCCCTCAATAAGACGTTTATTCCAGGAGGAAAGATTGAGATGGACTCACTCTTGGGGCTCTTGTCTCGACCACCTCCGACTGCAGGAACCTTCCGACTCCGAAGCGGTTCATGGCGGCGATGCGGAACACGTACTCGGTTCCCTCGGAGAGGCGGGAACTTGTAGCAGGGCCGGGTCACGGACTCGGACACGGTGAACCAGCCGGGCCGGTGGGCGTCGCGCTGCTCCACCACGTAGCCCGTCACGTTGGCTCCGCCGTCTTTCTCCGGAGGATCCCAGCTGGTCGTGACCGACAGTCCGTCCACCTCCTCGATCCGGACCGGGCCCACCGGGACGCCGGGCTTATCTGAGGGGACACCGGAGGAATGGGATATTTAATGATTTGCACGTCATTTAATAATAACAATAATACAATTCCGTTATTGTGGGCATTTATATACATTTGTATATAAATGTTTGGAGACACAAAATAAAAAAAGAATCATTTTAATTAATTAAGTAAATCTAAATCTCTACCACTAAAGATGTATTTTGATCTTCAGTGTCTCTTACCGAGGATGATGACCTTGATGACCTCTCTGGCTTTGCCCAGGGTGTTCTTCACCTCCAGGGCGTAGTCCCCGGTGTCGTTGATGGTCGTGTCGCGTACCGTCAGCCGGCTGCCGTCGATCTTGATGCGGTCGAGGCTGTCCTTCAGCTTCTCTCCGGAGAAGGACCAGGAGCAGACGGGCAGCGGCTGGGCCACCACGGGCAGGTTCAGCTCGATGGGTTTCCCCCGGTGAACGTACACGATCTTCTGAGGGATGCTGGTCATGTCGATCTTTGGCATCACTAAACACAAAGAGAGAGGGGGGCATGTTATAATGAATTATCTCTGGATGCTTGTCTATCTTTTAGGGATGGTGGTGCAACAAAGACGTGCAAATGGCCAGAAGTTGGACTTTTTTTGTGGTTTTAAATATATAACTAGAATATAAATATCCATATCATCCAAATATTGTATTTGTTTATCTTGCAGTCCCAACTACTAATTGTCCATTTCTAAAAACTGAAAATGTTTGATACATTCGGGTGTCAAAAATGTCAAAAAAGGAAAAATGTGTTTCAGTTTTCTTTAAAAATGTAAAACAGTATTAAAAAAACTAGTGTTGGTAAAAGGATCAGGTTCTTGCTGATGTGTGTCAGTATTCCTACAGTCTAGATTACATTAACTTTTTAAATGCTAATCAAAATAAAATGTACACGTTTTTTGTTCTATCGAAACCTGCGTAACGTTAATGACAGAAGCAATCATTAAATGAATAGAAAACAATAGATAATACTCATTATTTTGCTATTTTACAAAAATGAAATAACCTTCGAAACCCTGGCTCCAATTTATTAATCATTTCATTCAAGACATTTGAACCAATTCATTAAAGCCACGTCCCAGTTCTGTAATGAGATGTGTGTCTCACCCTTGATGTCCTGGATAGTGACGGGGGTGACGGTGTCCATGGGCTCGCTGGCCCCCCTGCTGTTAGTGGCTCTGACCCTGAACAGGTACTGGTCGTTCTCGGTGAGCGCGGTGACGGTGTGCTGAGACGCCGACGCCTTCACGGAGGCCACCACGGTCCACCTCTCCGATCCCACCTTGCACGCCTCGATGGAGAAGCCGTTGATGCGGCTTCCTCCGTCGTGCAGCGGCCGCTCCCAGCGCAGCGTGGCCGACGACTTGTTGACGTCCACCAGCTGCAGGTCGAGCGGCACCGACGGCACCTCGCACACCAGCACCGATTCCAGGGTCTCGCAGGCCTCGCCCACGCCGTAGATGTTCTCCGGCAGCACTCTGAAGAAGTAGTGCACGCCCTCCTCCACCCCGGTGATGCGGAGCAGCGTTTTCCTGCACTCCGTGGTCACCGTCTTGTAAGACTTCATGCTGGCCTCGCGCTTCTCCACGATGTAGTTGCTGACGTGGGCGCCACCGTCCCTGCTGGGAACGTCCCAGGTGATCACCACCGACTCCTTGGTGTAGTCCTTCACGTTCACAGAGGTGGGGGGCCGGGCGTGTCTGCAGGAGGGGGGAGGAGATGTTAGTTTACAGTCTTTAGGAAGATTCATTTGACTTTTTATTACATGCATTGTTTATTTAAGGTGTGACTCTTCCATGATCTCAATATTCCTTTTTAAAAAGATTCTGATTCCGGGATCTACTCCAGTCTGCTGTGGACTACAGACATACAATAAGTCATCTTAAGGCTAGATGTCTTTTTATTTCTCAGCAACTTGCCCGTTTCAAAAGTAAATGAAACCCAGAATAACATGAAGCTGGTATTTTGGTATTTGTTCTCCACGTCTCCCTGTGTGACTCCTCTCTGTGTCGTACCGTAGACTTTGACGAGGACGATGACGCTCTTCTTTCCCGACGGGTTCTCCGCCTCCACGATGTATTTCCCGGAGTCGTAGCGGTTGACCTTCTCCACCGTCAGGGCGGTGTAGCTTTCCGTGTTCTCGATGTATCCACGGCTCTGCAGCTCAACCCCCGTCTTCCTCCAGGAAATCACCGGGGCGGGGCGGCCGCTGACGAACACCACCAGGCGCAGCGTCCCACCGGCACGCAGACACACCGTCTTCTTCAGGTCGTCCGACAGCTCCAGGTCCGGGATTTCTGCAGAAGATTGAGGATAAGTCATTAATAATAAAGTATATTATCCTAGTGCTCCGCCTGCTCTTGGGCATTTCCACTTGTCTTACTGTTTGTACTTCCGATAAGACCGTTAATGCTGTTACATTGCTAAGAGTCACCGGCTCTATCAACCTTACATTTCCAGAGAAACGGCAAGGTTAACCATACGATGTTTAATAATAACTCTTAACAAAATTATGAGAGCCACGAATGAGCTTTTAGCTAGTTAATTTGCTCAGATAAGTGAAATGTGCAAAAAGGACGGTGTCTACTTCTGTTTTAAGTGTCTTTGTGTTGTAATTTGAAGACTGATGAAGAAGAATCTTTATTTTTGTGTAATTGTTTTCCTCCCTGACTCACCGATCCTCTCCAGCGGCTCCACCTCGGCGCTGGCTTCGCTGAACTCTCCGGTTCCCTTGCTGTTGATGGCGGCGACTCTGAAGCGGTACCTCTTGTTGGAGGAGAGTCCGGCGGCCACATACTCATTGGTCTTCAGGGCCTTGGCGGTGGCGCGGTACCACTGCTCCGTCCCTTCCTCCAGGATCTCCACCACGTAGCCGCTGACGTCGCTGCCGCCGTCGTACATCGGGCGCGTCCACTTCATGCTGATGCTGTGCTTCGTGGTGTCCGTGATGCGAGGCATAGAGGGAGTAGCCGGGGTGTCTGTGGGGAAACAGAGCCATTAATAAAGCTTTTCACAAGATAAGATTAGATAAGATAAGAAGTACTTTATTGATCCTAATTTGGGAACGTGTTTGCATTGCAGCAGCATAAAAAGACATAAAGACAAAACATAAAATACTAGAAATAAATGGATGCGTGTATTTGTTGTCGTATGTTGTGATGTTTTTGTTTTGACGGCACCTTTTAAAAGGGAGAAGCTTTTCTTTCTTTCATTGTACATGTATAATGACATTAAATGATTCTATTCTATTCTCTCTTACATGTGGGGTCTTTGCAGAGGATGTAGGGCGAGGCGTCGCTCGGCGTGCTGTCTCCAGCAGCGTTGACGGCCGTCACCCTGAACTGGTACTCGCTGCCCTCCAGCAGCCCGGCGATCTTCAGACGGGTGTCGTAGATCGTGTAGTTCTTGTTCACCCGGGTCCACCTGGTGCTGCTCTTCTCTCGCTTGTCCACCAGGTACGTCTTGATCTCGCTGCCTCCGTCCGTCTCGGGCTTCAGCCACTCGATGACCACGTGCTCTTTGGCCACCGCCATCACCTCCGGAGTGCCCGGCTGAGACGTGATTGCTGCAGAGAGAGAGGGGGGGGGGGGGTCAGAGTCATGGAAACTACACATCTACTTCCTGTTCATGCACAGCATTTAGTGTGGGATTATACATGGGAGCATTTTACTTTTTGAAACCTGGAATTCAGAAATCATCTGAAAGCATTTTGTTGTTTTTTTGCTAATATTTTAAAATATTAATCTCAACTTTTACGTTTTATATACTTAAACCGAAGATAAAATGATGAAATTAAGATGAATCAAAAACATTAATTCCTAAATAACTGGAATGTATTAATGAAATCGATGTGCTATAATGATCCCAAATTGGGAAATGATTTACTAATATGTTTTATGTTCCATTTAAAGTTAGAATGATCACTCTGCTGCCAAAACAACTCCCTATGTATTCATTCATTCTGCAGGGTTTCCAGACCTTCTCAAACATCAAATTCAAGACCCTTTCCAGGCCAGATTCCCCCAAATTCAGGCACTTTCAATGACAAGTGTCCTTCTATGTCTGTTTTCCAAAACCTGATATTTTCCACCATCTTATTTTCAATCATTTACCTTGTTTTTTTAGTTCATTTCCTTCTAAAACTGTCACAAAACCCCATTTCACCGGGATAATAAAGTTGTAGTATCTAGTGCATACCCTCTGGTACATTCACTAAAAAGAGTTAACTTACTGTAAGCGTTCCTGGCTCGGACGGGCTCGGACTCCAAGGAACTCCGACTCCGAACTTGTTGACTCCGCGGACCCTGAACACGTACTCGTTGTTCTTGATGAGGTGGCTGCTGACGCAGGCCAGCGTCTTGCACTCCGTCTCCATGAGGACCCAGTTGAGGCGGCTGGTTTCGCGGCGCTCCACAATGTAGTGCTTGACGATGTCTCCGCCGTCCTCCAGGGGAATCTTCCAGGACACGGAGCACTTCTCCTCCGTCACCCTGCTGATGGTGATGCTATCAGCCGGAGCTCCGGGGGTGTCTGCAGGGGGATAGACGGAGTTAAATCAGAGTTCAGTTCATATATCTACTGCTACTCAGCGGAAGACAGAGTACAGGTAGGAACGCCAAAGATTAGAAACACTCAAGTGAGTTAGACTCAAGATTTAGACTTAATTTAAGAAAAAATGTTCCCTCAATATCTCCGAGCTCTAGATCCATAAGACGGTAATGATAGGCATAGTCAAATTTCAATAAAAAACAATAGATGTTGGCAATTATTATGAGATATTATAATGCAAAATCAGAAAAACAATATTCATTAAATCATACTTTCCATGTTTCATCATTTTTAAGACTTTAAGGCATTTTGATACTCATTAAGACGATTATTTTAAGAATGAAATATTTGTTTGAACCTTTTAAGCCTTTTTATGGATTTGCAGGAACCCTAATTAGCATCAAAGAGTACTTAAAGTACTAAAAGTAAAGGACCTCATAATGCACAATAACACATTTTGTTATAGGATTATATATTTGATGCACTAATGACGTACCTGTTTGTAGTTTCTCTAAATGATGAATTAAGTATATATTTACCTCTAATAGTACATGATAAAGGATTTGTTGATTATATTTTGTATTTTTAATCTGAATCTGATCGTTAGGAGTCAACAGAGTTATTTAATAATGTTTCCAGTTAATTTTAACGTAATTTCCCGTCTGCTCACCCATGACTTTGACGTTGACGACGGCGGTCTTCAGTCCGTTGGCGTTCTTCGCGGTCAGGACGTATTTTCCCGTGTCGTAGCGGTCGCAGCTCTTGATGACGGCCATGGCTCTGGTGGCGGTGTAGGTCAGGGAGTATTTCTCTCCCAGCTCCAGGATCTTGTCGCCCTTGGACCAGTACACGGTGGGCTCGGGTTTCCCGCCCACGGCGCCGTCCAGAACCAGGTCTGAGCCGGCGTTGACGATGACGGTCTCACCCACCAGCTTACTGTCCAGCTCAGCTTTAGGAGGAGCTGCAGCAGAAGGGACAATTAGAGTTTATTCCAATAATGCTGCAATATAATCAGGAGTTGGAGGAAAAAATTACATTTTGCTGTGATTTATTTACAAAAACCAGATCAAAATAATGCAAAATTCACTAAATTATGATGGTGATTTGTACACAACAAGTTTTAAAATGCTTGTTTTCTGAATAGAGTTTGGTTTGTTGAGAGCTATGCTAACATCATAGCTGCTGCATCAATGATTAGTCTTTAGTTTATGCACCTGGGTGCTTAAACAATGAGAACCTAAAGGTTTTATAACTCTTGTACTTACAGTATTCATCCTTGCATGTGACCGGTCCGGTGATCTCGGAGGCTGCGCTGTGTACGCCGGCGGCATTCTTGGCGATGACCCGGTACTCGAAGGTCTCTCCCTCTCCCAGGTTGGTGACGGTGAAGTAGTTTTCGCTGATGGTGGTGTAGTTGCACTTGAGCCAGCGGTTGTCGTCCCACTCGTCCGTGCTGTGGACTTTCCTCTCCACCACGTAGCCCACGATCTTGCTGCCGCCGTCGTTGGACGGGATGGTCCAGCACAGCGACACTGAGTTGCGAGTGATGTCCGTCACCTCGGGTTTACCAGGAGGATCTGAGATGGAGAAGAGGGGTTATTAAGAGTTAATTACAAAGCCTTTAAGATAAGATTCATGATTAGATTAGATTCAACTTGTTGTGATTGAGTACTGAGACGGCTAAATGCAGGTCAGATACATACTGGTAATACCCTGCTCAAACCCTGAGGAGTATCATGTTTCCCCATTATTTCAGATTAGAAGCTCTTGGCTGACCAAATCTTTTGTTGCATATGCTGAACGACCTGTCATTGACGCAGATAAGACATTAACGTTTCCCTCACCAACAGGATTGAGGGCCACCACGGGTCGGGAAGCCTCGCCGGCCTTGCTGAATCCGGAGATGTTCATGGCGTAGACCCTGAACTGGTACTCCAGGCCCTCGATCAGGTTGGACACCTTGTAGTGGCACTCCAGGCAGGGCAGCTTGTTCTCCCTCACCCACAGGATGGTGTTCCTCTCCTTCTTCTCGATCCAGTAGCCCGTTACCTTGCTGCCGCCGTCGTCATAGGGCAAGTCCCATTTGATGCCGATGGCGTTCGCGGACACGGAAACCACGTCTGGACGAGTTGGAGGACTTGGAGGAACTGTGGAGGAGAATGGTGGTTAAGATCATATGGAGTTCTTTCTTTGTTTCTTTGATTAATGTGATCCAATTGAAGTAAAGTACATGCTTGGATAAAAACATTTTGCTTTGTTGATGAATCCAATGGAAATTGATTTGCATGTGAAAATAATTTGTAATTGTTTGGATTTTTTCAAGCTGCCAATAAAACTAAACCCCAATAAAAAGGTATTTTCATTTACTTTTGTCTACCAGAACTTACCAAATGGATGCTCAATGACCACTGCAGCAGACTCGGTGGACTTGCTGACTCCAAACTTGTTCTCGGCACACACCCTGAAGGTGTACTCCATGTACTTGGTGAGGTTGGTCACTTTGATGGTGGTTCTCTTCACACTGGAGTTTACGACTTGCCAGGAGGCGGAGCCGGACTCCCGTTTCTCCACGATGTAGTTGCCGATTTCCGTGCCGCCATCGTCGGCTGGCTCGGACCAGGACAGGCTGCAGGACTCTGAAGACACTTCAGAAATCACCACAGGGCCTGTGGGTGGAGTCGGCCTGCCCACGACAACCACGGTCACTGTGAACGTCTTCACACCGGCGACATTCTCCAGGATCAGGTAGTACTTGCCGCTGTCGCTTCTCTTGCTGTCTCTAACCGTCAGAGTAGTGATCTCCTTTGTGGTGGTGATGCAGACTCTGTCAGACTCCTTCAGCTTCATCTCCTCCAGTTTCCAGGTGACCTTGGGTGCAGGCCTGCCGCTGATGGGGATGCTGATTGTGAAGTTGTTGGAGATCTTGCAGGTGATGAGCTGGTTCGTGATGCTGCTGAGGTCGGCTGTCGGTTCGATGCGAGGCTCCTTGATGACCACGGAGCTGAAGGTGCCCTGAGGCTCGCTGATTCCAGCATCGTTCTTGGCACTCACTCTGAAGTCGTACTCTGTATTCTCAATCAGGCCCTCCAACAGCATCTTCATAGATCTGGTCTCTCCGCCAACATTCCAGTGGTCGGTGCCTTTAGCTTTGAATTCAACAATGTAGCCTCTGATGCGGCTGCCTCCATCATGCTCGGGCTTCAGCCACACCAGGGAGGCTGTGGAGTTGGTGGTGTCTACAACATCCAGTCTCCTGGGTGGTGCAGGTTCCTCTGTGGCCATGACGGGCTCTGTCATCTCGAAAGGTTCTCCCTGGCCGTACTGGTTCACAGCAATCACCCTGAACACGTATGGTATACCGACATCCAGACCTGTGACCCTGATCATCTGGCGAGAGGACTTGCTGCTGACCTCCTGCCACGCCAGGCGGCTGGCCTCCCGCTTGTCCACGATGTAGTGGTGGACCCGGGCTCCGCCATCATTGGTGGGGGCGTCCCACATAACCGTTAAGGCTCCGCGTGTTACGTCTTTGAAGATAATAGCTGCCGGAGGTCCGGGTGTGTCCTGCACTTTGACAGTGAAGGTGATGGACTTGCGACCGCTGTTGTTCTCCAGGGACAGGGTGTATTTGCCGGCTTCGTACCTCGTGCAGCTCTCAATGGTCAGAGTGGAGCTGCATTCTGTGGTGTTAACATCAGCCATGACAGGCAGCTCCCCATCTACCCTAGACCAGGTGGCAAGAGGCGCTGGTTTCCCTCTGAAGGGAACATGGAGGGTGACAGTGCTGCCATTCTTCACAATGTGGGTCTGCTTGAAGCTGGCATCCAGTTCAATCTCAGGAGATCTGAGTCTGTCCAGAGCCTGAACAGCATTCGGCAACCCTGAGGATTCGCCCTCTCCGGCCCCGTTCAGAGCGCTGACCCTGAACTTGTAGAGCTCTCCAGGCACCAGGCCCTTGGCAGTGTAACTGGTGTGGATGCATATCTGGCTGTTGACTCTGTGCCACTCCTCCAGACTGGCCTTGCACATGTCGATGTTGTAGCCGATACTTCCAAGCCGCCATCAAAGACAGGCTTGGTCCATTCCAGGGTGACAGAGTTCTTGGTGAGTCAGCGACCTGATCAACAAGAAAAGACCAACGTTTATTGTCACATTCTGTTAAAAAAAATCTGGGAATTTGAATCTTTTCATGAATGGTTATTCTCTTTGCAATGTTCCTGCAATCCTACCTTGATCAATGTGGGTGTGCTAGGAGCGCTTGTTGGTTCTCTGCACTTGATGAGCCTGGAAGTACTGCTGGCCGGTCCGATGCCAGCTCCATTTTCTGCCATGACACGGAATTCATACTCGTTGCCCTCTGTGAGGTTGGTGACACGGTGTCTCAGCTCTGTGATGGTTCTCTTGGAGGAAACCTTCAGCCAGCGTAAGCTCTTTTTCTCTCTCCTCTCCAGGATGTACTGCTTAATCTCGTTGCCTCCATCTGACCTTGGTCTGGTCCAGCACATGGTGATGCTCTCTCCAGTCACATGGGTGGCATCTGGGGTACCAGGGGCATCTGGCACAGCTGAAGAGAGCAGAAAATATGGCATGAGAATAAAGCAGATTGTGAAGTATATTGGGTAATTTATATTTATATTTGGTCAATATTTCAGAGATAAAATACCCATGAGTGACTTACTGTATTGCATCTGTGCAATGAAGGGATCAGAGTCCAGAGGTTTGCCAACACCAGACTTGTTGACAGCAGAGATTCTGAACTGGTATTCATTGCCCTTGATGAGGTTTGCAGCATTGTAAGAACAGGCTTCGCATTTGGAGGTGATCATGGCCCAGGAGATCCTGGACGTCTCCCTCTTCTCCACCACATAGTGGGTGATGGCAGCACAGCCATCGTTCTCCGGCGGGTTCCACCACACGGTGCACTTCTCAGCCGTGATGCCGGTGAAACGGATGGGACCCTCAACAGGTCCGGGGGTATCTGCAGGGAAAGAGATTGTAGAGGTTAAAAAGTGTTTAATAGTATAAATAGGTTTGACAATTATTGAATCATGCAATATCAGATATAGTAACTTAATCAGCTGTGTTCACGAACCTTGTACTCGGACGTTGGCATCAGCTCTCTTGGTACCGGAGCTGTTTTTCGCCTCTATTGTGTAGATGCCACGGTGGTTCCTGTTAGCATCGCGTATAAAAAGACTGCTGGTGCCAATGTCGGAGGTAATCTCGATGTCATACATGGTCCTCCTGTCAATCTCTTTGCCATCCTTATACCAGATAACCTGGGGCACGGGACGTCCAATGATGCTGCAGCTGAGCTTAACGTTCTCACCAGCCTTCAGGGTGAGCGCCTGGTCTGCAGACCACTCAATGTCTGGAGAAACTGGAGACACAAAGAGAACAAACTAATTAGGAATCTGTACAATCATAGGGGTGTCAGGAAACTTCTATTCATGATCATTTGAAAAGACTTACTGCTCTCATCCTTTGTCATAATATATCCAGAGGAGTTAGATGGTGGACTGACTGTGGCCACAGCATTTCTGGCAATGACTCTGAACTCGAATCTGTCTCCAGAGGAGAGACTAGTCACAGTGAGCTGGGTCTCGCAGACATCAGTGAAGTTGCATCGCAGCCATTTGGCTCTGCCTTGGCGCCTCTCCACACTGTAGCCCACAATTTTGCTGCCACCATCCCTCTCAGGGATGTCCCACTTAAGGGTGACTGAGTCTCTGGTTACATCAATGCAGACAGGTTTGCCAGGTGGATCTAATCGAGAAGAGAAAGAAGCATTTTATTCATAATGTTTGAATGTAAAATCAAACATTGCAGAAACACTCAGGATCTTTAACAACATGTGCTTTCAGTGTTTATGTTGAACTGCTTCTGTAAGTAAAAAGCTATCCCCCAACATTTAAAGATGTCGTTTTTTGCGTGTACTTACCAACAGGGGCGATAGCGAGGGCATGTTTGCTCTGTTCACTAACAGGGCTGAGTCCAGCGTTGTTCTCAGCATAGACTCTGAAGGAGTACTCCAGACCCTCAATGAGACCAATGATCCTGTACTCTTTGTTGGAGATGATGGTGGAGTTCACCTTCTGCCACAAGAGGCTGTTCCTGTCCTTCTTTTCAACATGATATCCCAAAATGGGGGATCCTCCGTCAAATTCTGGGGCGTCCCACCTGATGGTCATACCATCACAGGTGACATTGAAGGCCACTGGTTTCGGTGGGGGTCCTGGAGGTTTGTACTGGTGCTGGGCAACAACTTCAGGGGATGCAAGAGAAACACTGATCCCATACTTGTTTTCTGCACGGACTCTGAACTGGTACTGAGTTCCCTTGACCAGGTTAGGAATCTTGAAAGTGGGCCTGACAACACTGGAGCAGACCATCTTCCAGTTGGCCTGGGCGGTTTCACGTTTCTCCACGCTGTAGCAGGTGATCTCACCACCGCCGTTCTCCTTCGGCTCATCCCATGAAATTATGATACTCTGTGCTTTGATCTCATCGAAGCGGATGGGACCAACAGGCACTGAGGGGGGTCCAAGAGTGATCACATTGATGTCAAAGTAGTTCTTGATGGTTCTGTTGTCCAGACACAAAGTGTACTGGCCGGCATTCTCCTTCTTGACTCCTCTGACTGTGACCGCCGTCTTGTTGTCAGTAGTCCTGAAGCGAATCTTGTCACTTTCCTTCAATGGCTGGTTATCTTTCAGCCAGCTGATTGAAGGCAATGGTTTTCCCTTGAAGGGCAACTCGATGTGGATGTTCTGACCAACACGGACAGCAAGCTCTCCGTTAGGGTAGTCAACAAGGTTTGCTTCAGGTAGAATGATGAAGTCCTTCACTGTGATTGGACCAATCTGGGAGAAGTCACTGTTGCCCTTCTCGTTCTTGGCGAGCACTCTGAAGTCCATTTCAGCCTTCTCCTTGAGTCCCGTCACTTCACAGCTCAGGCGCTTGCATGTTGCTCCCAGAGTCCAGGTAGGATCTTCCATGGATCTCTTCTCAATAATGTATTCAGTGATGTGGCTGCCCCCATCGTGGTCAGGTCTGGTCCACTGCAGGGTAACAGAGGTCTTTGTAGAATCCGCCATCACCAGGCTTTTAACAGCTCCAGGAGTTTCCGTGGCTCTTACAGGTTCAGTAGTTTCGCATGTCTCGCCAACACCGTACTCATTTTCAGCAGACACACGGAAGAAGTAAGCTATATCCTCCTCCAGGCCCGTCACCTTGTAAGTTGTGTTGGTACACTCGGCATTGATCACCTGGTAAGCCTTCATGGTGGACGCCTTCTTCTCAACAATGTAATGTGTGACAGGGGAACCGCCTTCGATGAGAGGAGCCTCCCAGCTGAGGCTCAGATTTCCTCTTGTCACATTCTTGATCATGAGTTTCTGACAGATAGCTGGACTGTCCAGAACCTTAAGGGACACGATGATGATCTTGGGCTCTCCCACGCCGTTCTCAATCTCCAGCAGGTACTTGCCACGGTCGTCGCGGCTGACCTTAGGGATCAGGAGCCTGGTGGCGCGCTCAGTGCTGGTGATGGTGTAGCGGTTGTCAGCAGCAATATTGCGGTCGCCACGTCGCCATGTCACGTTGGGGGCGGGGCGTCCCTTCAAGGGGATAAACACCTCCACGTCACGGCCGGCCCTGGCTGTGTACTGGGTGGTCATGGGAACGTCCAAGTCCAAATCGGCCTCCTCTGTTGGAAGGAAGGGTAACACAAACAAAGAGCAGGAATTAATTTCGTCAGTGAGAAAAATCCATAGCAAAAGAATCCAATAAAAAAGATAATAAATGTGGTTTTAAGACTCGAGTCATGCTCAATATTTTTTTGTTGTCAATTACATGTAGGGATCTACAAGAATACGAACCCAAGATATCCTTGGCTTGAAGGGGCTGGTACATTTTGATGTCTTCTCCTTTGCCCTTGCAGTTGACAGCAGAGACTCTGAAGAAGTAGTATGCTCCAGGTTTGAGGTGAGACACCACATACTCGCAGGCCTTGACCTCTGGGTTGACGATGGCCCATTCTTTCTCCTCTGAATTCAACATTTCCAAAAGGTAGTGTGTGATTTCACTTCCGCCATCATAGACGGGCTTCTCCCAGCCGAGGGTGATGGAGGTCTTTGTGGAGTCCACCACACGCAGCTTGGATGGCTCACCAGGAAGATCTGAGGAAGACAAAAGGGATGAATGAAGAATGTTGTCAGCAATAAAGACCTTAACAATTAAGAAGTCTTCAAATGTAACTTTGTGATGCAAAGTTATAATAATAAGCGTACCGATTGGGTCGTAGGCCTTGTAGAGGTCAGAGCCATCAGAGTAGTTTCCTGCTCCGGCCTTGTTGACAGCACAAACTCTGTACTGGTACTCGTTGTTCTCCGTCAGGTTGGTGACTTTCTGCCTGGTGTCTCTGATGGTGTCCTTCACCACCTTTGCCAAGAAAAAATAAAGTTAGGATCCTCACACACGGCAGTTATTAATTTGGGTTTTACACTTCAGTGCAAAATGTAGGTCGGCAAACAAACCTTGAACCACTGCAGACTCTTCTTCTCCCTCTTTTCCAAGTAGTATCCGTCAATGTCGCTGCCTCCATCAGCTGCTGGTCTTTCCCAGATCACGGTCATGCTGGACTTTGTGATTATGGTCACTTTAGGCTTGGATGGTTCGCTAGGAGGAACTGTACAAAATCAAAATGTTCAGGTTAGATGAAGTGAAATGCTTCTCTTAAAATTGTAGTTTGGTACTAAAAATAACATAAAATAATTCATACATTGAACAACAGTTGTGTTTTTTATTCTGTTTCCTTACCAAATGCGTTCTTTGCAACGATAGGTTCGGACTCCAGTGCGTCTCCGATGCCGTACTTGTTGACTCCACGGACTCGGAAGATGTACTCATTTCCTTCGATGAGTCTGGGCACGTTAACAATGCAGTCTACCAGTTTTTCTGAGACAATGGACCACATGATCCTGCTGGTCTCCCTCTTCTCCACAATATAATGTGACACCATGGCACCGCCCTCATCGGAAGGAGGAGACCACATGATGGTGGCAGTGTTGGCTGTCACCTTCTTGAACTCAATCTCGCCATCAGGGGGGCCTGGCTTGTCTGGATGGTGAAAGGACATTTCGTGCATGTTATGGTCAAAACAGTATCTAAATAAATGTTATGCCACATTCATGGACATAGTTTTTAAATGTCTAAATACCTTGAATGAGCAGCCTAACAATGGCGAAGGCAGATCCCATGGAGTTCTTTACCCGGACCTCATAGGTTCCAGAGTTCAAACGAGTGGTGTCATTCAGGAAAAGACTGGTGGACTCAAATGTGTGTTTGAAGGTGAGCTGGCTGGTCGGTGCAAGCTCCTTGCCATCCTTAAACCACTCAATTGTGGGAGCAGGTTTGGCTATGATGTTAAACTTGAGCTCCACATTGGACTCAGCCCTGTACTTGACCTCACTGAAGTACTCTTGGGGTATTTCAATCTCTGGGGCACCTGGATAAATCAAAATACAGGTATGTGAGTTCAAATAAGGATGTATATAGTATATATATATATAGAGAGAGAGAGAGAGAGAGAAAGAGAGAGAGAGAGAGAGAGAGAGAGAAAATAGCAAGGATTGTTGCGTGTTCTACTCAAATATGATATCTATTTTAATTTGTGTCACAATTCTTAACACGTATATTCCCTTGATTCCCAGTTTATGCACTAAATGTGATAGCAAACCAAAGGAGTAAAATGCTAAATAATAAATAAATAAAGACCTACCATAGGTATCCACGCATGTGGCTGGTCCAACCACCATGGATGGGTTGCTCACTGAACCGACGGCATTCTTGGCCATGACTCTGAACTCGTACGTCTCGTCCTGGGTGAGGCCAGTCACAGTGTAGCGGGTGTCTGTGACATTGGTGAGGTTAGCCTTGGACCACCTGGCATTAACGCCTTCTTTCTTCTCAATGATGTATCCATTAATGGAGGATCCGCCATCGTAGTTGGGCTTCTGCCAGGCCAGGCTAATGGAGTGCTTGGTGATGTCACTAATGCGAAGGTTGATGGGTGGCTCTGCAGGAACACACAAGAAGAACCCATAGTAAGAAACTGTTGCTAATGACTTCAATCAGATTTTCTTGAATATTAGAGACATGTTATTATTTTCCACTCACCACAGGCATCAATGGCCAGCACTGCATCAGAAACCTTGCTGAAGGGGCTGTTTCCAGCAGCGTTCTCTGCTGCTACCTTGAACTCATAAATAAGTCCAGCACTGATGTCGGTGACCTTGTAGTGTGTAGCACGGATCACCATTTTGTTGACTTTCTGCCAGAGAATGCTGTTCCTGTCTTTCATCTGGAGATGGTAGCCAAACACATGGCTGCCACCGTCTGACTTAGGCTCGTTCCAGGCGACAGTGACGGTCTCCTTGGTAACAGCAGTGATCTCTGGAGTCGATGGAGCTTCAGGTAGAGCTGTGAGGTAACAGTCAGATTTGAAGAGGGTTAATGTCATAAAAGAGAAAAAATGTGTACAAAATAATCATGTGACACACAAAATGGAAGCAAAGATTACTTACTGTAAGGAAGGTTGACAGCAACAGTTTCTGAGTCAATGTGCTCACTGATGCCATATTTGTTTTCAGCTCTGACCCTGAACTGGTACGCTAGACCAGTGGTCAGCTTCATGATCTTCATGGTGCAGCGAGCCACAGCAGAAGAGACTTCCACCCAGTTGGCTGAGGTTACCTCTTTCTTCAGGATGATGTAGTTGGTGATAGGGCTGCCACCTTCATATGCTGGTGGGAGCCACTCCAGGCTCACGCTGTCCTCTGTGATGTCAAACATCTGCACAGGTCCAATTGGAGCACTGGGGCGGTCCAGAACAACAATATTTAAGAATGATTTGGTGGTTCCATTGGAGTTGGAGGCAATGATATCGTAGCGTCCTGAGTCTCCAGCAATGCTCTCGCGCAAAGTGATCTTGATGCTGTCAGGGGTGACTTCAGAGTTGAACCTCATGGTTGATTTGAGTAACACGTTATCCTTGGAAAGGGAGACTTTAGGCAAAGGCCGGCCTGTCAGTGGGATCTCACACTTGAGGTTGGAGCCGGCTCTTACATACACTGTGTTGTGTGGGAAGTCATTCATGTTCATCTCAGGAGATTCTGGAGCAAAAAAGGAACAAGGAGAGATGAAGCAAGGGAAGCAAATCCTGGTTAAATGCCTTTATCGGCTGACTGCTATTTCTTGAATCTGAAAAATCTGTTACTTACCGAGCTGGTCCTTGAGCACCACTGGGGTGAGCATTTCCTTGATATCACTGAAGCCAGCGTGGTTCTCTGCTCTGACTCTGAAGAAGTACTCAGCATTCTCCCTCAGACCAAACACTGTGAAGTGGATGAACTTGGTGACACCACACTTAACCCACTTCTCCTGGCCCTTCTCCAGAGCTTCCACCAGGTACCCAGTGATTCTGCTTCCTCCGTCGTGATCTGGTTTGGCCCAAGCCAGGGCCACACTCTCCTTGGTCACATCAGTTGCACCTAGCTTTGGTGGTGGGCTTGGTTTTTCTGGGTAAAGAGAACGTCATGTGTTTTATTTCAATATTCTGGTATAATGTTGTGACAGTGCGTATCAATAATCTTCCTGATTTTAAATTCATTACCTGTGATCTTTGTTCCTTCCTTGGTTTCAGCAGAGACACCAACACCATACTCGTTCTCGCCTGTCACTCTGAAGTAGAATACTCCTCCCTCCTGCATGTCTGACACCTTGTATGTAAGTCTGTGGCATGTGTCAGTCAACCTGGTCCAGCCCTTCTTGCTGGCCTCACGGAAATCAACAAGGTAATTCTTGACTGGTCCTCCTCCCTCATTCTCAGGAGTGTCCCAGGTGACAAAAGCAGAGGTTCGGGTCACATCCTTGACCTCCAAATGGCAAGGAGGTCCTGGGGAATCTAAGACTCTGACATTGAGGGTCAAAGAGGCAGTTCCAGATACGCTTGACAAGGTGATGACGTATTTGCCAGAGTCGTAGCGAGTTGCTTTCTCTAAGGTGATGGAGGTGAAGGTGTCTGTGGTGTCAATGACAGCACGAACTCTAAGGTCAACATCAGCCTTAGACCATGAAACACTTGGGATGGGTTTGCCTCTGAAAGGCACTTTCATGGTGAATGAGCTACCATCCTTAACAATAAGGGTCTTCCTCATCTCATTGCTGATTTCAAAGACTGGCTCCTCCTCTCTTTCTTTGGCGACTTGTGGGTCTGTCTCAGCACTGTTCTCACTGGCTCCAATCTTGTTAATGGATTTGACAACAAACACATATTCAGTTCCAGGTGTCAATCCCCCCACTGTGAACTCTGTGTTCTTGGTATTATGGACTCCAACCATCCATTCATCATCAGAAGACTTCCTGTATTTGATTTTGTAACCTGTCACAGGTGCTCCACCATCAAACAGTGGCTTATTCCAAGACAGGGTGACTGTTGTCTTTGAAGAGTCGATGATCTTAGGCTTGGCAGGAGGAGAGGGCAGGAACTGTGGATCTTCCGCTTTGGTGAGTGGGCAAGTGGTGCTGGAAGCACTGAGGCCTGCGGAGTTCTCTGCAAACACTCTGTACTCATACTCACAGCCATTACGAAGGTTTCCGGCCTTGACTCTAAGGTCATAAACAGGTTTCTTGTTGACACGGCACCAGCGAAGGCCAGTCTTCTCTCTCTTTTCAATGACATAGCCAGAGATAGAACTGCCACCATCAGAAGTTGGTCTTTCCCAACAGATGGTCATTGCCTCACTGGTAACTGAGGTGACTTGAACATTAGTGGGAGCTGCAGGAACAGTGAATGGATCAATGGCCTTTGTTGGCTCACTCTCCATGGGCTCACCATCCCCATATTTGTTGACTCCCCTAACTCTGAAGATGTACTCATTTCCTTTGAGCAGCTTGGTCACTTTACAAGTTGTTGCCTTCATGTCAGCATAGACAAGTGTCCAGGCAAGGCGACTGGTCTCGCGTTTCTCAACGATGTAGTGCATGATTTCAGCCCCACCGTTCTCCTGAGGGGGACCCCACATTATGTTGCATTTCTCTGCTGTGAGGCCAGACACTGACAATGGTCCTGAAGCAGGTCCAGGTCTGTCCAGAACCTTACAGTTGATAGCCATTGCCCTGGTTCCTGCCACATTGTGCAGAGACAAGACATACTGGCCGGAGTCCCTCCTGATAGCATCTCTGACTATCAGTGTGGTTGCGAAGTTGGTTGAAGTGATTTCACATCTGGCCTTGGCCTCAATCTCCTTTCCATCCTTATACCAGGTGACAACAGGGAGTGGACGGCCTGAGATTTCAGCATCAATTCGAATGATATCTCCAGCCTTAATGACAACCAGCTGTCTGAGCTTATCTTCCAGGATAATAGTGGGAGGGTCTACGTCATCCTTGACTGTGACAGGACCAGTGCTCTCTGACGGATCACTCAACAGCTCTGCAGAATTCTTAGCGATGACATGGAAGTCATATTGGACATCTTCTGTGAGGCCTGTGACATCGAAGTAGGTGTCTTGCAGGTTGGTGAAGTTGCATTTAAGCCAGCGGCCATTGGGAAGTTCTCTACGCTCAACAATGTAGCCAGTTATCTTCACTCCACCATCATACTCAGGCTTCTCCCAGAAGAGGGAAACTGAGGTCCTGGTAATGTTGGTGACTCTAAGGTTATGAGGAGATTCACATGGATCCCTGGCTGCTACAGGTTCACAGGCTTTAGTACATGGACCAATTCCAGCAATGTTCTCAGCATAGACTCTGAACTGATAAAACAGGCCTTCTTCAATGCCTGTCATCTTAAACTGGTTCTCAGCCAGCAGACCTCTGTTGACCTTGGTCCACAGGATGCTGCTTTGGTCTTTGCATTCGATGTGATAACCAGTTACAGGGCTTCCACCATCACTGGCAGGTCTGCCCCATTCCACAAGCATGCCATACTTGGTGGCATGGGAAACACGGACGTTGGTAGGAGTGCCAGGAGGCTCGAAGGGATACTGAGCAACAACGGGAGCAGAGTCAATTGCTGAACTCTTGCCATAACGGTTCTCAGCTGCAATACGGAACTGATACTCTGTTCCCTGATTGAGACGATTGACCTTGATTGAAGTCCTGGCTACTGTGGCTGAGACAATCTGCCATGCAATGGTGGTAGTGTCTTTCTTCTCCACTACATAGTTATTAATTTGGCATCCTCCGTCATAGGTTGGAGCATCCCAAGACAGATTGATGAAGTCAGCACTCACCTCATCAAACTTAATGTTGCTGGGTGGGCCAGGTTTGTCCAAGATTACAACAGAGGTTTCAGCTGTCTTTGTGCCAACTGAGTTTGTCAGAGTGATCTCATACTTTCCTACATCCTCCTTGGTTGCATCCTTGATGATAATCTTGGATGAGGTCTTGGAATTAAGAACATTTACCCTGGTTGTCTGCTTAAGCACATGGCCGTCCTTCTTCCAGGACACCTCAGGCTGAGGTCTGCCTCTGAATGGAACATCAATCTTCAGGTCGTCACCTGCTCTTACACTGTATGTGTCGTACAACTGGCTAATGAAGGGCTTTGTGGTGATGTCCTTCAGCAAGACAGGGTTGGCCAGAGGCTTGGCATCACTCTTTCCCTTATCATTCACAGCAGTAACCCTGAAGGAGTATTCCTCTCCAGTTGTGAGACCTCCAATAGTAGCTTCCAGTGCTTTGGCTTCACTGCACACAGTCCATTTGTCATCTCCCTTGGGCTGCATCTCCACCATAAAGCTTGTTATCTTGCTGCCTCCATCATGATCAGGTTTCTCCCATGAAAGAGTGACGGTATGACGGGTTACGTCAACCAGGACAATCTTGCCAGGGGGCAAAGGAGCCTCAGCAACCTTGACTTGATCTGTGGATGCAGGCAAACCTACTCCCAGCTCATTCACAGCCAAAACTCGGAAATAGTATCGACCTCCCTCCTGAAGGTCAGGAATAAGGTACGAGTTCCTCACACAGTTGGTGCAAATACTGGTGAAAGCCATCCTCTTCTGCTCTCTCTTCTCCACAATATAATGTGATATCTTAGCCCCACCATCAATAAGAGGAGGTTCCCAGGAGATGGAGACTGAATTTCTCTTGACATCCTTAACCCCCAGGTTGGTAGGAGCACTGGGAGAGTCTAGGACTCTGACATTGATGAAGGCTGATTTAGAGCCACTGAGATTCTCAAGGGTCAGTACATATTTGCCGGTATCAAATCTATCGACATTTTCAATCACCAGCATTGTGTAAGAGCTTGTGACATCAATCTGGGCACGCTCATTCAAAACTCCATCAGCCTTTGACCATTTGACTTCAGGCTCAGGTTTTCCTCTGATGGGCACAAACAGGCGCAAGGTGGCGGTGGCCCGAACATTGACCATCTTCCTCAGATCAGCATCAAGTTCAATCTCAGGAGCCTCCAGCTTCTCTGCAGCAATCACAGAACCTGGTAGGTCCACATGCTCTCCTACTCCCTCACAGTTGACAGCACAGATGCGGAAGTTGTACTCTGCATTCTCCTTAAGGTGCTTTACGGTGAAGTTGGTGGCCTGAACACCACTGTGTGGTGTGGAAGTGACCCATTCATCATCTGCTGCCTCCTTCATTTCCACAACATATCCGCTGATTTGTGCTCCACCATCATAGATAGGCCTGGACCAGGACAAAGAGACTGTGGTGCTCGAATTATCTGTGACTTTGGGGTTATTTGGACATCCCGGTGGATAAATGGCATCACACGCTTTGATGTATTCAGATGGTGCACTAGGCTTTCCAACACCAGCAGCATTTTCAGCTGAGACCCTGAACTCATAAGAGTGTCCTTCTCCGAGGCCACTGCATCTAAATCTCAGGTCAGTCAGCCTCTTTTTGTTGCACTTGGTCCACCTGATGCCATCCTTATCACGTTTTTCAAGCACATAACCATCAATCTCAGATCCTCCGTTATTCTCTGGTCTCTCCCATGTTAGCACGATGGAGTCCCTAGCGATAACGCTTGGTTCTGGGGTGGACGGGGCGCTGGGTGGTGAAGGGGTTACGAGCAATGACAGGCGCAGATTCCAAAGGATCCCCAATACCATATTTATTCACAGCAGTGACTCTGAAGATGTATTCATTGCCAGGCAGCAGTTTTGTGACTTTGTAGCTGATAGCCTGGATCATGGGCTCAACCATGGTCCATGACAAGCGACTGGTCTCTCTCTTCTCAATGATATAGTGAGAGATGCTGGCTCCACCATCATGTGAGGGATGGCTCCAGTGCAGATAACATTTCTCAGATGTGACCCCTTTGACTTCTAGCGGGCCATCTGGAGGACCAGGTCTATCCAGAACTTTAACATTCACTGGGATCATCTTGATTCCACCCACATTGACAAGTTTGAGGACAAAGTGCCCACCGTCCACTCTGATGCATTCCTTGACTGTGAGGATGGTACGGGTGAGTGTGGTCTTGACCTCCATTCTTGGGGGGTTTGGTCAATCTCCTTTCCTTCCTTTAACCAAGAGACTTCCGGCAGAGGCTTGCCAGTGTAGTCAGCATCAATAATAAATGTTTCTCCAGCACTAACAACAGTCAGATCCTTGAATTTAGAATCCAAGATGGCCTCTGGTGCCTCAATTTCATCTTTAGCTGTAATTTCTCCTGTGCTCTCAGAAGGACGGCTATGAATGCCAGCAGCGTTCCTTGCAACGACTCTGAACTCGTAAACACAGTCCTCAGTGAGGCCAGTGATAATGTAATTGGTATCAATGATGTTGGTGAAGCTGGCCTTCATCCAGCGGGTATCTGGGTGCTTCCTCCTCTCGATGAAATAGCCAGTGATCGCACTGCCTCCATCATACTGAGGCCTGGTCCACTGAAGTGCCACATGATTTCTGGTTATATCAATGGCCTCAGGAGTGCCTGGTGGGTCACAGGGATCCCTGGCTACTGTGCACTCAGAGACCTTGCTAGCTGGGCTGACTCCAGCAATGTTCTCAGCAAAGACTTTGAATTCATACTCAATGCCTTCTTCCAGCTCTGTAGTCTTGAAATGTGTGTCTGGGATAAGAAGCTTGTTGAGTTTTGTCCACAAAAGGCTGTTCTTTTCCTTTCTCTCAAGGTGATAGCCTAGGATGGGGCTGCCTCCATTGTTGGTGGGGACCTTCCACTCAACAACCATGTTATCCTTGGTTGCAGCAGAAATAATTGGTGTTCCTGGGGCAGCAGGCTCACTGAATGGATACTGAGCAATAACGTTGGGAGAGAGAATGGCAGAACTCTTTCCATATCTATTCTCAGCCGACACTCTGAATTGATACTCAACTCCAGTCTTCAAATTGGTGACTTTGATGGTGGACCTGGCAATAGTAGCAGACACGATCTGCCATGCTGTTGTTGTTGTGTCTTTCTTCTCCACAATGTAGTTGTTGATCTGACAGCCTCCAGTATACACTGGTGGCTCCCAGGAGATAAGAACATAATTAGAGCTCACCTCCTCAACCTTTACAGGGCCTGTGGGTGGGCCAGGCTTTTCAAGAATAACGACAGTCATCTCCTCCGTAGCTGTTCCGAGACTGCTGGTTGCTGTGATTGTGTATTTACCAGAGTCCTCCCTATTTGCCTCCTTGATGCACAGCTTGGTAGATGTGGGTGTGCTGGTTACATTTAATCTAGTTGTCTCCTTAAGAGCCTGCCCATCCTTACTCCATTCGACCTTCGGGGCAGGGCGTCCAATCACTGGAATCTCAATCTTCAGATCCTCACCAGTCTGTAAACTGAATGTGTTGGCTGACATCGTGAACCCGGGCCGGACAGTTACATCTTTGGCTGTGACGGGGGCAGCGAGAGGCCTGGGGTCACTCTTGCCCTTCTCATTGAAAGCTGTCACTCTAAACAGGTACTCGTGGCCTGAACTAAGACCTAGGACAGTGCCCTCGCAAGTTTTGGTTGTGGCGGCCACTACCCATTCCTCTGAACCCACAGGCTGCATTTCAATGTAGTAGCCATTAATTCTGCTGCCTCCATCATGGACTGGCTTCTCCCAGGAGAAAGAGGCAGAGGTTTTGGTGACTTCAGTCAAAGTGACCTTACCCACTGATAGTGGAGGCTCTGAGGTCTTAACTGCATGTTCGGTCTCAACTGCCTCTCCCACGCCAAACTCGTTCTCTGCTAAGATTCTGAAATAGTAGATAGTTCCCTCAGTAAGACCTGTGATACGATAGCTTGTTTTTGTGCACTTGTTCTCCACGTTAGAGTAAACAATCCTGTTGGACTCACGCTTCTCAACCAGGTAATTATTGATTCTTGCACCGCCATCAATAAGTGGAGGCTCCCATGTGAGGGTGACACTTTCCCTCTTAATGTCTTTTACTGTCAGATTCACTGGGGCACCTGGAGTGTCCAGCACTTTGACAGCAACAAAGGCAGATTTGGTGCCAGCACTATTTTCCAAGTTGAGGATGTATTTTCCAGCATCATATCTGTCACAGATGTCAATGGTTAGCTGTGTTTGTTCTTCACCAGTGTCTATCTGAGCTTTAGAGGTCAGTTCTCCGCCATCCTTGGCCCAGCTGATCTCCGGAGTAGGACGGCCCTTGAATGGTATGCAGATTCTCATTGAGCCTCCTGCACGGACAACTATTCCCTTCCTGAGCACTGCATCCAGAATAACCTCTGGAGGATCAATCTTATCTAAAGGTTTAACGACTCCCTCAATCTCTGTGGGCTCACCAACACCAAGCTTATTGATAGCACATATGCGCACCTTGTACTCCTGGTGCTCAATCAACTTGGTGATGGTCAACTTGGGATCCTTAACTCCAGAGGGTGGGGTGCATAAGCTCCATTCCTCCTCCTCAGCCTTGGTTATTTCCACAGCGTATCCTTGAATCTCACAACCACCATCATAGATAGGACGGTGCCAGGCCAGACTGATGGTGTCCTTAGTAGTGCTGACCACATGGGCGTTGGAAGGACAGCCCGGTTCAAAGCTTGGGTCACAGGCTTTGGTGTAGGGTAAAGGTGGGCTAGGCTTACCCACTCCAGCTGCGTTCTCAGCAGATACCATGAACTCATATTCATGGTCCTCAGTCAGACCAGTTACTCTGAAACGCAGGTCTGTCACTCTGCGTTTGTTGCACTTGGTCCACCTCACTCCAGCTCTGTCTCTTTTCTCAACAATGTAACCAACAATCTCACTGCCTCCATTGCTCTCGGGGCGGTTCCAGCAGACGGTCATGGAGTCCCTGGTAATGTTAGTGATCTCAAGCTCCTGAGGTGAGCTAGGGGTAACGAACGGATTCCTCATGATAACTGGCACTGATTCAAGAGGCTCACCCAAGCCATATTTATTGACAGCCATGACTCTGAAGATGTACTCATTTCCCTTCAACAGTTTGGTAACCTTGAACATGGTAGCTCCACAGTCACTGGAAACAACAGTCCATGCCAGGCGGCTGGTTTCTCTCTTCTGAATGACATAGGTAGAAATGCCAGCTCCTCCATCATGCCTGGGTGGCAGCCATGACAGTGAGCACTTCTCCTCTGTGGCATTGCTGACAGTAAGAGGTCCTTCTGGTGGGCCGGGTCTGTCCAGGACCTTCACACTGAATGGGACAGTCTTTGATCCAGCCACATTAGTCAGAATAAGTGTGTACTGTCCACCATCCACTCTAATGGCATCCTTCACAGCAAGCAAAGCCTTAAAGTCTGTGTTTTTGATCTCAGCTCTTGATGAGTTTTCAACTTCAACAGATCCCTTGAACCACTGAGCTGTGGGGATGGGCTTTCCTCCAACACTTGCCTCTAGATTGAAATTCTCTCCAGCATTGATAACAATTGTCTGGTTGTACATAGAATCGGTCTCATACTTGGGTGGGTCGACTTCATCCTTGGCTGTGATGGATCCCGTGCTTTCAGAGGGCTTGCTGATAGCACCAGCTCCATTCCTTGCAATTATTTTGAAATCATATTTGTTGTCTTCTGTCAGGCCACTAACTGTAAATTCGTGGTCAAGGACGTTTGCAAAGCTGGCCTTCATCCACTTTCCTTCGGGAAGGTCACGCTTCTCCACTACGTAGCCAGTAATTAAGCTTCCGCCATCATACTCTGGAGCCGTCCACCTCAGCTTCACTGAGTGCCTGGTCACAATCACAGCCTCAGGGCGGCCAGGAGGATAACATGGGTCACGAGCTACATAAACCTCAGAGACTTTGCTGCATTTTCCAATGCCAACAATATTCTCAGCATAGACTCTGTACTCATACTCGATGCCTTCTTCAAGAGGAGTAGATTTGTACCTGCAGTCTTGGATTAGCATTTTGTTGATCTTGGTCCAAAGAATGCTGTTCTTCTCCTTTCTCTCCAGATGGTATCCCAAGATGGCACTGCCTCCATCAGTTGGAGGTTTGTGCCACTCAACCACCATATAGTCTTTTGAATACAAAGACACAAATGGTGTTCCTGGTGGTCCAGGCTCCTGGAACGGATACTGTGCCAAAACAGGCTCTGAATCAATTGCATAGCTCTTTCCATATTTATTCTCAGCATAGATTCGGAACTGATATTCACTGCCTGTCTTCAGATTGGCCACTTTTAGAGTCGTTCTGGCCACAGTTGCAGAAACAACAACCCAGTTGGTTGTCGTTGTGTCTCTCTTCTCAACCACATAGTTGGAGATTGGGCAGCCACCTGTATATGTAGGAGGTTCCCAGGCCAGAGTTAAACTCTCAGCACTGACATCCTCCAATTTTACAGGGCCTGTTGCTGGGCCAGGTTTGTCCAGGGTTATCACTTCAATAGTGGCATCCTTGGAAGCCATGGCATTGGCAATATTGATGCTGTACATGCCTCCATCATCCCTTGTTGCATCTTTTATGGTGAGAGTGGTGGTACGTGCTGAGTCAGTGACATTGACTCTGGTGGTCTGCTTAAGGGCTGCTCCATCCTTGGTCCAAGTGATGGTAGGCTTTGGGTGACCAGCAGTTGGGACCTCTATCTTGAGGTCATAACCCACCTGGACACTGTAGGTGCTCATTTTGGGTCTAACAGAAGGCTCAATCACAAGGTCCTTAGCTAAAACAGTCTGAGCCAGTTGTCTGGCATCACTTTTGCCCTTGTCATTTACGGCAATCACTCTAAACATGTACTCCTCTCCTTTGCGAAGGTTTGTTACTACAGTCTCCAGTGACTTTCCACTAGCACACAGAGACCAAGCTTCACTATCCTTAGTTGACATTTCGACTTCATAGTAGCTGATTCTACTGCCACCGTCATGTTCAGGCTTCTCCCAGGTGAGAGTTACAGTTTTAGAAGTGACATCAACAACACTGACTTTACCAGGGGGTTGAGGCTTCTCGGATATCTTAACTGGCTCTATAGTTTTAGCAGGGAGACCCACACCATATTCATTCTCAGCCACGACTCTGAAGAAGAAGATTCCACCCTCTGGAAGTGGCTCAACTTTCCAGGTCATCTTGTTGCAGGTTGTGATGGTAGAATAGACTTTCCTGGTGCTCTCACGCTTCTCAACAAGATAGTGCTTAATCTTTGAACCACCATCCAGAATTGGAGGCTCCCATGTGAGAGTAACAGAATTCTTGGTAATCTCTTTCACCATGAAGTTGGCTGGTGGACCAGGTGAGTCCAGGACTCTGACACTAATGAATACTGACTTCACTCCACTGGCATTTTCTGCAGTCAGTGTGTACTTGCCAGTATCAAATCTGTCGACATTCTCAATGACAAGTGAAGCATAGTTGCCTGTATTGTCAATCATGGCAGTCTCCTTAATCTCGCCCTCAGCCTTGCCCCATTTGACCTCAGGAGCTGGACGACCTCTCACAGGAACGAACAGCCTGAGAGTGCTTGCTGATCTTATGTTGATCATCTTTCTCATATCAGTATCAAGGTCAAGATCAGGAGCTTCAAGCTTCTCCTCCAGAAGAATTTTCCCTGGAACGTCAGCATGCTCCCCAACTCCAACTTTGTTGATAGCACACACTCTGAATGTGTATTCGTGCTTCTCCAGAAGCTTTTTTACTGTGAACTTAGTTTCTGTGATTCCAGTTGGAGGAGTGCACATAACCCACTCATCGGATATTTGATTGCAGGCCTCAACAATGTATGCCTGAATCTCACAGCCACCATCATAGATAGGTTTACCCCATGTCAGGGAGACAGTGGACCTGGATGTGTCCACCACCTTGGGGTTGTTTGGTGGGCCTGCTTTGAAGATCGGATCCAATGCTTTGTAATACACTGTTGGTTCACTAGGTGTGCCAACACCTCCAGCATTTTCAGCAGAAACTCTGAATTCATAGCTGTGGTTTTCAAGCAACCCTGTGACTCTAAAGCGGAGCTCACTAACTGTACGCTTGTTGCATCTGGTCCATCTCACACCATCCTTGTCACGTTTCTCAACAACGTATCCCTGGATAGAGTTTCCACCATCACTAGTTGGTCTGTCCCAGGTCACCACCATGGAGTCTTTGGTGATTGTGGAGACTTCTACCTCTGTTGGTGCGTTGGGAGTGACAAATGGATTTTTGGCAATCATGGCTTCAGATTCCAGAGGCTCACCAACTCCATATTTGTTGACTGGAATCACTCTAAAGATGTACTCGTTACCAGGAAGTAGTTTTGTGATTTTCAGGTTCAGTGTCTGAACTTTTTGTTCAACTACTGTCCAAACCAGTCTGCTGGTTTCCCTCCTCTCAACAATGTAATGGGAGATATCGCTTCCTCCATCTTGGAGGGGAGATTTCCAGGCAATGCTGCATTTCTCATTGGTGACCCCATAGATGGAGATAGGGCCATCAGGTGGACCTGGTCTGTCCAGGACCTTGACATTGATGTTTACTGATTTCTCTCCTCCAACATTCTTTACCAGCAAGGTGTACAGACCTCCATCAACACGGATTGCTTCTTTCACAGTTATGTGAGCTTTAAAGTCTGTGTTCTTGAGCTCTAGGCGTGCTGCTTCAGCCATCTTTTTACCTTCCTTTAGCCAGGTCACTGTGGGCACAGGCTTGCCATAGATGCCAGCCTCAAGACTGAATGTCTCGCCAGCATTTACAACTAAAGCCTGGAGTATTTAGATTCTAATTCGATCTTGGGTGGATCAACCTCATCCCTAGCAGTAATTTCCCCAGTAGTATCAGAGGGCTTGCTGAAGACACCTGCTGAATTCCTGGCGATGACACGGAAGTCATAAACCTGATCTTCAGTAAGTCCTGTGACAACAAATTGTGTCTCAATGACGTTGGCGAAACTGGCCTTCATCCAGCGGCCAGATCCTTCCTTCTTCTCAACCACATAGCCTGTGATCATGATGCCACCATCATACTCAGGTTTTGTCCATCTGAGTGTCACTTGGCTTCTTGTTACAATGACAGCCTCTGGTTTTCCTGGTCTGTCACAAGGATCTCTTGCCACTTGCATTTCACTCAGTTTGCTGGCTTTGCTGAGGCCAACAATGTTCTCGGCATAGATTCTGAATTCATACTCAATACCTTCCTCAAGACCAACGGCCTTATATCTGGTGTCTGGGATTATTTGTTTGTTCTGTTTCACCCACATTAAACTGTTTATCTCTTTGAGTTCCAAGTGGTAGCCCAGAATTTTGCTTCCACCATCAGTGCTGGGTTTTTCCCATACAACCACCATGCTCTCCTTGGTGGCTGACTGGACCTCAACAGAACTTGGTTGGCTTGGCAATTCAAATGGATACTGAGCAACAATTGTCTCAGAGAGCAGGACTGAGGACTTGCCATATCTGTTCTCTGCAGCAATCCTGAACTGATACTCAATTCCAGTCTTCAGACGGGCTGCCTTGATAGTGGTTCTGGCCACAGTTGCTGACACAATCTGCCAGTTTGTGGTAGATGTATCTCTCTTCTCAACAACGTAATTGTTGATGGCACAACCACCGTCATACTCTGGTTGATTCCAGGACAGGACCACGCTGTCAGCAGTGACTTCATCCAGCTTAATTGGGCCAGTTGGTGGACCAGGCTTATCTAGAACAACTACACTGATGTCTGCGGATGCGTCTCCAACAGCGTTGATCAGTTTGATAGTGTATGTGCCCACATCATCTCTGCAAGCCTCCTTGATAACCAGGTGAAGGTTTTTGTCTGATGCTTCAGCATTAACTCTTGTTGTCTCCTTAAGAGCAATGCCATCTTTGAGCCAAGTTGCTGTAGCCTTGGGACATGCAGCATATGGTACATCTATCTTCAGATCATCTCCTGCTAGCACACTGTATGTGGTGAAAACCATTTTGAAGGTTGGTGTGATAACTAGGTCTTTAGCCACCACAGGCACACTGAGAGGACGTGGGTCACTTACTCCCTTTTCATTAGTGGCAGAGATGCGGAACATATACTCCTCTCCCTGTGTGAGGCCAGTTACAACAGCCGAAGCGGTCTTTACCACCATGACCTGGGTCCACTTCTCACTGCCTTTACCCTGCATCTCAACAATATAGCCTGAGATTCTGCTGCCACCGTCGTGGTCAGGTTTTTCCCAAGATAGTGAGACGCTGGAGCTGGTAACTTCAAGAAGGGTAACTTTGCCTGGTGGAAGAGGCTTCTCTGACACTTTAAGTGGTTCAACAGTCTCCACTGGGAGGCCAACGCCGTATTCGTTTCTCAGCCAGGATTCTGAAAAGTACATCTTTCCTTCCTCAAGGTCTCCTATTTTCCAACTAGACTTATGACAACTAGCACAGACTGTTGAGTAGGCCTTTCTGTTTGACTCGCGCTTCTCCACAATGTAGTTGCGAACTCTGGAGCCACCATCAATGAGTGGTGCATCCCAAACGAGGGAAACTGAATCTCTAGTGATCTCTTTGACGATCAGATTCTGAGCGGCTCCAGGAGTGTCGAGCACCCTGACATTAACATAGGCTGTTTTGCTTCCTGAGGCATTCTCTACAGTTACCAGGTATTTGCCTGCATCAAACCTGTCAACATTTTCTACCTGAAGAGTGGTGAATGATGAGGTGATTTCAATGATTGCTTTGTCCAGGGATTCTCCATGCTCCCTCGACCATTTAACTTCAGGCACAGGTCTGCCCTTAATAGGAACAAAGAGTCTGAGTGTGCTACAGGCTCTGATGGCAACAACCTTACGCAGTTCTGCTCCTAGTTCAATCTCTGGAGCAAGCAGTCTGTCTTCCGCCTTGGGGGTTCCAGGAACAGCAGCGGGCTCTCCAACTCCCTCACAATTAGTGGCACATATGTTTATTTTGTAGTCTTGGTTTTCCTTCAAGTTGGTAATAGTGAAGGAAGTGGCTGTCCATCCCTTCTTGGGAGTGTGTATTGTCCACTCATCCTCCTCAGGCAGGCAGGTCTCCACAATGTAACCAGTGATCTCCGAACCACCATCATATACAGGCTTGTTCCAGGCAAGGGTGATGGATGATTTGGTTGTGTCCAGCACTCTTGGGTTCCCTGGAGGTCCAGGCTGGAAAATGGTGTCTTCGGCTTTGTAAAATGGACTGGAGGGACTAGGCTGACTTAGACCAGCATTATTTTCTGCAAAAACTCTGAATTCATATTCATGTCCTGGTGTGAGGCCCGAGGCCTTGAAACGCAGGTCAGTGACAGTCCTCTTGTTGCATTTCACCCAGCGCATGCCAGTCTTATCCCTTCTCTCAATAATGTAGGTGTTCAATCTGCTGCCTCCATCGCGTTCGGGGCGTTCCCAGCAGACGACCATGGAGTCCCTTGTAATGGTGGTGACTTCCGGCTGCTGTGGGGGGTCGCTGGGGACATAGGGGTTGGTGCAGATGATAGCTTCAGACTCCAGGGGCTCACCCACGCCATATTTGTTAACAGCCATGACTCTGAAGACATATTCATTGCCCTTCAGAAGCTTAGTGACCTTGAACCTGTTTGCCTGAAGTTCCGTGGCCACATTTGTCCATGCCAACCTACTTGTCTCTCGCCTCTGTATGACAAAGTACTCGATCTTGGCACCGCCATCATGTGATGGATGCAGCCAGTTAAGGACACATTTCTCAGCAGTGACGTCAGTAACAGTGAGGGAGTCTGGTGGTCCAGGTCTGTCCAGCACCTTGACATTGAAGGTGAACTTGGCAAAGCCTGCGGGATTGCTGGCAGTCAGAATAAAGACACCTCCGTCCTTCCTCAGGGAATCTTTGTTTGTAAGAACTGTGTGGAAATCAGTTGACTTTATCTCCAGCTTGCCTGTATCCAAAAGCTCCTTTCCTTCCTTGGTCCATACCAGAGATGGAAGTGGCCTGCCAGTAACATTGGCCTCCAGCTTGAACAACTCTCCTGCCATCACAACAATAGTGCTGCTATACGATGAGTCAACATCAAGCCTGGGCTCTTCCAGGTCATCTCTGCATGTAATTGCCTCCGATGACTGGGATGGAGCACTAAGAGCACCAGCTGAATTTCTGGCAAACACACGGAACTCATAAGTAGCATCTTCACTCAGACCACTGACAGTGTAGATGGTTTCTAGGATGTTGTTGAAGTTGGCTTTGAGCCAGCGTCCGTTGGGCATCTCTCTCTTCTCTACTGTGTATCCAGTGATGGAGAATCCACCATCTCCCTCCGGTCTGGTCCATGACACAGTCACCTCATGTCTGGTGACATTCAGTGCCACAGGTCTGCCTGGTGGGTCGACTGGGTCCAAAGCATACACAGCTTCACAGGGTTTGCTTGGTTTGCTGAGACCGGCCATGTTTTCAGCAGTAACACGATGTTCATATGCAATACCATCAACAAGTCCGGTTGATTTGAAGATATTTCCAACAACAGGACCTTTGCTAATCCTCTGCCACAGAATACTGTTTTTCTCTTTTCTGTCGACATGATAGCCAATGAGGACACTGCCTCCATCAGAGGAAGGCTCATTCCAGCTCAGAGTCATTGCATCCTTGTTGAAAGATGTGACCACAGGAGTGCCTGGCTGGCCTGGCACATCAAATGGATAGGCAGCAACCACTTGCTCAGAGACAATGTATGGTCCAATGCCATATCTGTTCTGGGCCTTGACACGGAATTGATATGTTGTTCCAGTGTTGAGTTTTGCTGCCTTGAATGTGGTGCGGATAACTGTTGCTGCCAGCTCCATCCAGGAAGTACCAGTAGTTTCCCTCATTTCAACAATATAGTTGTTGATAGGAACACCTCCATCATTCTCTGGTGCCTCCCAGGACATGAGAACATAATCACATGAGACCTCCTCCAGCTTGATGGGTCCAGTGGGAGGACCGGGAATGTCGTGGACCAGGACTGTGATTTCTCAGTCACTGTACCCAGCATGTTCTTTCCAGTCACGGAATACGAGCCTCCATCGCTCCTCTTGATCTCACCGATGTTCAGGATAGTTAATGTTGGTGTGGTTTCAACGTTGATTCTTTGTGTCTCCTTGAGCACTATTTCTCCCTTCTTCCAGGAAACCACAGGTCTGGGTTTGCCAAGAACAGGAATCTCCACCTTGAGGCGGTCCCTTGCCTTGGCAATGACCGTCTTCTGGTAGATTCCACGCAGGTCAAAGGAAGGAGCTGAAGTCTGCTCTTTGATAATGGCAGGCCTGCTCTCACGTGGGTCGCTCCTGCCTGATGCATTGACGGCCATAATGCGGAATGTATATTCTGCACCCTCGACCAGATCTGTGACAGTGTAATCCAAAGCCTTGATGGCGGCTGCATGGACCCACTCCCCATCTTTCTTCTGGGATTCAATAACGTACCCAGTGATCAAGCTGCCACCATCGTGCAGGGGTTTGGTCCATGACAGGCTGGCGCTGTCAGCTGTCACATCAGTGAGTACGTACAAGTTCTCTGGTGCAGAGGGGGACTGGGACACCCTGATTGGCTCAGGGGATTCAGCGGGTTCGCCTACGCCCAGGTCATTCTCAGCAGAGATACGGAAGTAGTAGTATGCTCCCTCCTCAAGGTCTGTAAACTTGAAGGAACACTTCTGCCATGTAGTGCTGAGCACTGTGTAGGCCTTCTTGGTGGCCGCTCTCTTTTCAATAACGTATCTATGGATCTTAGAACCACCATCAATAATGGGGATTTCCCACTGGAGGGTGATGCTGTTCTTAGTTATCTCTCTAGGTATGACGTTAACTGGTGGTCCTGGTGTGTCCAAAACCTTCACATTAACAAAGCCTGTCTTCTTTCCGGCAACATTCTCAAGGCAAAGGTTGTACTTTCCAGCATCGTATCTGGTGCAGTCAGGAACAACCAGGAGGGTGTAGGACTCTGTGGTGTCGATGTGTGCACGTTGTTTCAGGTTGGTATCATCTTTGCTCCAGGTTACTTCAGGAACGGGACGACCTCTGATGGGTACAAACAACCGGATTGAAGCACGGCATCTGACCACCAGGGTTCTCCTGCATTCAGCATCCAGCTCAAAGTCTGGCAGCGACTCTTGGTCCACCAGTTCAGTCACGTTCTCAATCTCTGCAGGCTCACCAACTCCCTCTGAGTTTACAGCGATAATCCTGAAGTGGTATTTCCCTCCTTTCTGAAGTTTGCCAATAACGTATTCTGTAACTTTCACTGGATACGGTGTCTCTACCTCCCAGTCATCATGACCTTCCTTTTTGTACTCAACAGTATATCCATCTACTTCAAGACCGCCATCATAGTGGGGTTTGCCCCAGGCTAAGGAAGCTGTGGTTTTTGTGGTGTCTGTGAGTCTGGCGTTGGATGGAGGTCCAGGGGGATCTAATCAACAAGAAAAAGCAGGAGTTAAAAAAAGTGAAAGTAAGTGCTTGATGATGGGACTTTTCGGAGTATGCAACTTTAAATTGATTTCTGAATTATGTGATAAGTCCAGTTTTACTTACAGACAATGTCTTTGGTCATCACAGGTGCCGATGGCTCACTTGGCTCCCCAAATCCAGCCTTGTTCTCTGCAGTCACTCTAAACTCATACTCTACTCCTTCAGTCAGGCCTTGCACCTTAAAACGCAGGTCAGGGACCGTCCTTTTGGAGGCCCTCACCCATCTCATTCCTTTCCTCTCTTTCCTCTCTACACTATATCCTCTAATGTCACTTCCACCGTCTTGTACTGGTCTCCTCCATGAAATGGTGATAGCATTCCTACTGATGTTATCAACCTCTGGGATTGAGGGTGGTCCTGGTGCACCTGGGGACACCAACAAAGAGCATGTGTCAGGTATGCCTTGAATTACTCAATCCTTTAGTTCCATTAATAAAACATCATAGAGATATAAACACAAAAACATGTAAACTTACGGAAGCTGTCAATCATTTTTACTGGTCCAGATTGGCTGGCGTCTCCAGTGCCAATCTGGTTCACGGCACACACTCTAAAGATGTACTCGTTGCCTTTGATCAGTTTGGCAGCTATATGTCTGCAGTCCATGATGTTTTCTGCTAGCTTGGTCCACTGCAGGCGGCTGGTCTCTCTCTTCTCCAGGATGTAGGACTTGATGGAGAAGCCTCCGTCCTCGTCTGGTGGCAGCCAGGTCAGAGTGCACTTCTCAGCGGAAATGTTACTGGCTTCAATGGGGCCTGGAGGTCCGGGCACGTCGAGGACCTTCACCTTCACGTGTTCTTCCTTAATGCCGAAGGGGTTGCTGGCGGTGATGGTGTACTCTCCGGTGTTCTTCCGGCTGGCGTACTTGATTGACAGAGTGGAGGAGGTGGGGGTGGTGGTGATAGAGACGATCTCCGAGCTCTTAAACTCACGGCCTCCCTTGGACCATGCAGAAGTGGGGAGAGGTTTGCCCAAAATCTTGGAGGCTCTGATCACGATGGTGTCCCCTGCCTTCACTGAAACGCCGTCCTTCATGTCCGGGTCAATAGTGATGGTCGGGGGCTCTGTGGAGGGAGGATTGAGTTGAATTTAAATAAAAAAGATTGCACATGTTTTGAACTACCTTACTAAGTTTACTGCTCAGCTTACCATATTCATCCCTGCAAGCCACGAGCTCAGTGGTCTCTGAAGGAACACTGATAGCTCCAGCAGAGTTCTTGGCCTTGACCAAGAACTGATACTGAGCTCCCTCCGTCAGGTCGGTGACGGTGAAGGCACAGCCCTGGATGTTGACGTGATTGGCCTTCAACCAGGCCTTGCCGCCAGCCTCTAACTTCTCCACCATGTAGCCGGTCAACTTGTGGCCGCCATCATATTTGGGAGCGGTCCACATGAGAGTGACCGTGTTCCTGGTGATGCTGATCACTTCAGGCTTGCCAGGAGGATCTGACAGGACAAAAAGTAAAGGTGTTAAAAAGTGTTTCAAAGTCTAAGACTGTGGGTTTCCCTAAAACAGTCTGGAGCCCCCTGAGAAGACCCGAAATCTCCAGAAAAAGGGTGAAAAACAGCATTTTCAGTTTTCCCATTCAAGTATTTAGTATTCTATTAACAAGAAGAATGTTGTTGTCACTCTAAGAGAGGAAACAAATAAAAGCTGCTAAACTCACCAATAGGATCAAGGGCAACCACAGCCTCTGTGACCCTGCTTGGCCTGCCGAGGCCGGCCATGTTCATGGCCATCACTCTGAACTCGTACTCCAGTCCTTCGATCAGGCCGGTGACTCTGCAGTCCCTCAGTCTCAGAGGAGTCTTCGTTGCTCGCTTCCACATCAGGCTGTTCCTCTCCTTAAACTCCACGTGGAACCCTGCAGAGAACCCACAAGCTCTGATCAGGATAATGCTATTCAACGGATTTCTATCACATAAATCTGTTATGTTTCATGTTTAGGCTGTAAAGGGAGACAGTAGAGGCTAAGTTTTACCAGTAATTGGGGATCCACCGGTTTCCTTTGGATCCATCCAGGTCAACATGGCCATCTCATGGCGAATTTCTGCTATTACTGGAGGAGCAGGAGCCTCGGGCACATCTGGAGGGAGCGGAAAAAGAAAGGGAGGTGGAAGAATTAGGAAAGGAATAAGGAATAAACCACAGAGACTCGTTAAAGTCTTGTGCCAGGTTATATTCTTCAGATGTAATGGTAGAAAGTCGCCTCAAAACGTTGTTCCTTAAGGGAAGACACTACATACACAAATAGACAAAGTTAGTAGAAGGAACTCCTGATGGTGGATAATGGATGTTTTCTTTCCACACATCTCAAAAGAAGATGTGTTATGGAGGCACAATAACCCAAAGGACGTGACACTCACTGAAGGGATGCTGTGCGATGACGGGCTCGGACCTCAGGCACTCGCCCACCCCGTACTTGTTCTCTGCAAACACTCTGAAGATGTACTCCACGCCGTCGTGCAGCCGGATCACCCTCATGCTGGTCTTCTGAATAGCGGATGCAACCGTGGCCCACTTGTTGTCCGTGGTCATTCTCTTCTCCACGATGTAGTTGGACACCTCCGCGCCACCATCATCTGTGGGAGGGCCCCACTCCAGCGTGATGCCGTCGGCCGTGATCTCGTCGAACTTGATGGGTCCGGTGCAGATGCCGGGTTTGCCCACCACCTTCACGGTGAACTTGCACTCCTTGGAGCCGGCGTTGTTGCGGACGTGGATTTTGTAGGTCTCGGCGTCTCCTCTCTGGCAGTCTCTGATCAGCAGCGTGGTGACGCCCGTAGACGACTCCACACACATCCTGCCGGTGTCGCCGATCCCTGTGTCGCCCTTCTTCCAGGTGACGCTGGGGATGGGGATGCCGATGATCGGGATGTTGATGCGGGTGGTGCTGCCCTCCTTCACCACGCAGCAGCCGTCATGCAGGGCACTCAGGTTGCAGTCAGGCAGCACTGCGGTACAAAGAGTCAAAGTTAGATTAACAGGAAACATCTGTACCACACTTTCTGTAGAACAATCTCTGCGTGACATTTAAATATTGCAGCAGTCTAAAAGTAAAATTCGGATTAATCAGCAATTTTGAAAAGAGTTGTACATAGATTATTTTACTGTCAATCAAGAATGCTTTATTTGTAATTTTAATAATGTATTTTCAGAAAAAGAAATCTGAAATTTGAGTAAAGACAGGTTTTCCAATTTTGTATGTTTGAATATGTATATATCTTTTAATAATTGCTAATTTGCATACATTTCCAGTATTCCCAGTTTCGAAATTCTGGATAATTTACTTTAAATATGACATAAAACAAAGATAAGCTGCAAATATCCATATTTAAATTAAATCAAATAAAAATAATAATAAATAATCAAAATAACATCTTCTGTCAATCAGTCATTATCCATATTCCTAAACATATGTGAGCATCATAAGAAAATGTGTTTATTTCAGACTGGTTTTCTTTCCTCCCTTGTCCGCCCTCCGTCATATAATACATTAAATGAAATTGTTGTTTCTTACCGAACTGGTCCTTGGCGATAACGGTGAGCTCGCATGGCGGTCCCTCCCCAGACTGGTTGAGGGCCTTGACCCTGAACAGGTACTCGGTGCCCTCGGTGAGCCCCCCCATGGTGTGGGAGGTGGTCTTGCCCTTCAGGATCTCCGTCCACTTGTCCTCGCCCTCGCTCTGCTCCAGGATGTAAGACGTGACGAAGCTGCCGCCGTCGACCAGCGGTTTCTTCCAGGCCAGCGCGATGCAGTCCTTCGTGGTCTTCGTGGCCTTGAACTCCGCCACGGGGCCCGGTTGCTCTGCGGGGGGGCAGAGGGGTTCAGACTCAACATGACGTTTGTGGTAAACAAGAGGAGTTAATGTAGACTAAAACACTTTTTTTTTCTACTATCTCTTTACTTTTATCGCACATTTTACTTATATACATATTTATATATATTAAATATATTTACTAAAAAATAGTCCAGATAGTTATTAAACAAAAAAAAGAAATGAAAATGATTGAAAATAAAAATAGAATAATATACATAATAATAATATTAAGGTGGATTATAATGAAAAAAGAATCAAGTAATAATCATATTAAGGCTGATGAACAAAAGGAAATAACTGTCTCCAGGAGGATTTTTCATATATATTTCTCCACTGTAAACCCTGGTGTGTTACCTGAGGCCCGCACGCTGCCGGCGGTCTCGCAGCCCTCCCCGATGCCGTACGCGTTCTCGGCCAGCACCCTGAAGCAGTACGCCTGCCCCTCCTCCAGGCCCGTCACCCTGTAGGAGATCTTGTGGCAGGTGGGGGCCACGCAGGTCCAGGCCTTCCTGTCCGCCAGACGCTTCTCCACCACGTAGCTCTTCACCGGGGAGCCGCCGTCCAGCAGGGGGGCGTCCCAGGTGATAGAGACGTGGGTCTTTGAAGTCTCCTTTACTGTCAGGTTCAGCGGGGGGCTGGGGGAATCTGAGGAGGGGGGAGGGGTATAAAGAATCAGGTTAGAGATGCACAGAGGGGAAAACATCCTGATTTATATCTCTGTGAAATCATAGTTAAGTAATCCGATTCTGTTATGAATCATTCAAATATGTTTATAATTGAGTCTTAGAATATTTATCACACTTTATTTATGAATATGTTTATGACCCATGTAAGTATGTTTATGTATTTCGAGTGAGTTCATAATGCATTATAAGTATGTTTATAATGCATCTCTAAGCGCGATTACAACCCATTTATTATGTTTTGAGTGACTCGTGTTTTTAATGCATTACAGAGATGTGCGTCAGGAAGCTACCGGACATTAAACCTTTCTATTTACCTCCATTTGAACCCAGTTTCCCCTCCCCTCTAACACCATAACAATGTGTATCTCCTCACCGAGCACTTTGACCACGATGGTGTAGCTCTTGGAGCCGCTGCTGTTCTCCAGAGTCAGGATGTACTTCCCGGCGTCGTATCTGTTCACGTCCTCGATCATCAGCAGCGTGTCCCACTCCGACGTCTTGATCAGAACCTGCCGGTCCTTCAGGTTGGCGTCCGCCTTGGACCACGTCACTTTGGGCGCCGGACGGCCCCTCAGAGGGACGTAGACCCTCATGGTGACCCCCGCCCTCAGGACCAGAGCCTTCCTCAGGTCAGCATCCAGCCCCCTCAGGGGCGACTGCAGGGGGGGAGGGGGTTAATGCAAGGGTCAAACATCTCTCAAAACTCACTTATTCACTGTAGCTTTCAAACTCTGATCAGCATCCCCACACACACACTTTACTTGCACAAGGATTAGGACTACTGTTTCTGTTTTCTGTTTTCTTTGTACTGTTTCTGACTCTTTGAAAAGCGCTATCAAAATCGAATGCATTATTATTATTATTATTATTAAAGAACAGCTACAGCTTCAGAGGTGGGACAAGTACTCAGATCTGGTACTTTAGTAAAAGTAGAAGTACTCAGATCTTGTACCATTTACCTCTGAACTGTAGTGGAGTAGAACTACACAGTAACATAACATTGAAATACTCAAGTAAAGTACCTCAAAATTGTACTTAAGTACAGTACTTGAGTAAATGTACTTAGTTACTTCCGACCTCTGTATAGCTTCCAGTGTAGAGAGAACACTTATCTGAATATCTAAAACTAACAATGGTGTAAAAACAGTAATGATATATAATTACTCAGGATGTCTTTGGGCGTGTGGTTCCCGGGGACCTCGCTGGGCTCGCTGAAGCCGATCTTGTTGACGGCGATGACCCTGAACTGGTACTCTGCGTCGTCCATCAGTCCGGTCGCCAGGAAGCGCGTCTGCTGCAGCTTCTTGGGGATGTTGCACTTGTTCCAGTGTTCTCCGTCCACACGCTTACACTCCACCAGGTAGCCGATGATCTCGCAGCCGCCATCGTACGCCGGCTTGGTCCAGCTGAGGCTGACGGAGGAGCGGGTCGAGTCCACCACCTTCGGGAAGGCAGGAGGACCAGGGGGGTCTGCAGGAATAAAGGGTCATATTAGGCATTATTCTCATAGTTCATAGGGAAAGAAATTGCACCTTTTAAACGTCAAAGTGGGATTTTAATTTGCAGATCATGTATTCTAGCCTCATCCCCCTCTATTTCAGCCCTGTTACTAAAGTGCTGATTCTGGGTCCGTAGCTTTAAAATCATTTTTAAAAAGAGGAGGGGGAGCTAATGCCTGCTCAGAATTCGTTTTTAGAGATTTGGGTATGGAGGAAAAGAGAGAGGGTTTTGTTTTCTGACACTTTGTGATCTCCTGACACACCGGGGACACATGTTTATGTATAAAAGACATCAAAAAGTGCATTTTGCATGATAGGAGACCTTTATAATGAACATGTCCCTCCCTGTAAATTGTAATCTAAGCACATCAGATCATCTCTCTAAAGCGGTAACTCACAGACGGGGTCTACGGCCAGCGCGGCGTTGGAGGCGTCGCTGGGTTTCCCCGGCCCCGCCTTGTTGAGCGCGATGACCCTGAACTCGTACTCGGACCCTTCGCTCAGCTGCACCGCCTTGATGGAGCGGTCGATGACGGGTCGTCGGTTGACCTTGGCCCAGGCCAGCTCCGTGGCCTCGCGCCTCTCCACCATGTAGCCCAGGATGGAGGCGCGGCCGTCGTTCGCCGGCGCCTTCCAGCTCACCGTCATGGAGTCCTTGGTGATGTTGGTGATGACGGGCGGCTCGCAGGGCCCAGGGACGTCTGAGGGAGGAGATATGATTAAATATGATCAATAACAGAGGTTAATACTGACCTAGAATTGGGAGGGATGAAACCCTCTTTAATGGTCACACATGCAGAGCACACAGCACACACAGTGAAATGTGTTCTCTGCTTTTAACCCATCCTAGTACCAGGAGTCTAGTACTAGGAGCTATTGTACAGCGCCCGGGGAGCAAAGGGAGTGAGGGGGGAAGGGGGATGTCCGGTGCCTTGTGCACCACGGCAGGGCAGGAGGTGAACTGGGACCTCTCCAAGTAGAAGTCCACACTCATATTTAGGTCTGGTCGGGGACTTGAACCGGCTACATATACTTCATATATTTATATAATTATATAAACAACAAATATATGATTAAATATGCTCAATAAGGTTAATACTGTCAGTTTGACCCGCACTGCACTCACTGATCTGTACTACCGTTAAAAAAATTCTGACATTTTCTAAAAGAAAAACGTTTTTCAAAAAGTGTTTAACTTTTCTCAAATTCTGACTATTAAAAAAAAAAATTATTTTCTCAAATTCAGACTTTGTTCTCAAATTTATTTTTTGTTGATAAAAGCACTTATTTCTTGTTGCTGAAACACTACCATAGGGGTTCTTCACCATGACGGGGGTTATGAATGACTTGAACCTGAAATACATTCTGACTTTTCTCAAAATGTTGACTTTTCTCAGATTCTGACTTTTTTCTAAATTTTTTTCACAAAATGTTGACTTTTTTCTCAATTTTGTTTGTTGATAAAAGCACAAATGCCTCTGTTCCTGAAGTAGACCCGGTCCTTACCGTAGGGGTTCTTCACCATGACGGGGTCGGTCATGATGGCGTCTCCCACCCCGTACTGGTTCTCCGCGCTGACCCTGAACTCGTACTCGTGGCCCTCGATGAGTTTCTCCACCAGAGAGTCCGTGTTGTGTCCGTGGATGTTAGAGCTCACCAGAGCCCAGTTGGCTCTGCTGGTCTCTCTCTTCTCGATGATGTAGTTTGTGATCTCTGATCCTCCGTCAGCGATGGGGGGTTCCCAGCGCAGCTTCACACGGTCACAGAACACCTTGGCGATCTTCACCGAGGCGGGGGGGCCGGGTTTATCTGCAGGGGGGAGGAGCTTTGTTAATCCTTTTTCTCAAAATGTTGACTTCTTTTTCAAAATTTCAAATATTCGGACTTTTTCTAAAAGCAAAACTTTTTTTCCCAAACGATCTGACTTTTCTCAAATTCTGACTTTTTCTCAAAATTCCGACTTTTTTCTCAATATTTTTTTTGTTGAAAAAAGCACACATTTCTCTGTTCCTGAAGTAGACCCGGTGCTCTGATTGTACCGTAGGGATTCTTCGCCATGACGGGAGTTATGAATGACTTTAACCTGAAATACATTTGACTTTTATCAAAATTCTGACTTTTCTCTTAACATTTTGAATTGGGCGGCCGGGTTTATCTGCAGGCGGGGGAAGAGCCTCGTTAATCCTGTTAAATCTATTACATTATTCCCTCTGCTCTCCTCTGGGAGGCGCTACAGGTCAACACTAATACTGCTCAAAGACCCGATCTCTCACATATTCCCTACCACACATCTCCTGTCCTCTAGGAGGCGCTACAAGAAACTCTCAACCCTCAGCTATCTCCTGTCTGAACCCTGAACAACACATTTCAGACTTGATCTGACCATTAATAAGTATTACCCTATCGTATCCTATCGTATCGTATACCCAGTGACTACTTTTCTCTTACTGTTTTGCACTTTCTGGTTACATTACATGACATGTTACTTTTTAGACGCTTTTATCCAAAGCGACTTACATACTCAATACTGTGGGCAATCCCCACAGGAGCCATTTGGGGTGAAGTGTCTCAGGGACACAACGACATGCTGACTGCAGTGGGGTTTGAACCTGTGCTCCCCAGATCCGAACACCAACGCACTAGGCCACTGCGCCACACGCCTCCAATGGTTAGATGCTAACTGCATTTCGTTGTTTTAGTACTAGCAATGACAAGGAGCTCAAATCTGATCTATTCCACACTTATCCTGCTAAAAGACCCCTCTGAAGACATCTTGACTCACCGAGCACCTTGACCTTGATGGTGGCGTACTTGGACCCGCTGGTGTTCTCTGCGTGGATGCTGTAGTCACCGGACTCTTTCCTGGTGACGCAGAACATGTCAAGCATGTAGTGGTGCTTCTTCTGGCTCAGCTTCATGCCCTCCACGTGCACCACAGCGCTGTCCTTCATCCAGGTCACTTTGGGGATCGGTTTGCCGAACACCTCGGCGTCCATGGACACGTTCTCTCCGGCCTTCACCACGATCAGGTTCTTCATATTCAGACCCAGGTCCACGCGGGGGGGAACTGCACCGAGAGGAGGGAGAATGGTTATTATATTTAGTTATTTATTAAGTACTCAGACTTTTAACTTAAGCAAAAGTAGCAATAATACATTTAAAATACTCTGTTACAAGTCCTGCATTCAAAATCTTTCCGAAGTCAGATTTTTCAAAAATAAAACCCCATAGAGTAACTGTACGGGGAGCACAGGAAGAGTCTGTGTTTTCCTGAAATAAAGTAAGATGTGAAGCATGAGGCATTTCAATTAAAATAAAAAACCTAAAAAAAATCACTTTATCCTTACAGGAAGCGAAGGCCAGGCTTGTTTTTCAAAATAAAAGCACCATAGAGTAATTGCATACTTACTAGTAACTTAGGATGAGATTTGTTTTTCAAAATAAAACTCCCCATGTAGTAACTTTATGCTTTAAGGAAGCTTATGACGAGTAAGGGGCCGGTCTTTCCATTAAGGAAAACTGTTAATATGATAATAATAATAATAATTAATATAATCGAAAACTGAATGCTCAGAGTTCGTACCGTGCTCTGATCAATCAGTTTCCCGTAAGGGGCCGGTCTTCCCTTTAAGGATAAGCGTTAATGAATGATAGTTGGTAGAGTTCGTACCGTGCTCTGATCAATCAGTTTCCCGTAAGGGGCCGGTCTTCCCTTTAAGGATAAGCGTTAATGAATGATAGTTGGTAGAGGTCGTACCGTGCTCTGCGATGACGGGGATCTTGTCCGACAGCTCGGAGGGCAGGCTGGTGTTGATGGCGGTCCTGGCGATGACCCTGAACTGGTACTGCTGGCCCTCGTCCAGCCCGCTCACCGTGTAGCTCTCTGATTGGATGCTCATGCAGTTGGCGTTGCAGCGCGTCCACTTCTCCTCCGGCAGTTTCATGTACTCCATGTAGTATCCGATCAGCTTGCTGCCGCCGTCGTTCGTCGGGCGGCTCCACACCAGAGACACCGAGTGCTTCGTCACGTCCATCACCTCGGCTTACCGGGGGGGTCTGTGTGGGGGGGGGGACACTCGGTTAGTTAGTCTGAACAGTGACGAAGGTCGGTGTAAAAGTACAAATGTAAAGAAAAACACTCTACATTTTATATTTATATTGAATTAAATATTCCATCCCATGCACACTTGATGTAAATAATATCCTGCTTATATTGTGTTTTCTTTTCTTACTCCTTCCACTGACACAGAAACCCCAACTCTATTCTCCACATTTGAATGTGTGGAAATGTCTCTGGCCCAGAGATTCTACCTGTTATTACTCTTTTAAGGAAGTGGTAGAGAAAAATAACTAAACCAAACAAGTAGTGTCTCAAAAAATGACATGTTTTTTTGTTTTACTTTTTTCAAATAAGCGTCTTTTTTTCCAGCATTCCCAGCATTGTAACAATGCCGGTGAATGCTCCTCTGTTTCTCTAACTTGAAAGAAATGATGTGTGAGTGTCTCGTACCGATGGCGGTCCTGGCGATGATGATGTCGGTCTGCTTGCAGGGTTTCCCCTGTCCGGCCATGTTGAGCGCGGCCACCCTGAAGGTGTACTCCACACCCTCCATCAGCCCGGTGCAGGTGTACTGCGTGGCCTTCACCAACGACTCGTTGGCCCTCATCCACAGCAGGCTGTTACGCTCCTTCTTCTCGATGACGAATCCTGTCAGAGGGGAGCCTCCATCGCTGCTGGGGCGCTCCCAGGACAGGATGACGTAGTCCTTGTTGATCCTGTTGATCTGCAGATTCAGGGGCTCGCTGGGGGGGTCTGTAGGGGGGGGGGGGGGGGTTAACAGTTAGAGCTGTAAAACTGCAGATTTTAAATTCATTCGGACTCACTTCTGAGTTTCAGGACAGTAATGCTGACTCATTTAAGTCATATCAGTTTTTTAAGCCTCATAATGCAGACTTATTTCAAGGCTTTAAGACTTGTAATGCTGACTCATTATTCGCCAGTTCAGACTTTTTTCACTCTTATTTTCAGAATGTTCTCAAAAATATTCATTTTTTAAGCTTGTGATGTTCCCGCTTTCCCTTTGATACACTGTGTTATTCCTGAATACAGTTAGAGCTGTAAAACTGCCGATTTTAAATTCATTCTGACTCATTTCTGAGTTTCAGGACATAAATGCTGACTCATATCACAGTTTCACAGTTCATAATGCAGACTTAATTCAGGGTTTTAGGACTGATAATGCTGAGTCATATCAGTTTTTTGGGCCTCATAATTCTGAAATATTTTTTGCTTTAAGACTCGTAATGCTGACTCGTTATTCCTGCAGTTCCCTACAAAGCTTTATAAACATTGTCCCGGACTCACCGAACGGACACCTGGCGATCATCTTCTCGGAGTAGATGGGTGCTGAGACGCCGAACCTGTTCTCTGCGCGGACCCTGAAGCCGTACTCTTTGCCCAGACACAGCTTGGGGACCTTGAAGCTGGTCTTGGTGCAGGAGGAGGTGAGCATGGTCCAGTCTCCCTGGCTCACGTCACACTTCTCCACGATGTAGTTGGTGATGTTGCTGCCTCCGTCCTCCTGGGGCGACCCCCAAAGCAGGGTGCATCCGTCCACATCCACCTCCGTCACCTCCAGGGGGGCCTCGGGGGGCCCGGGGATATCTGCAGGGACAGAGAGAAGCGGTAATGTACGAGTTATGAATGACTTTAACCTTAAATATTCTGACTTTTTGCCGATTTTTTAATCGTCACTAACTTTTCCTCAATAATCTCAAAATGTTTAAATTTGTTTGTTTTTTTATGTTGAAGTTTCTTAAAACTGACTTTTTATTAAAAAAAATTACATTTTCTCATAAATGTTACTTTTTTCTCAGCGTTTTGACTTTTCTCGAAATGATGTATTTTTTCAGTTTTTTCAAAAAATTCTGACTTTTCCCAAAGAAATTATTTTTCGCATGAAACTGACTTTTTATAAATATTTAGACTTTTTCAAAATATTGACTTTTTTCTCAATATTCTCAAAATGTTGAGTTTTAACTTTTTCTCCAAATTCATATTTTTTTTTCAAAATCTCGGACTTTTTCAAAAAAAAATTGGACTTTTTATAAAAAGAAATTGACGTAATCTTTTTTTTAACTTTTTCTCAACATTTAGATTTTTCTTGAAATAACTAATTTAGATTTTTGGAAAAATCTGACTTTTTTTCATTATTTTTTTCTGAATGTTCTCAAATACCTCCTTTTTGAAGCAGTCCTGCTTTCCCTTTGATACAGTGTGTTATTCCTGAATATTCCCAGTGATATTCCCATATTAGGACTAGTGTTACTGACCCATGACGGTGACCTTGATGATCTGGTTGACCCTTCCGCTGCTGTTCTCTGCGGACAGGCTGTAGTAGCCGCTGTCCACCCGCTTCACGTTCTTGGTGATGAGGGTGCAGCTGGTGAGCGTCTTCACCACGGACAGGCGGTCGGAGGTCAGCACGTCCTCGTTGCCCTGCTTCCACTTGCAGAAGGGAGCGGGCTTCCCGGCCACGATGGCCTCCAGAACCATCTTAGATCCGGCTCGCACCGACACGATGTCCGGAGTCATCACCTTCGGAGCCACTGCAGGGAGAGGAAGGACAACAGTTACTCAAAGGTCCCTCAAGAAAACTAAATATATGACTGAATATGTTCAATAAGAAGCTTTATTTTCATCAGCATATGAGACAATGAGAGAAGAGGGAACAGGAAGTGCCTAAATGCTAACTCTTGTATTAAGTATTAGGACTCATAATGCCAACTTTTTCCGGGTTTTAAGACCACACTGCCGACTCATGTCAGGGTTTGAGGACTCATTTCGAGGTTTCAGGACAAAAAATACCCACTTATTTCACGGTTTTAAGACGCCTAATGTTGATTAATTTGAAGGTTTTAGGACTCATATTGCTGACTCACGTCGGGGTTTTTAAGACTCATATTGCTGACTCATCTCGGGGTCTTTAAGACTTATAAAGCTAACTAACTTCAGGGTTTCAGGACTCATATTGCTGACTCATGTTGGGGTTTTTCAGACTTATAATGCTAACGTATTTCCGGGTTTTGGACTTATAATGCTGTCTCATATCCAGGTTTCTCTACAGTCTGAGGTGTGTGTTGTACTCACTGAGCTGCTCTTTGACCTCGAAGATCCCTTCGGCCTCGCGGGCCAGACTGACCCCCACTGAGTTCCTGGCAGCGACCCTGAACTTGTACTTGGTGTTCTCCTTCAGGCCCACCACCACGATGCTCATGTCTTTCACCACGGAGTACGGCGTCCACTTGTCCTCTGCGGCGCCCTCCTCCTGGTAGTCCACCACGTAGCCGTTGATCTTGGCCCCGCCGTCTCTGAGCGGCTTCAGCCAGCCCAGCGTGGCGCTGTTCTTCGTGATGTCCAACACGTCCATCTTCTTCGGGGGGTCTGGCTCACCTGGGGGGGAGGGGAGTGCGGAGGTTAGGTAAGATAAAGGAAAGGAAAGAACACAGAGGGAGAAGAACACAGCAGCTTTTAGGTTTACCTGGGGGCAAACATTTAAAAATAAACTAGAAAACGTTGTACGACGTATAGATAAACATATCGACACATTAGTTTAAAGTCTTCTCATTCACAGAAAAAATAATGTTAATTGAAGTCTTATTTTCCTGTACATGTCTCAGAATGATAAGGTTTTCTACTCACTGATGGGGTCGACGGCCAGGTAGGATTTGGGCGAGTCCTGCGGGACTCCGATGCCGTACTGGTTGCAGGCGGTGACTCTGAAGTAGTACTCGATGCCGGGCGTCATGTTGGACACCTTGAAGCTGGTCTTCCTCAGGTCCTCGATGCACTTGTTCCACGTCTTCCGGTCCACCTCGCGCTTCTCCACGATGTAGTTCAGGATCTGGCTTCCGCCGTCGTTATCGGGCGGCAGCCATGACAGCTGCGCGCTTGTCTTCGTGATGTTCGTCGCCTCCAGGCCGCCAACAGGGCCGGGGTGTCTGCGAGGGGGGATTAAAATATGCTTTGATCATACAGATTTTCTTTTAAAGGGATGTAAAAAAATGTCATTATGTAATAACACCTCTTTTTGTAATATGTTAAAAATGTTGTACGTAACAGCCTTTAAAAGTTCCCGCATTTTTGGACGTTATTACTACATTTGTATATTCCTAAAAATATGTTCAGATGAAGACATCCATTTTCCTTGGTGTTTACTAAATGCATATACTATAAAAGATTAGAACATTGTGGGACAGTTTCATAAATACAGCAATCAAACTGTCTAAAACTAAATATGGGTGTTATAGCATAATAAAGTAAAAATGTTGGTTGTGGATAAATGTGTTGTTATGTTCTCACCGAGGACTTTGACGCGGACGTACACAGCCTTCTCTCCGGCCGAGTTGGACAGAGTCAGCGAGTATCTCCCAGAATCCTCTCTGGTGCTTTCGGGGATGACGAGGAAGGACATGCTGTCCACCTGGTCCACGTGTCCACGGCGGATCACGTTGTCCACGCCGAGGCGTTTCCACGTGACCTTAGGCGAGGGTCGTCCTCTGACGACGGCGAAGAGCCTGATGGGGCAGCCGGCCCTCACAGACAGACCCTTCCTCAGACTGGCATCCAGGTCGATCTCTGGAGCCTCTGCAGCAGGAAACACAGGAGAGAGGTTACCAGGATGTGAGATCATAAACAGACAGTGTTTCCCTTAATGTCTACCCCTGAAACATCAAAGTGCTCTACGCTGAAGTTGCTAAAACACCATGCTTTGTTTCCCAGTTTCACTGACAATGCCCAAATAAGGCTATCTGCAGTGATACAGTTAACTATATTGAGTTAAATCGACCAAAAAATCATCAAAATCAGCACAAAGAGAGTACCACCACAGTGGCCACTTTCTGGTTAAAACTGCCATTTCTGATTTGATTGATTCAGCGTCCTCAATAACCCCAGAAACCACTCTAAAACTGTCCAAACCGGAGTTAACCCTTAACTATTGTCTGCATATGCTAATGAATGCTAATTGTGCAAATTACCCAACATGCAGGTTAGCATCCGGCAGTTTCTATGTGCTGGGGACCCTACTATTAATTTCGACACTTTGGGGTCCTCAACATTTCCCGGTTCACAACAGGACTCTATGAGCTGGAAACAGACTTTTATCGTATCGTATTGAATGTCAGTTCTTACCAATGATCTCCTTGGGGGACACGGATTCCTTAAGGTAGGCGTGGCGTCCCCAGCCCATCTGGTTTTGGGCGGACACCTTGAAGTCGTACTCTAGCTTCTCGTCCAGCTGTCCGATGGTGAACTCTGTGAGCACCAGCGGGCCGTTGGTGTCGATCCTCTTCCAGCCAACCGAGGGGTTCTCGGGGTCCACATCGGTCTTCAGCCTGAGGTCCAGGCTGTAGTTGATGATGGGAGCACCACCGTCGTACACTGGTTTGGACCAGGTCAGGGTGATGGAGGTCTTTGTGCTGTCGCCCACCTTCAGGAAAGCAGGGGGACCAGGGGGCTCTGCAGGAAAACACAGAAACACAGATTTGCATAGCTATATCTACACTATAGCTACGATGCATATGATGATAAAGCCTTTGAGTCTTTGATTAATCTCAAAGAACCACAGACTTACCGATGGGATCTTTGGCTCCGACGGGTCTGCAGGCCTTGCTGGGTTCTCCCAGGCCCACCTCGTTCTCGGCCTTCACCCTGAACTGGTACTCGTGGTTGGGGATCAGGTTGGTGACCTTCATGCGTCTCTCAGAGATGGGGCTCTTGGTGCACGGCACCCAGCGGACAGCTCTCTTCTCCTTCCTCTCCAGGATGTAGCCGGTGATGGACTTTCCTCCGTCGTTCTCGGGGGAGCCCAGACAACGGTCATCTCTTCTTTACTGACCTGGATCACGGAGGTGTGGAGAGTGTGAGTAACAGCAGTAAAAATAGTTAGCTAAAGTAATGAAAACGCTGTCCAAATAGTTATCTTAAAGTTATAGAATAATAATAACTGGCGTCCACATAATACTGTGGAAGCAGAAACCAGGATAAAATGTAGCTAATTATAGAAAAAGGTACAGCACAGGAAGTGTTTTGCGTACCTTGGTGACGTCGGGGGCTTCTGGGGGCCCAGGTTTGTTGAACTGAGTCTTGACGGTGACAGGCTTGCTCTCCATGGCGGGGCCAGTGCCCATCTTGTTCTCTGCCTTCACTCTAAATATGTACTCGTTACCCTCCACCAGACGGATCACGTTGCAGTATGGTGTGACCACCGAGGCGGAGTACGTGGACCAAACCATCCTCCTAGTCTCGCATTTCTCCAGGATGTAGCTGTCCACCTCGCAGCCTCCCTCATCCTCCGGAGGGTCCCACACCACTCTGCACTTGTCGGCCCCGATGCCGGTGACCCTGAGGTTCCTCACTGGGCCCGGGACGTCCAGGACGTTGATGTTAGCGTATGCCGTGAAGGTGCCGGCCACGTTGGTGGCGGTGATGATGAACTTTCCGGTGTCCGTGCGTCTGGACTTGGTGAGAAGGAACTTGGAATAGTCAGGTCCGGTTTCGTAGCTGATTCTGGGGTTGTCCCCGACGGCCTTTTCTTTGATCCATTTGACCTCCGGCGCAGGTTTTCCTCTCAAGCCGGCCTCTATCCTCACAGAATCTCCGACCTTCACCGTCAGAACTCCGGCCAACTTCAGGTCGATGACGGGCTTCAGGATCTCCTCCTTTACCAGAATATCAGCGAGTTTCACCCAAGCACTTTCACCTCCTTCATTGATGGTCTGCACCCTGAGAGACAAATGATAAGAATTATTAGTAAGTAATTTTCACTAGGTAGGGTCACAGACTTTTCACAGCCATCCTGCAAAACCTACAGTCTGATCTTTCAACCCTCCTGTCGTGTTCGGGTCAAATCTGACTGATTTACTGCCTTATGATATCCTCCACAGTAAGGATGCAGTAACCTACCTGAAGGTGTAGGTCTGGTTCTCTTTGCACTTGTCAGCCAGGAAGAAGGTGTCGGTGAGGGTGGTGTTGTTGAGTTTCTCCCAGTCCTCAGCATCCTTGGATTTGCACTCCAGGTTGTAGGAAATGTTGGGGCTGCCGCCATCAAAGTCGGGCTTCCTCCATCTCAGATAGACGTAGTTCTTACCGATGTCCGTGGCTCTGAAGTTCTCAGGCTCTCCGGGATTCTCGATGGGGTCGATGGCCAGCAGAGGGGTCTTGGTCTCCGTGGTGGGACCGGCGCCCATCTTGTTCACGGCGCTAACGCGGAACAGGTACTCTTTGCCGTCCATCAGCTTGACCTTGATCTTGCGGTTGGTGCAGAGGGATGTGATCATGGACCACATGCTAGTGCTGGGCTCACGGCACTCCACCACGTAGTTGGTGATTTCAGATCCACCGTTGTCTTCAGGCGTCTCCCAGTTCAGCATGCAGGAATCCTTGGTGGCGTAGGTCACGTGCAGGTTCTGGCAGTGGCTGGGTCTGTCCAGCACATTGACTGTGATGGTGCAGGAAGCCTCGCCTCCTTCATTGGAAGCCTTCAGGATGTATTTGCCATGGTCTGCTCTTGTGGCCTCCTTGATCTTCAGGTGGACCAGAGGGAAGTTCTGAGTGATGGTTACCCGTTTGCTGTTCTCCAGAACCACCTCCTCCTTTGACCAAAGCACCTCAGCCTCAGGGCGGGCCTTGATGTAGCCCATCATGTTGATGTTGTGTCCGACGCGCACAGTGAGGCGCTCGCGGCAGGAGAGGTCCATCTCGATCTCTGGAGGGATCAGGATGTCCTGAGCGGTGACGGACTTCGGGATCTCTTTGGGCTCGCCATCTCCGATCATGTTGGAGGCGAAGATCCTGAACTTGTACGTCGCTCCCTCCTCCAGACCCTTCACAGTGTAAGCGGAATGCTTGATGAAGTCGTCCAGGTTCACCTTTTGCCAATCCTCAGTGTCAGCCTTCTTCATTTCCACGGTGTAGCCCAGGATGGGGCCTCCGTCTTTGTTGGGTTTGGTCCACACCAGGTAGGCAGTGTCCTTGCTGTAGTCTTTAACTTTGGGGTTGACAGGGGGGCCGGGGGCCGTGATGGGTCTGCAGGGCTTGCAGAGGTCAGAGGTGGGAGAGGGGCTGCTGTAGCCGGCGATATTCTCAGCAAACACTCTGAACTCATACTCGTTGCCTTCAAACAGACCAAGGACTGTGTACTTCATGTCTTTGCAGGGAGTCCTGTTCACACGGATCCACTTTCCTCCCTTGTGTCTGCGCTCGATCAGGTATCCGGAGATCTGGCTGCCTCCGTCGGACAGGGGCATGGTCCATGCCACTGTGACAGAGTCCTCTGCGACATCAGTGGCATGTGGTGTACCTGGCGGGCTGGGAGGAAGGAAGGTGTGCTCGGCCACAGTGGGCTTGCTCTCCAGAGCAGCACCGACGCCCATCTTGTTCTGGGCACGAATGCGGACCACGTACTCCACTCCCTTCTGGAGGCGGATGATGTTGACTTTGGTAGATAGGCTGCCGGAGCTCACCCCTCCCCAGGTCTCCTTGTTGGACTCCCTCTTCTCCACGATGTAGTCGGTGACAGCGCTTCCGCCGTCATCCTTGGGAGGACGCCATTCAATCATCATAGACTCTGGAGTGACCTCCAGGATGTTAACGGGTCCGATGGGAGCGGCGGGAACATCCAGCACCGTGACACTCAGGGCGGCGGTCTTGGTTCCGGCTGGGTTGCTCACGGAGAGCAGGGGCCGGTGTGGCTCCTGGTGCATTCGTTGATACTGAGCACAGTGGAGAAGTTGTCGGTATCGATCTTGACGTTGCCCTCGGTGGTGATCTCCTCTCCCTCCACCATCCACTTGGCAATGGGGACAGGAATTCCTCTCATGATGGCGGGCAGCCTGATGGTGGTGCCGGCCTTCACGATGATGCCTTCAGTGAGCTTAACGTCAACCTCCAGGATGGGAGCAACTGTGGACAAACAGACAGAGGAGGTTACCCAATATATTAACACTCGATGGAAAAACACTGAGTATCCCTACAGTTTACTAAATAGATGTGAAACAATGACATTTCTTCAAGCCCCAATATTAAAGGAATACTTCACCCCTAAAATTACCAATTTCATTTAGGTAACTTAAACCGGGACAAACTAACTTTTGCTCAAGTAAACTGAGGTTTTCGTTAAAGAATCCTCATTTAGACATGACAGAGTGCTGGACTCACCCAGTTTCTCCTGGCACAGGATGGGCAAGGTGGTGTCTGGTCTGCTGAGTCCGATGGCGTTCTCGGCCCGGACTCTGAAGCGGTAGGTCTTGCCCTCCTCCAGGCCGGTCACATGACTCTCTGGGATGCTCACCGTCTTCCACTCGTCCCACTCCCTCTCTCTCCTCCTGGTACTCCACCAGGAAGCCGGTGATGTCACTTCCTCCGTTGCGGTCAGGCCAATTCCAGACCAACCACACCTCTGTCTTGTCCACGTCGTCGTGGTGCAGGTCTTTGGGAGGACCGGGGGGGACTGGAGGGAAAGACATTCAGGTTTAGACTGGTGAGTTTTAGCAACAGTTTTCATTTTATATACCAAAACTACAACTACATATGTCAATTTTGTTTTTACTAATTCAAGACAGTGTGAGAATATCTAATTAGCATTTTCCATTTTAGGAGTATGAATCTAAATCTATATAAAAAGTATATCTGAATGTAAAAAACATAAATCTTAATAAATAAAGATACTCACAGAGCGGGTTCATGGCCTTGACGGCCTTACTGGTCTCCGTGTATTCGCTTCGGCCGTACTGGTTCTCGGCTGCCACGCGGAAGTTGTAGGAGGTTCCCTCCATCAGGTGCTTCAGCATCATGCTGCGCTTCTTGGAGGTGGAGCACAGCGGGACCCACTGGGTGGCCGCCGAGTCCTTCTTCTCCACCACAAAGTTAGTGATGCGGACGCCGCCGTTATCCTCGGGGTCTTTCCAGGACAGGTAGGCCGAGTCGCTGCGCACGTCCGACACCCGAAGGTGTTGGATGGGACCGGGTTTATCTGGAAACACAAGCAGCGGCAGAATAATGTTAGGGTTCATTAGAGGGTAGAGTTTTACAGGGAAATGTTTACGATGTAGAGAAACGCTTCAAGAGTATAGGTCTTACATTTAAAGTTTCAACAGCTTAAAGCATACAAGGTATAAGCTTTAAAGGTAAAGCATTCATTAGTGTTAGATTGAAAATGGTTAGAGTTTTTTCAGGGAAATGTTTTTATGTATAACATTTTTAGGTATATGCTTCAAGGCTAAAAGTTCTCTCGCTCTCTCGTGTTAAATCTGAAGTGAGTTTCCTCACCGAACACGAGCACGGTGCAGGTGACGGTCTTGGACCCGGCCGCGTTCTCCACGGTCAGCGTGTAGTCGCCGCAGTCTCCACGATGACAGAACCTCATCTCCAGCTTGGTGCCGGTCTGGTTGGTGTCGATATCGATGCGGGTCGGCACCTCGCCCTCGTTCTTCTGCCAGGTGACGGAGGGGAAGGGGACTCCCGTAATGGTCGCCATCAGAACGATGTGGGTGCCGGCGAGTGCCTTCACCTCGCGGGTCATCGCGGCGTCCAAGATGAGCTCTGGGGCCTCTGTGGGGGGAGGGGGATTACAGGTTTCATGTTCATGCACTTTAAGTAAAGAAGAGTTATTTATTTAACAGCTCAGACACAATACACACAAAGCATCTTAAAGTCGTGAAGTCGCAGTATTATTTATACAAATAAGCAGTATTTTATTCCACAGTATCTCATTTCAAAGTATGTTGTTTTTATTAAAAAGTTCTTATTCTATTAAACATTAAAAAAGTAATCATTTTCTGATATCACAACATGTATCGCAGAATTAAGGATGTATTTCTCCACTCTCTAATTTTCGTTAACTCTCACTGATGCATTTATCCACCCTCAATAATGTGTTTCAGTTGCTGGTAACCAGTCCTCACCCAGTCTGTCCTGCACTTGGATCGGTTCCTTCAGATCGGCGGGGTCTGACTCTCCGGCGGCGTTCACTGCCATCGCCCTGAAGAAGTACCGAACGCCGTCCTCCAGATCGATCACCTTGAAGCGCGTCTCCTGACATGAGTCTGGGGTCTGGTTCACCTGTGGAAGTCAAAACAGCATTTCATTTAATTCATTTAAGAGAGACCCTTCATTTAACCCTTTTAAGGTGTTTTTGTCAATAAAAGCCATATATCCCTAGACACAGGAGTTTTTCACAATAAAAACCCTACATATTTGTACATACACACAGGTGTTTTTCACAATAAAAGCGGCCTCACCTTGCTCCACTCGTTGTCGGTGGTCTTCTGGAACTCCAGCAGGTATCCGAGGATCTTCCCGCGGCCGCAGTCTGCGGGGGCTTTCCAGCTTAGAGTGACGGACTCTTGGTGAAGTCGATGGCCTCCAGTTCCTGGGGGGGGCTGGGCTTCACTGCAGGGGGACAGGAGGGGGGGGGGGGGGTTATTTAGAGTAAACATTATAAAACACCATGCTGCAGCAGGAAGTCGGGGAAGGGGGGGCTTACCGATGGGGTTTTTAGCGAACACGGGTTTGGTGGCGGGGCTTGGGTCTCCGGCTCCCACCACGTTCTCGGCGCTGACCCTGAACTCGTACTCGCAGCCCTTCAGCAGCTCCGTCACGCAGTACTCCACCTTCGGGAAGATGCGCTCAGTGTTGCAGCGCACCCACCTGCAGACAGACAGCAGGTGTAGTTTGAGGTTTCATGCGGTTTGATATCAATGTTATAGTGAGTGTGTGTTCAAAGGTTTTATTGTCATATATAATTATATATATATATATATATGAAATTATTCTGATCTGAGCTCCTCCAACGATGCAACATATATAATAAAATACAAAACTACAAATAACAAATTGTGCAAGAAGTCTATATACATGTAAATAGAATATATGATATATGTGTGTGAGTGTGTGTGTGTGTGTGTGTGTGTACCTGTTGGCCTTGGTCTCCTTCCTCTCCACGATGTACCCTGAGATGGGCTTCCCTCCGTCGGCCGGAGGCTCCCAGCTGATCAGGGCGGAGTCCTGGAAAACTTCCTTAATGGCCGGCTGTTTGGGAGCGTCAGGAACCTCTGTGGAGAAAACCAACGCACCTCATCAGATTCTGTGTGTGTGAGAGTGTGAGTGTGTTTGTTTTTGTGTGTGTGTGTGTGTGTGGGTGTGTGTGTGTGTGTGTGTGTGTGTGTGTGTGTGTGTGTGTGGTGTGTGTGTGTGTGTGTGTGTGTGGTGTGTGTGTGTGTGTGTGTGTGTGTGTGTATGTGTGTGTCTTACTGAAGATGTCTCTAGCTTTGCACTCTGCAGACAGCAGAGGTTCACTGACTCCGTACATGTTCTGAGCCATGATCCTCACAATGTAGTCACGACCCTCAATCAGCTTCGGCACCTGGAGGAGGAGGAGGAGGAGGAGGAGGAGGAGGAGGAGGAGGAGGAGGAAAAGGAGGAGGAGGAGGAGGAGGAGTAGTCAGTATGAGCTTTTTTTCGTGCGAATCATTTGCTAATCAGAACATCGTGTGCACAGTTGCTTTTGTCATAAACACTTGTTTACTGTATAATGTGTGTAATATTCAAATATGTAATACTTATACCACTTTATTATAATAAAAACCAATAAATAAACAAACACCTAAAAAAATCATATGCTTTCAGAAAAAAATGTGTTTCTAGAGGAGACCTAAGTAGAGTCAGACACATTCACTTCCTTCTTACCTTTCACAATAAAAGCCCTACACTTAAACACTGTAACTGTAAGTGTGAGTGTGAGTGTGAGTGTGAGTGTGAGTGTGTGTGTGTGTGTGTGTGTGTGTGTGTGTGTGTGTGTGTGTTGTGTGTGTGTGTGTGTGGGTGTGTGTGTGTGGTGTGTGTGGTGTACCCTGCAGGAGGTGCGTGTTGCAGAGGAGGTGACGGGCATCCACAGGTCTCTGTTGGTGTCCCTCTTCTCCACGATGTAGTTGGAGATGGCGCAGCCTCCGTCATCGAGGGGGGGGCTCCAGCTGATCACCAGGTAGTTCCTGTAGACCTCGTCAAACACCACGGGGCCCTCGGGGGCCTGGGGTCGATCTGAGAGGGGGGGGAGACACAGGTCAGTCAACACGCTTAAAGGTTCCTATTATACTATTTTTAGGAATATATTATAGGTCTCAGATATATAAAAAACGTGTCTCTGAAGTGTTTTGCTCAAAATACCAAACAGATCATTCTAGCCTCGTCCCCCTCTCTTCCAGCTGTTACTAAAGAGATGATTCTGGGTCTGTAGCTTTAAATAAAAAAACTGGGCTCAATGGCGTCACGGACTGATACGGAAGTTGTAGTACCGGCGTTTGGCCACTAGGATTATTTTCCTCAGAGTCCGGAGCACTTCCTGGGGGCTTGGTTGAAACCCTGAATCTGTCCCAGTTCTTCAGTGTGTGATCACATCATTGACTCACCGACCACAGTGATGTCGCAGAGGCCCTTGCGGACCCCCGCGGCGTTCTCCACGCTGACGCAGAAGGCACCGGTGTGTTCTCTCCGGGCCGAGCTGATGCTGAGGCTCAGGTGTCGGCCCGTGCTGTGCAGGGAGATCTCGTCCTGAGACTTCAGCTCCTCCTCGTTCTTCGTCCAGGAGATAGTCGGGGCCGGTTTCCCGCTGAAGCGACCGGACAGGGTGCAGCTGTCGCCCACCTTCACCATCATCTTCTCCCGGAAGTCCAGGTCCAGGATGGGGGGCTCTGAGGGGGGAACAGGGTTAATGTGATCAGATAAATACAAATGTTTGCATTTTCTAGCTATTAATGTGCACAATTATTAGGTTCATCAAGTGGTCAAAACATCTTTTGCATTTCAACATCAAGTACAATGGATAGTTTGAATTTGTCCAAAAATATTATCAGAAATTAAACTGACAATAAAATAGATAATCATCTAAAAATGAATTGACAGATCTGCATGATCATTTGTTTTGTTATTACAAAAATATTGTTTAATTTTATTCGGGAAAAAACACCAAAAATAAAGAAGTTATTTCACAAAAAAAGCTTAAAAATAAAGAAATATATTATTCTGTTTTTTTAAACATATATAATATAAATACACATATTTACAAAAAAAAAAAAAATGTCTCTGAGTTTATAGAATACAAACAAATAAATAAAATTACCCAAAAATGTAGGATATTATCAGAGATGAAACCTGTATTAACATCCCATAGACGACCATTGAAACAGTACATTAATATACCCCTCTCAGTGTATAATGGTTCTGGTTGACCCCTCTCAGTGTATATTGGTTCTGGTTGACCCCTCTCAGTGTATATTGGTTCTGGTTGACCCCTCTCAGTGTATAATGGTTCTGGTTGACCCCTCTCAGTGTATAATGGTTCTGGTTGACCCCTCTCAGTGTATAATGGTTCTGGTTGACCCCTCTCAGTGTATAATGGTTCTGGTTGACCCCTCTCAGTGTATAATGGTTCTGGTTGACCCCTCTCAGTGTATATGGTTCTGGTTGACCCCTCTCAGTGTATATTGGTTCTGGTTGACCCCTCTCAGTGTATATGGTTCTGGTTGACCCCTCTCAGTGTATAATGGTTCTGGTTGACCCCTCTCAGTGTATAATGGTTCTGGTTGACCCCTCTCTGTATAATGGTTCGGTTGACCCCTCTCCGTATAATGGTTCTGGTTGACCCCTCTCAGTGTATAATGGTTCTGGTTGACCCCTCTCCGTATAATGGTTCTGGTTGACCCCTCTCCGTCTATAATGGTTCTGTTTGACTCACCGATCTCGTCCTTGCACTGCACAGGTTTGGTGGCGAAGGAGGTCTTCCCGCGGCCCACCTTGTTGACGGCAGAGACCCTGAACTCATGGCTGCTGCCGTCCTTCAGTCCGCTCAGAGTGAACTTCCTGTCCAGCAGCTTGGTGTCGGCGCCGACCCGCACGAAGCTGTCGCGGCCGACCATTCGAGACTCCAGAACGTATTCTGTCACCTCGGAGCCGCCGTCGTACTTCGGGGCGCCCACGACACGGAGAGAGAATCCTTAGAGACGCCAGTGATCTGGAGATCCTCGGGGCGCTCAGGGACCGCTGGGGGGGGAAGGGATGGGTATTAAATATATAATAATAAATAATAATAATAATGATAATATAATAAGGCAGGAAATATGATTAAAAATAAATCCAAAATATAAAAAACATATTCTGGTATATATGGTGTGTGCTACATACAGATGGGGTCCTTGATGAGCACCATCTGCTCCGTCTCGATGAAGGGTCCCATCCCGATGATGTTCTCGGCTGCGATCCTGAAGAAGTACCCCTTCCCGTCCAGAAGGCCCTGAACCACGGCGTTGTTCCGGGTCACGGTGTACGACACCGAGGTCCAGCCCATCCGGTCCGACTCTCTCTTCTCGATGATGTAGTTTCGTCACGGCCGAGCCGCCGTCGTCCTCCGGGGAATACCAGGTGAGTTTACACGAGTCGTTGGTCAGGTTCTCTCCGGTGAACGGGAGACCCACCGGACCGGGGACGTCTGGGGGGGAGGGAGATTACATTTGTTACATGAGCAAGCGGAGCAGGCGCATCCCCACAATTGACCTTGGGGGAGCAAACGTGTGCTTTTGCACCCCACTTTTTGATCATATGAAAAATATGATATGTCCCCCCCCAATATATCACTGTAAACATAAGTATTTCATTTCAATCTAATTAATAATACGCAATGAAAGAACTTGTGCTGATTATAGACACTTAATAGTGAGTTTTTAAGTTTCCAAAGATTGTGACCCCCCCGCATTTCGCTCACAATGGTTTGATCAACTGCCTCCCACCCACAGCAGTCCTGATGCAGGTAGGCTGACACGTTTTTGAACATTTTCTTGACGCTCCCAGTTACCGTAGTGGTGGTGAAAGATCATTTAGTAAGTTGAAACTTATCAAGAGCTATTTAAGATCTACGATGTCGCAAGAGAGGTTGAACAGCCTTGCAATGTTATCGATTGAAAGCAAGCTGGCTCTGTCACTTGATTTCAAAGAGCTCGTAAAAGATTTTGCCACCAAGAAGGTCCGGCGATTGGCGTTCGGGATTTAGGGATAAAAATCCAGTCTGACAGGACTGTGGGATGTTTCCCTGTAGTAAGCTGACAGGCTACAGCCCACATTGGAACAATCACTATCTGATGCATAGTCCTCTAGCACTACATTTTTCATTGTTTGCTGTAAGTGTGTTCATGTCCTGAGAGTTTATTGTTTTATAATTGTGTTCAAATCTTCCGTTAATTTATACTTTTGTCCTTGTGTTTTCAAATCTTAATTTAATAAGTCAAAGAATGTTGAGATTGTTCATTCCTGTATTGGGTGTAATTTTCAATGAAATACAGAAGATAAAGTTGATAGTCAGTGCATGTGGATTTCTTGCAGTCCATTACAGTTCATTAACTTCAACAGGGTTTTCGAGGTTGGGTTTCATCGTGTCGTTCAGGGGGTGGACGCAAGGTCATGACCCCACCAGTATCCAAGAATCCTGAATTGTCCCCACCAATAGCTCAACACTTGTCACTCGCGCCTCCTCGAATGACTTGCGCGTGTAACAGGTAGGGCTTTAGCACTCTGCAGAGAAAGGCAGCAACCCGGCCGCTACAGCAAAAAAGCTAGTGCTCTGCCCGCGACAGTTCAAAATCTGCTTCGTAAAAGGTATATCCAAGCAGGGAAGATTGTATACTACAGAGCACATCAAAATGTAAGTGTCTGTCAACCTAATAGTGTGCTTGAGTAGACTGTTTGTGTTGGGGATGGGATTACAGAGAGACAGGACAAGTAACAGCTTCTGTATGTTGAGTATCAGAAAACATTGTCACAAGAATAGGGGAAAATATGCCTAGCTAGTGCGACTCAAGGTTCTTTGGTAGACTATCGCATTGGTCCATTCATTGAAGATGAACGCAATGTGACATCCTTTACTAGGCTCACCACCAGGTTCAGGTGCTGAACTGCTGATCCGAATGTATAGGTAAAAACCATATTATGCGTTTTCATCAATAAATAAATGGCCAAATTTTTTTGCTAACGCGCACTCGCATGGATTGGGGGCCCACAAATAGATTCTTTCATGGGGCCCAGAATTTCCAGCTACGCCCCTGACTACATTAACCCTATTACCTGACTGTAGCCTGTACCTGTCCTTCACCAGATTCATGTTTGTATTCATTAATAATAATGGTGTTTCTGACGTACCGAGGACCTCCACGATGACGGCCTTCTTCCTCTCTCCGCCCTCGTTCTTGGCGCTCAGCGTGTAGATTCCCTGGTGCTGCCGCCTGCAGTCTTTGATCACCAGAGAGTTGGAGATGCCGGTCTTTTCCACCGCCGCCTCCTTGGGAACCTCTGCGTCGTCGCGGCACCACGAGATCTCCGGCGCCGGCTTCCCCGACACGTAGGCGATGATCCGGATGGTGGCGCCGGCGTGGACCACGATCTTCTCTTTGACCGAGGCGTCCAGGTCCATCTCAGGGGGGACTGAAGGGGGGAGGAGGGGGTATTCATTATAATATAGACATGAGATGCTGACACAGTTACACTGGTTGTAATTAGGGTTTGTCTCTTGTGGGGTTTATTAGAAATACTTTAATTTAAGTTATTACTAGTATTAAGTATTACCCAGTGTTATGATAAAAAAAACTAAGATAAAAACATACAAATATTAATAATAATCATTAAAATAAATAAAAACAAATAATAATACTAATTTAAATAAATAAAAAATTATAATAATAATGATTAGAAAACAATACAAGTATTTAATAATAAGAAATAATAATCCAAATATAGTAATGTAAATGTTTAAAAATTAAGTAAATGTATGAATAATATTAATAATAATGATTAAAAAAAAAATGTAGTTAAATAAGTCAAATAAATACAATAAAAAAAGTATGATAATAATACTTAGGAAAAGTAATGAGTAATAATTATAAAAATGCAAATTAAAAATATAAACTAGGTGTGACGAGAGTTCTGGTATCTACTGAAAGCCCTGGATCTTACTGGTTCTGTCTCTGAGCTCGATGAGCTCCGTCACCAGGCCCGGTTCTCCCTGCCCGGCGGGGTTCACGGCGCTGACCCTAAATCTGTAGAGCCCGCCCTCCGTCAGCCCGGCCACCACGAACTTAGTGCCTCGGACCTCCGTGTCCTTCGCCTGCAGACAGGAGCAAACATCATGTATCCACTGCTGCACAAATGTACTACTACAGTTTAAATACATATATACATATATAAAATCTAGAATCTATGATTTTAAATCAATTTTAAATATTTTCCATTTCCCAAAAAGTTCCCCCTGCTATCTGATTGGCTCCTGGACATCATAACTCCTGCAGGTGAGTCCAGGTGTTGCAGGTCAAACATGAAATGAGCCAGATATTATATATTTATGTCTCTTCCTCACCTTCTGCCAGCCTTCGTCCTCCGGCTCCTTCTCCTCTTCGTCGCTGCTCAGCATCAGCAGCTTCCTCTGTGCCTTCTTCTCCTCTTCCTCCTTGTTCACCTCCTTGAACTCCAGGATGTATCCGGTGACCTTCGACCCTCCGTCCAGCAGCGGCGGGATCCACTCCAGCTCCACCGAGGACTTGGTCCAGTCGATCACCTTGGGGTGGGGGGGCCGGGGGGCACTGACAGAGAGAGGGGAAAACCATCATATATTATAAGGGTCGGTTTAAGACCTGTGGTCAGTGTGATGAGCTCAGACTGACTATCGCTTTAAACCCCTTTGTTTTGTCCTGACTGACCTCAGCATCACCCGTGAAATAAACCATCAATTATCTATTTCTTTGGGTTCAATTCCTCAAGTGTCACTGTCGTAAATTAGTACGTTTAATTTGAGACAATAAATACAAATCAATTAGCAAACGTGTGAGTTTAGTTTTAAAGAGTATGACAAATATTGTTATTGTGAATTTGTACATTTAATTAGATTAATGACATTGTGCAAAAGCACTTTTTTATCTCTGAAATTCAGATCTTTTTCTGCATAATAATCTCTTTGACTTATTATTGCTCTAATATTCAGTCATTATTACGACTCTGGTTTCCTGTGGGGTCTTTTATTCGTTACTGCAGGGGTCTCAGGACAGAGGGTGTTCCTTATATATATTAGACTGAATAAATAACTGGATTTGATTGGTTTGATTGATACATTAAGTTTCCAGGTACAGAGGGTCTCTTACAGATGGGGTCGGCACAGTGCGGGGTCAGAGGTCATTATGATGTTATATAGTTATAGAGGGTCTCTTACAGATGGGTCTCTGGCACAGTGCGGGGTCAGAGGGCATTATGATGTCATATAGTTATAGAGGGTCTCTTACAGATGGGGTCTCGGCACAGTGCGGGGTCAGAGGTCATTATGATGTCATATAGTTATAGAGGGTCTCTTACAGATGGGGTCTCGGCACAGTGCGGGGTCAGAGGTCATTATGATGTTATATAGTTATAGAGGGTCTCTTAAGATGGGGTCTCGGCACAGTGCGGGGTCAGAGGGCATTATGATGTTATATAGTTATAGAGGGTCTCTTACAGATGGGGTCTCGGCACAGTGCGGGGTCAGAGGTCATTATGATGTTATATAGTTATAGAGCAGGGGTGCCCAATACGTCGATCGCGATCGACCGGTCGATCGCAAGGGTAGTGTGGGTAGATCGCATGGCATTTAAAAAAAAAAGAAGAGAAAAAAAAAAAAACATTGAATTTTTTTTTTAAAATGTTTTTTAAAGTTAGCCTATCATCCATCCTTACTATGGCATTTGCCACTTGATTGAAGTACAGGTAAGCCAGTATGAGTTGTATTGTGCCATACGGGTTCATGCAGTTATGAGGGGGCCTCACCTCCTCATCTGAAGAGCAAATGCGGCGCACTATTATTCGCTTATGCGGCGCAATTATCCCCCCCCCGCTCACGACACAGATTGGGCAGGGGCGGCCCTGTAGGTAGATCATTTGGGCTTGGTCATTTTAAAAGTAGCTCCCAAGCTGAAAAAGTGTGGGCACCCCTGTTATAGAGGGTCTCTTACAGATGGGGTCCCGGCACAGTGCGGGGTCAGAGGTCATTATGATGTTATATAGTTATAGAGGGTCTTTACAGATGGGGTCTCGGCACAGTGCGGGGTCAGAGGTCATTATGATGTTATATAGTTATAGAGGGTCTCTTACAGATGGGGTCCCGGCACAGTGCGGGGTCAGAGGTCATTATGATGTTATATAGTTATAGAGGGTCTCTTACAGATGGGGTCTCGGCACAGTGCGGGGTCAGAGGGCATTATGATGTCATATAGTTATAGAGGGTCTCTTACAGATGGGGTCTCGGCACAGTGCGGGGTCAGAGGTCATTATGATGTCATATAGTTATAGAGGGTCTCTTAAAGATGGGGTCCCGGCACAGTGCGGGGTCAGAGGTCATTATGATGTTATATAGTTATAGAGGGTCTCTTACAGATGGGGTCTCGGCACAGTGCGGGGTCAGAGGTCATTATGATCTTATATAGTTATAGAGGGTCTCTTACAGATGGGGTCTCGGCACAGTGCGGGGTCAGAGGTCATTATGATGTTATATAGTTATAGAGGGTCTCTTACAGATGGGGTCTCGGCACAGTGCGGGGTCAGAGGTCATTATGATGTTATATAGTTATAGAGGGTCTCTTACAGATGGGGTCCCGGCACAGTGCGGGGTCAGAGGTCATTATGATGTTATATAGTTATAGAGGGTCTCTTACAGATGGGGTCTCGGCACAGTGCGGGGTCAGAGGGCATTATGATGTCATATAGTTATAGAGGGTCTCTTACAGATGGGGTCTCGGCACAGTGCGGGGTCAGAGGTCATTATGATGTTATATAGTTATAGAGGGTCTCTTAAAGATGGGGTCCCGGCACAGTGCGGGGTCAGAGGGCATTATGATGTCATATAGTTATAGAGGGTCTCTTAAAGATGGGGTCTCGGCACAGTGCGGGGTCAGAGGGCATTATGATGTCATATAGTTATAGAGGGTCTCTTAAAGATGGGGTCTCGGCACAGTGCGGGGTCAGAGGGCATTATAATGTTATATAGTTATAGAGGGTCTCTTACAGATGGGGTCTCGGCACAGTGCGGGGTCAGAGGGCATTATGATGTTATATAGTTATAGAGGGTCTCTTACAGATGGGGTCCCGGCACAGTGCGGGGTCAGAGGGCATTATGATGTTATATAGTTATAGAGGGTCTCTTACAGATGGGGTCTCGGCACAGTGCGGGGTCAGAGGTCATTATGATGTTATATAGTTATAGAGGGTCTCTTACAGATGGGGTCCCGGCACAGTGCGGGGTCAGAGGTCATTATGATGTTATATAGTTATAGAGGGTCTCTTACAGATGGGGTCCCGGCACAGTGCGGGGTCAGAGGTCATTATGATGTTATATAGTTATAGAGGGTCTCTTACAGATGGGGTCTCGGCACAGTGCGGGGTCAGAGGTCATTATGATGTTATATAGTTATAGAGGGTCTCTTACAGATGGGGTCTCGGCACAGTGCGGGGTCAGAGGTCATTATGATGTTATAGTTATAGAGGGTCTCTTACAGATGGGGTCCGGCACAGTGCGGGGTCAGAGGTCATTATGATGTTATATAGTTATAGAGGGTCTCTTACAGATGGGGTCCCGGCACAGTGCGGGGTCAGAGGCATTATGATGTTATATAGTTATAGAGGGTCTCTTACAGATGGGGTCTCGGCACAGTGCGGGGTCAGAGGGCATTATGATGTCATATAGTTATAGAGGGTCTCTTACAGATGGGGTCTCGGCACAGTGCGGGGTCAGAGGTCATTATGATGTCATATAGTTATAGAGGGTCTCTTACAGATGGGGTCCCGGCACAGTGCGGGGTCAGAGGTCATTATGATGTTATATAGTTATAGAGGGTCTCTTACAGATGGGGTCCCGGCACAGTGCGGGGTCAGAGGCATTATGATGTTATAGTTATAGAGGGTCTCTTACAGATGGGGTCTCGGCACAGTGCGGGGTCAGAGGGCATTATGATGTTATAGTTATAGAGGGTCTCTTACAGATGGGGTCTCGGCACAGTGCGGGGTCAGAGGGCATTATGATGTCATATAGTTATAGAGGGTCTCTTACAGATGGGGTCTCGGCACAGTGCGGGGTCAGAGGGCATTATGATGTCATATAGTTATAGAGGGTCTCTTACAGATGGGGTCTCGGCACAGTGCGGGGTCAGAGGGCATTATGATGTTATATAGTTATAGAGGGTCTCTTACAGATGGGGTCCGGCACAGTGCGGGGTCGGAGGGCTCGCTGGGCAGGCCGCAGCCGGCAGCGTTCACAGCGATGACTCTGAACTGGTAGAAGCAGCCTCCCTGGACGCTCAGCACCTCGAAGTTGTTCCCGAGCGGCAGAGCGCCGATGGTTTCTCTGTTGGCTCTCGCCCAGCGCTTCCCCGACGCCTCCTTCTTCTCCACGATGTACGTCAACACCGAGGAGCCGCCGTCGTACTTCGGCTCGTCCCAGTTCACCGTCATGGAGTCCAGAGAGATGTCCGAGATGGTGGGCTTCTCACACTGACCCGGCACCGCTGTGGGGAGGGAGGAGGTTAGAGCGAGACGTTTAGCACGATCTTTAAAAAACACACTGGATAACTGTTAAAAAGTCTAAGGAATGGTATAAAAACAAGGTAACATTTTTAAATAATACTTAAAAAACTGGATAAATAAATAATTATAATCAAATTAAATAATATAAAAAATAATTAGACTTCAAAAAGAGAGGTATTTTGTACCATTGCAATTCCACAAACTACTCAAAATATTTATTATATCAAATAATATATTAAAAAATAATTAGATTAACAAACAGCTATATTGTAATGCACTGCCAATGCTGAAAATGTACTTAAAATAAATTCAAAATGTTGGTAAAATATATCAAACATATCAGCCACTCGATGCTGTAAAGGAAGGCAGGGAGCGCTTGATTTAATCACCAAGAGAAAAGGACTCAGGTATAAAGAAGTGGAAGATAAACCTGATCTGAAGTTTAAATATTTCAGCGTTAACTCACTGAAGAGGTTCCTGGCCTTCTCGGCCTTGCTGACCAGCGCGGGTCCGACCCCGAACTTGTTCTGGGCCATGACCCTGAACTCGTACTCGTGGGCCTCGGTCAGGCGGGTCACCACGTAGGCGCAGTCCTTGGGGTCGTTGGAGACGTGGACCCAGGACTTCCTGCTCTCCTCGCGCTTCTCCACCACGTAGTTCGTGATCTTCGAGCCGCCGTCGTCTTTCGGAGCCGCCCAGGCAAGCCCGATGCGCTCAGCGAACACCTCGGTGAAGGTGACGGGACCCTCAGGGGGGCCGGGGGGGCCTGGGGAGAGGGGGGAGGCAATTATTAGATTTATTAAGATGTAATTATAAGACTAGACAAGCAAGCACCAAATAAGTAGCTACCTCAGAGGGTAATAAAATGAGTTTTAATAATTAAAATTATTATTATTTACAAAACATTTTTGAAATAATAGATATTATTTTTATCAATTTGAAGGGTTTAGCTAAAACTACATTTTATCTCAGCCTGATGTTAACACATGCTACTGCTATATGCTACGCGCTGCTCACCGAACACGGAGAGCTTGAGGTCCTTGGAGGTGGCTCCCAGAGCGTTGGTGGCGGTCAGGCTGTAGAGGGCGCTGTCGTGCCGGCTGGCCTGCGTGATGAGCAGCGTGCACTTGTCCTGAGTCACCAGCTTGTTCATGTGCTGGTCGTACGTCACCGCCGCTTTCTCCTCCGGCTTCGCCACGCTGGCTTTGCTCCAGGCGAGCGAGGGGAACGGGCAGCCGCTCACCTTCGCCACGATGCTGATGTCACAGTCCTCCTCGCCTTCCAACGCCTCGCGCATCTCGATGGTGGGGGCGACTGCAGGGACACAGGGCGGGAAGGACATTTAGGTACCGTACTTAGATCAGAATCATTACAATTATAGTATAAAGACTCCATTTAAAACCGGAGGTCTGGTATCTGGAAAACTCAGTGATGCCTGGTGATGACGGTGCTGTGTTCAGGTGGCATTCCCCCGAGCAACAAATCAATTCATCCATAAGTAAATCACAATCAATCAAAAACAGCAGAGATTAAGATGATCCCTTATCCAACTTGAATTACATTAGCATTAGCATATTCTTATATTCCTAAGACTGAGAACATTTCTACACCGCCGTGTAAATGTTGTTTCACATTCCTGCCCTGACGTTGCTGTTCTGTATGAATGTTTTTTACATTAAATCAACAAAATAAAGCATCCTGCAGCAACCAACCACAAAGTGAGGGTTGAATGCAACATCCTGAAAGCTCATAGCCAATATTTCATGTACTAGAAATAAAACACAGAAAACCGAGTGCTGTGATTGGCTGAAGCAGCTGTCACTCACATGTCTGGTCTTTGATGACCAGGGGTCCGGCGGTGGCCGAGGCTCTGCTGGGTCCGGCTGCGTTCACGGCTTTAACCCTGAACTCGTACTCTATTCCCTGAACAACAACAACAACAACAACAACAACAACACAGTCAACAGTGAGACCAAGGGAAGCTTCATCATGTATAAATCACAGTACTTCACTTAGTTCATCAATGAAACGTGGAGCGATACCCCAGACCAGGAGTTCTGTATCAGAGTTGAATTGGTCTTTTTCAAGCAGGAAGAATTGATGTCTTTTTGTCATTGGTTGGTTTTATTTGTCAGAAGGTTTACAGAAAAGCTCCTGGTCTGATCTGCATGAAACGTAGTGGATGTTAGTCACCGTGACAAAGTCAAAGATACATCCTTCCACTGAATTTCGGGCACATTGGGCCAGTAGTATTTCCGTAATGCTTCTGAACAACAGACCAACCAAACCATAAAAAACGAACCTTCTTAGTTTGTTGGGGCTAATATATGAATATACACACAAGTTAAAATCACCAAAGCATGTGATAAATGACATGTTAACACCTACACTAAACTATACTAAAATGTATTTTAAGAGAAATAAACTGAGCCTGGAAGAAGAGAAACCCATCAGAAAACTGGGCTGTGATGTTGAGTGGATCAGGAAGAGGAACATGGTGTTATTGAGCATTGATGAAGGCAGGAAGCAGTAAAGGATCACATGACGCACCTCCTTCAGGTCCTCCACCACGAAGGTGAGCTCCTCCACGTCCCTCTTGTTGCACTGCTTCCACGTCTCCTTCTCCTTGCCGCTGGTGTCCCAGCTCAGACGCTCGATCACGTAGTGCTTCACCGGAGAGCCGCCATTGTTCTTGGGAGCCTCCCAGGTCAGGGTGACGGTGCTCTTCGTCACCAGGTTCACCTTCACCTTGGTGGGGGGGTCGGGGGGGTCTAATGAGGAGGAGGAGGAGGAGGAGGAGGAGGAGGAGGAGGAGGAGGAGGGGAGGAGGAGGAGGAGGAGAGGAGGAGGAGGAGGAGGGTGATTATTGTCATGTCAAATGATCATATAATCTTTTAAAACATATCGTCTGATACTCTGATTGCATTGTACTCTGTTAAATTGTGTTGTTAGTCCTGTATGTGTTGAACAGAGACATGTGTTAAGGATTTACATTTCAGGAGGCAAAGGAAGTCAAAGGTGGATTTACAAATGGTTAAGGACTGGGGGTTTAATGGTTTAATGATGGGATGGAGGAGCAGCTGTTTCCTCTCATGAATATATAGAGAGACTGTGAGCAGAACTTCTTTCTCCTCAGAGGATGAAGCTGCTCTGTTCCTGCATTTCAGATCCATTTCACTTTATATTGACTTTCTTTATTACTTTATTAAATATAACAAAATACAAACTTTGTCCATGAATCATTGCTCAGTTTCTCTGAAGAGTTTCCTCCACACTTATCACTACATTTGTAAATATTTGACTGTATCTTTAGTATGAATAGTAGTGTTTGCTCACAGATGGGGTCACTGGCCCGCGCGGGGTCGGCGGTGATGGTGAACGGGCCGAAGCCCAGTCTGTTCTCGGCGCAGACCCTGAACAGGTAGTCCTGCCCCTCCAGCAGCCCCGGGACCACGAAGGCCTGGCTGGCACAGGCGGTGTTCACCTGGGAGACAAATCAGACCATCCATCAGTAACTGAATCACAGCAGAGACTAGAAGGACTCCTGATTCAACTTGAATCACATTAGCATATTCCTAATACTGAGAATGTTTCTACATCTCTTTATATTTTTGCACATTCCAGTCATGGTATTTATTTTTACAACAAATAAACTACATATTTCTCAATAGAAAATAAAAATACAATTCAGGACAGCGACGTTTATGAGAATACAATATTTCCCTTAGAAATAATGTAAAATTGTCCTGTTTTTATGTAGCTAGGTTAGCTTTTTCATATCCTTCCAGTTTGTATTTGTGTATGATCCAAAATTCTAAAATTCCCAGAGGAGTTGATAATGAAATGTTTATGCTTAAAGTTAACTATAAAGTCACTGTTTTATAAAAAAGAACGGAAAGTCAAATGAAATGTTAAAACTAAATGGACTGAGTAGCTCACCTTGGTCCAGGCCTTGTCGGCGGTAGACTTCTTCTCGATGAAGTAGCTCTTGATCCTCTCTCCTCCATCGCTGTCGGGCAGTTTCCAGATCAGCCTCATGGTGGACCGGGTGATGTCGGTAACCCTCAGATCCTTAGGAGCTCCGGGGACGTCTGCAGCGGGAAAACACAGTCAGAGATCCAAGCAACGAAACAAAGACTCCAACACACCGACACTCTAATACTCAGGAAACGGAGACCTACCGAGCACATTGACCCTGACGTTGACGTGTTTCTGTCCAGACTTGTTCTTGGCGGTGATGGTGTAACGTCCAGAGTGTGTCCTCAGACTGACGGGGACGGTCACAATGGACGTGGTGTCTGTTGACTCAACCTGCATACACAAAATGTTTGACATTAGGCGGAAACCCATAAAACACGACCACAAATGACAGGTGTAGCCTGAATAGGAGATTGTGTTTGAGAATGTGGTGAGGAAGCCTTTGGAGGTCTCACCTCGGAGTCGACAGGCAGCGTGTGCAGTTTGTTCTTCTTGTGGGACTTGGCTTTGCCAGTGAACTCCCAGGTGACCTTGGGAGTAGGGCGGCCCTTAATAGTGGCGGGGATCTTGAATGCATCTCCAGCACGAACGTACAGCAGGTCATCCACCATCATGTCGATGTTGATGGCAGGAATCACTGTGGAATACACACAATAACATCAGTGACGGATAGAGACACACAAAGATAAAGGATGGTATTGGATGGGGAGTTAGGACTTACGCTGGACGTCTTGAACCAGAACCTCGGTGGTGCGGGGGCTGGGGTCTGACTCGCCAATGTCGTTGACAGCAATGACCCTGAAGTAGTAGCGTTTCAGCTCGCGGAGGCTGGGCATGGTGAACTCGGTGGTCGGGATCAGTGAGTCCACATCATTGACCCTCTGCCATCCGGAGGATCCCTCGTCCTGGATCTCGATGATGTAGCCCTTGACGGGACTTCCTCCATCCTTCTCTGGTGGCGTCCAGGCAAGTGTGACACTGTGCTTCGTCTTATCAACGACTTCAGGTGCAGCAGGCATGCTTGGAGGAGCTGCAGTGGAGAGCAGCAGTTAGTAAAAACAGAATCTTCCAAAATACAGTGGAACCGTTTAGCTCAAGAATACTGATCTGGTCAAAGGACTTCAATTAGGAACCGAAGTTCAGTTCGATATGTCAGATATGTAAAATCAATGTTCTTTTTTACTCACTGATTGGATCGACAGCAAAGGCAGAGTCGGACGGTGCGCTGAATGGTCCAGTTCCTGCAGAATTGCTGGCAGCAACCCTGAACTCGTACTCTGTTCCTTCGATCAGACGAACCACCTGGGGGACGCAGAAAGTTAAAGGGGTTTTATAGACTCATATGGCTAGCAGGACAAAGCATCAACAGATACTCTGTGGACCTGAACCAACCAGAAATCGGTTCTGAAACAGAAACAAATCATCATCAGCTCACCTGGTACTCCCAGCCTTTCATGCCCCTCTTGGTGACGGGCATCTTGTTGACTTTGGCCCAGTATTCAGAGCCTTTCTCTCTTTTCTCCAGCCAGTAGCCGACAATCATGGAGCCACCGGTGTCTCTGGGAGGCTCCCATGACAGGGTCATTGTAGTCTTGGAGTATTCTGCAATGGTTGGTTTCTCTGGAGGGCCAGGGAGGCCGAATGGGTCGTTGATCATGACTTCCTCTGTTGTGCAGGGGTCAGAAATACCGTAACGATTCTGGGCTTTGACCCGGAACAAGTATGACTTGTTGGTCTCCAGGTTCCACACCTGCAAGTGAAAAAGGTGGTGTTAGATGACTTTGACAACCCTGTTATAGCTATTATTAGTAGTAATGTCACTATCAGGACATACCCCAAACTTCCTATCGATGACGCTGCTGTTAACCTCCACCCACTGGGGCTCAGGTGGTGCTTCCTGTCCCTCTTCCAGCTCCGGTTGATCAGTCATCACGTCTCTCTTCTCGACAATGTAGTTGGTCAGCTCGCTGCCACCATTATCCAGGGGTGCGTCCCAGTGCAAGTAGCAGGACTCGGCCCTGATGTTGGACACTGTTAAATTCCTGGGTGGAACTGGTCGGTCTGAGAGGAGAGCAATATCATGTTAGGACATCCATTATTTTACTTTTCTACCTTAGATAGAGTCTTCATCGGCATGTTTTAACTCACCCAGCACCATGACGGAGATGGTGTGATGGGCTGACCCCATGTTGTTTGAGGCGGTCACAGTGAAGCAGCCGCGGTCCCTCCTGTTGGCTGATGGGATGGACAGCTTGGTCCTGGCGTTGAGTCTGCCAGTGACCTCTGTCTCAATCACCTGAGCCTCAGTGGATTCAGCGATCAGCACGTCATCCTTGGTCCACTCGATAGTAGGGATGGGGAGACCAATGATATCAGCGGGTATCTCGATGGGCTCGCCCTTCTTCACGATGATGGAGTCTCCCTTGAAGTGCTTCAGCATGTGGACCTCAGGAGACACTAGACGGAAACAAACCATGTTAGCAAAACACTCGTGTGCACCATTAACAATACACTTCGAGAATATATAAGGTAGGGTTGAGGGCAGTGGCGAGCCGTCAGGGCCCTCTAGGCCCTCTCTGAGGGCCTAAGATATTCTACAAAATAATATTTAAAAACATAAAAAATATATATATTTTTTAAATATATTCTTTTAAAATATATTTTCAGTTATATTTTTCATTAGTTTTCCAAAATAACTTGATTTAATTGTATTTAAAATAAAATTTCCAAAGAAATAAATCCTTCGAATCTGCCTATTCAGTTTCTGTTTGAATGTGAAGGGTTAAATGAAAGAAGCTGGTCTCTGCGAGGTGAAGACAGGAGCTGATTGGAGGTCCTGCTGTGAACTCACAGAGGGCCCGCTATAGGAACTGAAGGAGAGAGTAAAGTCAAATGACAGTACAATTGACCAATCATATCTTCCCTCTAAATGGGTGGGTTTTATTATCGCGGACTTTATGACAAGTTCCGCCCGCTGTGAAGCTTTTCTTGTTTCCATAGCAACAACAACTTCGTGTCAACAGCGTAAACTCGCCTTCAAAATAAAAGCATGCCAAATTACACTTAAGACATACAACTGCAACGAAAGTAACAAACACGATGCAATATCCTTTTCAATTTCAAAGAACACAAATTGGGTTATTTACAGGTGTTGTTCTGTGTGGTAGAGGGTCGCTGTCATTGATGCGTTTTGCACCCCGGGCCGTTGTTTTTCCGCTGAAGTATACACTGTGACGTAATAACTCTTTTTTTTTTTTTCTTCGAGGGAAGGGGCGGAGGTCAGAGGGCCTAGGTATCAAAGTCACGGCTTGCCACTGGTTGAGGGTTTTAAAGAACCATCATAACATTAAACCTCACCTTCATCGTCTTGGATGACCACATTCAAAGGAATGGATGGCTCGCTCTCTCCCATTAGGTTGGCACACTTGATCCTGAACTCATAAGGCCAGTCCTCTTCCAGGCCCTCCACAGTCATGGTCATGCTGGGGCAAATGTCTTTATTGTGGAGAACAAAGGCTGGCTCGTCCTGCCTCTTCTTCTCAATGAAGTAGCCAATGACTGGGCTGCCGCCATCATTACGAGGTGGTTTCCAGGTAAATGTGACGGAGTTCTTGGTGCGCTCGGTGTAGTGGAACTTCTCAGGGTATGAAGGTGGACCTGCAGAACCGACAATGCACAATTAGTTTTAAGAAAGGTCGACACATCAACCAATAAGAGTTGGTCTGCTCATATGATCAAATGGGCATTGATTTCTAAATCAAACGGTTTTAAAGATTTGTGATTCCCACAAATCTTGAAACAGGCAAGTGATTAAGATCTACAAAGGGCTATCCTTAAGGTATCTGTTGGACCATTCTTAAAGTCTACAAAGGGCATTCCTAGAGGTTTTTGATGGACGAATCTTGAATTCTGTAAGAAACAGTTTTGAATGTTTGTGATAGACCTTCCGAAGAATCTTCAACTGACTATCATTAGGGGTTTTGGTACACTATTCTGAAGTTCTCTAATATACCTTTTAAAGGTTTATGATGGACATTCCCAAATGGCTTGAATCAGGCAAGAGCTTAAGGTCTACAAAGGATTATTCTTAGGGTTTGTGTTGGACCAGTCTTAGGGACGACAAACAACTACTCCCAAGATTTTAATTGGGCCATTTTTAAGTTATCTAAAATACATTTTTAAGGGTTTGGGATGAACCTTCCCAAATGTCTTGAATCCATCAAGAGCCAAACATTCACAAAGGACCATCTTTAGGGTATTATCGGAGCTTTCTTAAGGTCTACAAAGGGCAGTCGTTAAGGTTTTGGATGGTCCTTTCTTAAGGTCTGAATCAAAGGAGCAAAGGGTCTACAGATTCTGGAACTCACCCTGTGGGTCAACAGCCTTGATGGGTCCCAGCTCTACGGGCGGGCCCAGGCCGAACTTGTTCTTGGCGATGACGCGGAACATGTACTCCTGTCCCTCCATGATGCCCACGCACTCGCACTTAGACGAGGCGGTTTCAACGGGCTGCCTCCATGTGTGCATCTTGATGTCTCTTCTCTCCACGATGAAGCCAATCAGGTCGCTGCCTCCGTCGTCGTCTGGGTCGTCCCAGTTCAGGAAGATCATCTTGCGAGTGACTACAACTGGCTTCAGGTCGGTGACGGGTCCGGGGACATCTAAAGATAAAACAATATTAGTCTTCTATGTTCATTTCAAAGCATCACTTAACGAATATAGTCTGTCTTCTTGGAATTCCACTCACCCATGACCTCCACTCTGGTTGAAGCATTCTTGATGCCACTGGGGTTGCAAACGGAGATGTGGTATTTGCCGCTGTCCTTCCTCTGGATGTTCTTGATTGAAACGATGCTGTCGTTTCCTTCAGTGAGGATCTCCACGCGGTCTTTGTCGGGTTTGGAGTCTTCGATGGTCCATTCGATGGACGGGTAAGGTTTACCAGTGACTGTAGCAGGTAGACGGAGGTTCTCTCCGGCCCTGATAAACACGCCAGCCTTGATGGCCAGTTCCATTTCAATCACCGGCTTCTCTGCAGGGTTCCTGACAAACACGGCCTCTGTGAAACCTGGTGTTCCCTCTCCAGCGGTGTTGCAGGCGATGACCCTGACCTGGTATTTGGCGCCCTCACGGACTCCAAACACAGTGAAGGCCCGGGATTTCCACAGGCGCTCTGTGGACCTGGACCAGTCCTTAGAACCAACCATGGCCTGAAACGCACCACAGAAACGACCAGGTGAGAAACTTTGGTTTACCAAATATGAACGTACAGGGCAGTCAGTGAAAATATTAGCTGACCTTGTCCACTTGGTATCCCATAATCTCTCCACCGCCGTTGTCGGCAGGTGGGTCCCACTCCACGTCGATGGAGTGGTCGGTGGTATTTGCCACTCGGCAAGTAGGAGGTCCAGGAGGTACTATAGTGTCAAAGATACAACACAGATGTTACCTCTGAGATCAGCTATATTTACCTGGACAGAAGTATCCTGTTTAAGTTATTCCTCATTTTTTATGTTACTCCTCAAGGGAAAAACATCACAATTCTAGTTTTTCAGATTAGCATAATTTAAAGTGAAAGAGATTTGTTATAGAAACATTAATTCTGTCCGATCTGAGGGTTTCAGGACAGTTTACTTACGGATGGGAGCCTGGGCTGTCTTGGGTTCGGAGGGCAGGCTGAACTTCCCGGGGCCGGCCTGGTTTTCGGCCGCCACCCTGAAGATGTATGTCATTCCTTCGATGAGACCTTCAACGTTCAGCTCAGTGTCGGCAACAATTTCCCTGAGGACCGGAGGAGAAGGGAGCATTAAGAAAGTGATATATCTATATATTTTAATATTTCCCCGAAACATCAATTGATGTCTGTACATGTGTGTGCATGTAAATCGTAATACATTTGACATTTTAACAGATCTGCCTCATTGAAATAGGTGCATCTCTTTGGTTCCTCACCTGTTGACACGTGCCCAATGCGAGCTGTTGATCTCGCGGCGCTCCACCCAGTATCCGAGGATGGGGCTGCCGTTGTCGTTGGGCGGGGTCCAGATGACCAGCATGCTATGAGCTGTGATGTCATCGATCTCAGGCTTCTCCGGAGTCTCGGGAGGTTCTGGAAAGGACACAAGATTAAATAAATAACATGCAACAAGAGAACTGAAAATGACATTTAAAAATACAGTGTCTGATAAAAACCTATTTGTTTTAAATTCTGTTCGGTTTAAGATGAGTCAAAAGGTATTAAAAAAAATAAAAAATAAATGTTTTAAATTAAAATAAATACAATTTATTTTATAATGAACAAAAAATGATAGAAAATTCAAAAGGAAATAAATAAAATAATAATCTTTTTTGTATTCATCTCACCAAAGGGGTTCTTGGCGATGAGCGGTTTGGACACGCAGTGCGGCCCCGCTCCGAACTTGTTCTCGGCCACGACCCTGAACAGGTACTCCTTCTTCTCGATGAGTTTGGGCACCAGGTAGCGGCAGCCTCTCAGAGTGGAGGTGACCACGCTCCAGCCGATCTCCAGCTTGGAGTTGTCCTTCTTCTCCAGGGTGTAGTTCAGGATCTCGCTGCCTCCGTCGTCCAGAGGAGCATCCCACTTACACACCACCGAGTTCTTCCTCACCTCTTCGAACCGGAAGTTCACCGAAGGCCCGGGAGTGTCTGCAGAGATAGAGGAAAATCAGGGAATCAAGTCAATGTTTCTGTGTTTATATGTGGAAAAACGTTCATTAACACTCAAAGAAAAGCCCTTATATTAATCCATTCATGAGAAACTAACTTTCTTTTTGGCCCATGTCCCTAAAGGAGCTCCGTCCAATGTAATACAGCTCTTTCCACACATTTCTAACTCGCTGTACACCTTTAAATGTCTTTTTCCAACTAGTTTTGGAAATGTCAGAGTGTTTTTCCAACAGAATGAAGCCTCGTTGCATTAAATCAAACAAAATGATTCCTCACCGAGCACGTTGACCTCGCAGGTGGCCGATGCTTTGCCGTGGTCGTTCACCACCTTCACCATGTAGACGCCGTGGTCTGCGCGCACAGAGTCCCTGATGGTGATGGAGGAAACCCCGCGGTGACGGTTATCCACGGACAGACGCTCGTTTATGGTCGGGTAGTCGCTCTCCTCCACCTCCTCCTCCTTCACCTCTTCCTCCTTCTTCTTCTCCTCTCCTTCCTTCTTCTCAGGCTCTCCTTCCTTCTTCTCTTCCTTCTTCTTCTCCTCTCCTTCCTCCTTCTCTTCCTTCTTCTTCTCCACTCCTTCCTTCTTCACGGCCTCTCCCTCCTTCTTTTCCTCCTTCAAGAGTCAAGATTCAAAAATGAAATGCTGTTTATTGTAGTAATAGATAAATATGTGAGATGCAAACAGATGAATGCTATAGGCTAAAACAGAGACACACATCGCCATGTTTACTCACCTTCTTCTCCTCCTCCTTCTTCTCTTCCTCCTTCTTCTCCACCTTCTTCTTCAGTGGTTTGTCGGGTCTCTTGCGCAGCGCCTCGGGTCGGATCACCTGGTTGTTCCAGTACCAGGTGATCTCGGGGTACGGGGATCCGGAGATGTTGGCGTTCAGGCAGATCTCTCCGCCTCGCTTCACACTGAGGCCAGACTGCAGGCTGCCGCTCAGGAACACCTTCGGGAGGTCTGAGGGGAGAGATGATTATATTTATTAAGTTTAAAGTACAATATTTATCTTTATTTTAGCACAACCGTCACTTTTATTTATGGTGCAATCCTTACATTTTATTCCTGAAGTTATTGTATTTTTTCCTAGTGCAAAAATCAGATTTATTCTCGTTGAAAAATAAAACATTTTTTCAGATGTATTCTGGCCAAACGATTCGATATTTGCTCTGTTGGAGGAGCCTGTGACTTCAGTTGTTCATTGCCATATCCACACTGTAGCTTATGTGCACACGACAATAAAGCCTTGAAATTGAAATTGAAACTGTCTGTAAAGCATCTGTCCTCATGTGTGAATGCAGATATAGTCTTTGTACTGTTTCTGTTTCTGATTTTATGCAAAGCGCCTTTGAGCACTAGGAAAAGCGCCATAAAAATGTAATGTATTATTATTATTATTATAGGAGACAGTAAACTGCATTTCTAAGGACTCGTCGTTCTTACCGATGGCGTCTGAGACCTTGACGTGCAGCGACGCTCTGGACGGCTCGCTGACCCCCGCTGGGTTCTCTGCTCGGACCCTGAAGGCGTAGCTCTTGCCCTCCGTCAGCCCCCGCACGGTGTAGGACAGCACGGGCACCAGGAAGTCGTTGCAGCGCCCCCAGGCCTCCTCGCCCTTCAGCTGCTTCTCCAGCACGTAGCCCATGATCTTGGCTCCGCCGTCGTACATCGGGGGCTTCCAGGTCAGCGTGATGGTGCTGGAGGTTGGGTTGTGGGTCTCCACGTCCACCGGGGGGTCCGGGGCGTCTGGACGGAGGACAGAGTTCAGAGTTAGAATTACCCCATTTAAGATTGACTTGGTACATTTACAAAACAATAACTAGAGTGATAATTCATAGATCCCATAAATGTACAACCAGGAGGGAGGACAGAGTTACAATTACCCCACTTAGGATTCACATCTCAAAACATTCTCTTGCACTATTTTATCTGTTGTATTTGTTCTATGACCTATATTCATGTTGCTCTGCTGGAGGAGCCTGGGACTTCAGTTTTTCATTGCCATATCTCCACTGAAGCTGCTGTGCAAATTATAATAAAGCCTTGAAACTTGAAACTTGAAAAGTGGTACATTCACAGGTTTCAAGATTTCAAGATCCCATATATCTACAACTTTAATCTTTCATTTTGAGGTTTTTCAAAAGTCATTTTTCTGTATTTATTTGTTGTATCCTACATCGGCTGTTGTATTGAAGTGTCCTTTATATAATAAAGGACAGTTAAGGTATTTTCTCTCACGTTTCTGGTCCTCAGCGATGACGGGGTTGCGCAGCTCGATGAACTCTCCGCCCCCGATCTTGTTGACCGCCTGAACCCTGAAGTAGTATTCTCCGTTGGGGATCAGGTCTTTGACGTTCCAGCACACCTTGTTCTCTCCGGACATCATGTTCACGTACGTCCTGCGGCCGGCCTCACGCCTCTGCACACACACACACAATACCACGTATTAACACCACTTTAAGGCTATAAAGAACTACAGCACGGTCACATGACTTCACGTCACCTCCGCTAAGCTAAAGGTGGCTAATGTTGGGCTATAAAGGAACTACAGCACGGTCACATGACTTCACGTCACCTCCGCTAAGCTAAAGGTGGCTAATGTTGGGCTATAAAGGAACTACAGCACGGTCACATGACTTCACGTCACCACCGCTAAGCTAAAGGTGGCTAATGTTGGGCTATAAAGGAACTACAGCACGGTCACATGACTTCACGTCACCTCCGCTAAGCTAAAGGTGGCTAATGTTGGGCTATAAAGGAACTACAGCACGGTCACATGACTTCACGTCTCCACCGCTAAGCTAAAGGAGGCTAATGTTGGGCTATAAAGGAACTACAGCACGGTCACATGACTTCACGTCACCACCGCTAAGCTAAATGGGCTAATGTTGGGCTATAAAGGAACTACAGCACGGTCACATGACTTCACGTCACCACCGCTAAGCTAAAGGGGCTAATGTTGGGCTATAAAGGAACTACAGCACGGTCACATGACTTCACGTCACCACCGCTAAGCTAAAGGAGGCTAATGTTGGGCTATAAAGGAACTACAGCACGGTCAAATGACTTCACGTCACCACCGCTAAGCTAAAGGAGGCTAATGTTGGGCTATAAAGGAACTACAGCACGGTCACATGACTTCACGTCACCACCGCTAAGCTAAAGGTGGCTAATGTTGGGCTATAAAGGAACTACAGCACGGTCACATGACTTCACGTCTCCACCGCTAAGCTAAAGGAGGCTAATGTTGGGCTATAAAGGAACTACAGCAGGTCACATGACTTCACGTCACCACCGCTAAGCTAAAGATGGCTAATGTTGGGCTATAAAGGAACTACAGCACGGTCACATGACTTCACGTCACCACCGCTAAGCTAAATGCGGCTAATGTTGGGCTATAAAGGAACTACAGCACGGTCACATGACTCACGTCACCACCGCTAAGCTAAAGGTGGCTAATGTTGGGCTATAAAGGAACTACAGCACGGTCACATGACTTCACGTCACCACCGCTAAGCTAAATGCGGCTAATGTTGGGCTATAAAGGAACTACAGCACGGTCACATGACTCACGTCACCACCGCTAAGCTAAAGGTGGCTAATGTTGGGCTATAAAGGAACTACAGCACGGTCACATGACTTCACGTCACCACCGCTAAGCTAAAGGTGGCTAATGTTGGGCTATAAAGGAACTACAGCACGGTCACATGACTTCACATCACCACCGCTAAGCTAAATGCGGCTAATGTTGGGCTATAAAGGAACTACAGCACGGTCACATGACTTCACGTCACCACCGCTAAGCTAAAGGTGGCTAATGTTGGGCTATAAAGGAACTACAGCACGGTCTCATGACTTCACGTCACCACCGCTAAGCTAAAGGTGGCTAATGTTGGGCTATAAAGGAACTACAGCACGGTCACATGACTTCACGTCACCACCGCTAAGCTAAATGCGGCTAATGTTGGGATATAAAGGAACTACAGCACGGTCACATGACTCCACGTCACCACCGCTAAGCTAAAGGTGGCTAATGTTGGGCTATAAAGGAACTACAGCACGGTCACATGACTTCACGTCACCACCGCTAAGCTAAAGGTGGCTAATGTTGGGCTATAAAGGAACTACAGCACGGTCACATGACTTCACGTCACCACCGCTAAGCTAAATGCGGCTAATGTTGGGATATAAAGGAACTACAGCACGGTCACATGACTTCACGTCACCACCGCTAAGCTAAAGGTGGCTAATGTTGGGCTATAAAGGAACTACAGCACGGTCACATGACTACACTAATTAAAACGCTAATAATAATCAATATATATATATAAATGAAGTTTGTTCTGTGTCTGACCTGCATGACGTAGTGGATGATGGGGCTGCCTCCATCGTAGTTTGGAGGATCCCAGGACACTTTGCAGGAGTTCTTTGTGATTTCAGAAGCAATGATCTCCTTACACTGCCCGGGGAGACCTGAGGACACACAGACAGAGGTGTGTCAGAGAGTGTGTGATCTGTGTGAGTGTGTGAGGGTGTGTGTCTGTGTGAGTGTGTGAGTGTGTGAGGGTGTGTGTGAGGGTGTGTTGGCGTACCGATGACTCTGACGTTGATGGCGGCGCTGGCGGCTCCCATCTTGTTCTCCAGAGTCACTTTGTACTGTCCTGCGTCAGAGTGCAGACTGCTGTCGACCTCCAGGTGACAGGAGACATACTCCTTCCTGTTGAACACACACACACACTCTTCTATCAGCCACTGCTGCACACACTGATAACACCTCCACCTCAAACTGTTTACTACTTAACATATTTTATTTAAAGTATATCTGGTATGTCAAATATTGTCCGATAGAAACAAGTATTAAAGTGGTTTAACTGTTTTGTGTGTGAGCGTTAATTTTAGAAAGTGTATCAGAAAACTCAGATAATATACAGAAATGTATTTAAACAAAGGAATTATAGGAAAATAAATTGTAAATATTCGTGAAAATACCTTAAATATTCTCTAGGATTTAATTCCTAAATATACATGAACATTTTTGGGAAATTCTCTGAGATTAAAGATGTAAATTCAAATATCTTCTCCCTTAAATTGGCAAAAAACGTAAATATAAGCTGAGAATAAAGTGGTACATTTAGAAGAAAACCTCAGATTTTCTCCTGTTTAAAGAAGGAAGTAATTCTGATGTAATGCCCAGTATAAACTGATGTAGATTTGAGCGCAGACCTGAATCCCAGGCGCTCATCGGCCTTCAGCTCCTTGCCGTCTTTGTGCCAGGTGATCCTGGGTGAGGGCACGGCTCTGAAGGGAATGGGGATGTGAAGCTTCTCCGTCTCCACGACAACCAGGTCCAGAGTCTGGAACTCCAGCTGGGGGTTACCTGCAAAAACATAACATAATATAATATAACCAAGTGTTAAATCAGACTTTAGTTCCACCTGGAGTAAATCCTCAAGCTACCCTGCAGTATACAAAGTCATTCAAACTAGCTGCACCTTTACCAGCTTTGAGAACACTTTCATGATCAATCATTATAAAACATATCATATATATTATTCTGAAATGGACCAATCTGCACAATCACTACTTTTACTGTCGCTACTTTCACTATATTTTGATGAGAATACTTTTCTACTTTTACTTGAGGAACATTTTGAATTTAGGACTTTTACTGTAACAGAGTATTCCTACACTCTGGTACTTCTACTTTTACTAAAGTACAAGATCTGAGTACTTCTACTTTTACTCAAGTACAAGATCTGAGTACTTCTACTTTGACTCAAGTACAAGATCTGAGTACTTCTACTTTTACTACAAGATCTGTGTACTTGTATCCGCTTTGAGAGATGTCCCTGGTATAGTCACTGATCAGAATCAGGTTTATCACCAGGTAGATTGACACGTACGAGGAATTTGACTTGATGTCATGGTGCATACATACAAGTAAAACAAAAATTATAATCTGGTGCATTGGCGCTGCTTACAGTCGGACTCTTTGGCGAACACGTTCTCGGAGAGGTCGGAGGGCTCGCTGACGCCCACAGAGTTGATGGCTCGGACCCTCAGGATGTACTCCTTCTCGGGAACGACGCCCTCTTCTGCCGTCACGTGGAACTTCAGCTCCTTCACGGGGCGAGAGTTGACTCTCATCCACTTCTCTGTGCCGGCAGCACACATCTCCACGTGGTACCCTCTGATAGGGCAGCCGCCGTCCCTCTGGGGGGCTTCCAGGCGATGGACAGGAAGTCACGGCTGGCTCCGGTGACATGGAGCTCCACGGGGGGGGAGGGGATGCCTGGGGGGGACAGGGGAATTCATCAGAATTTGATTCATTATTATTATCGATCCAGGGCGGAGCTGCGGTTAGCTACAATTGCTCCATAATAAATAACTCTAATAATAAATAAAAGATAAAAAAATGTGATACAAATATTTGTACAAACAAAATAAGTTAATTAAAAATGTTGCAATAAAAGAAAAGAAAGATATTTATAAAAAGAAAGGATGTTAAAGTAAAAATGTTCAATAAAAGTTTAAATAAACATAAAATAGAATACAAATATTTATATAATATTAGGAGTTAAATAAAAAATGTCTGAGTTCTCTCTACACCCGGCTCTTCATGTAAATAATAATATTTCAGTCCTCAGAGGTGAAGCACTGACCGGTGGGGTCCTCGATAGTCAGGATCTCAGTGGGCTCACTGGGGTGTCCGGTGCCCGCCTCGTTCTCCGCGCTGACCTGGAACTGGACCTCAGTTCCCTCGATGACGTCCGTGACCCGGTACTTACAGTCCGGACCCGACGTCTTCCCGCACTTCACCCAGCGAGTGCCCAGCTTCTCCTTCTTCTCCAACGAGTATCTGCAGGAAGAGGACACAGTCATTACTGCTGGATCGGCTTTTCAAGGTTTCAAATGTGGAAGTTCAAACATGTTAAAGGAATCGTACTTGAGGATTGGTCTTCCTCCGTCATTCTTGGGCGCCTCCCACTGCAGGTCCACGTATCTCTTGGAGATGCCGAAGACGCTGAGAGCGTAGGGTGGGCCGGGAGCAGCTGCAGAAAAATGATAAAATAAAGATTATTATTATCATCTCCGTCCTGAACAAGATACCTCATCTGCTCCAAACTCTCTCTGTGACTCACAGAAGTTGTCCTTGGCCATGACGGAGTCTTTGAGCTCGCAGAACTCTCCGACTCCGACGCTGTTCTCTGCAGCGACGCGGAACACGTAGATCGAGCCCTCGTTGAGCGGAGACACGGTGTACTTCAGCTCCTTCACCGTGGTGTCCACCACCTGCCAGCCTTTACGCCTGGCGTCCCTCTTCTCCACCACGTAGTTAGTGATGGGGGCGCCGCCAGTCCTCTCCGGCAGAGACCACTTCAGATCAGCGCTGCTGCGGGTGACACTCATTACATCCAGCCAGCGGGGTGCCGAGGGGGGGTCTGAGGAGGAGGGGGGGTGGGGGGGAGTTTAATGTGTGCATTTAATTTAAGGTACAACAACTTGAGTTAAGTTTAACTTAAACCTAACTTAAACCTTTAGATTCTTACTGAGTCTCTCCTTGCAGAGTTAAACCTGACTTTAGTGTCTCTTACTGAGTCTCTCCTTGCAGAGTTAAACCTGACTTTAGTGTCTCTTACTGAGTCTCTCCTTGCAGAGTTAAACCTGACTTTAGTGTTCTTACTGAGTCTCTCCTTGCAGAGTTAAACCTGACTTTAGTGTCTCTTACTGAGTCTCTCCTTGCAGAGCACGGGCTCGCTGGGCTCGCTGGGTTCACTCTCTCCGGCCACGTTGACGGCTCGGACCCTGAAGGAGTACTCCTGCTTCTCCATCAGGCCCTTCAGGGAGTGCTCCAGCAGGTTGATGTTCTCGGCCACCCTGATCCAGTCCGTGGTGCCGCTCTTCAGCATCTCGATCACGTAGCCCTCGATCTTCGCTCCGCCGTCGTGCTCCGGCTTCGTCCACATGAGGAAGCAGGAAGTCTTCGCCACGTCCTTCACTGTGGGCTTACCTGGAGCCCAGGGGGGGTCTGGAGGAGACAGAGAACAGTTTGTATTAAAAAGGTGAGACAATCAGGAGTTTATTTCAATAACTGTGTCTGAGTTGCAATCTACTAATAGTTATCATCGCAATAAACCGTATTTAATTTAGTCTTAATGTACATTATTTAATTTCATATTCTGTTCTTGTACACATCATATTCTATTTAAATGTATATAGACTCTTGCACTATTTATTATTTGTATTTTATTCTATATGTTGCATTGTTGGAGGAGCTCAGGTCAGAATAATTTCATTGCCTTTTCTGCACTGTAGCTGCTGAGCATCTGATGATAACACCTTTGAATTTGAATAGTGTTAGCATTAGCATCATTAGCATATACAACAAATTCAGTAAACTTGTAATATAAAAATAATTGTGTTGACGTCAGAAATGAAGTGGGGGAGTTTCATGGGGATATCTGTTAGTGTCAGTTGTAACCCTATCCCTGTAGTGTGTTTATCTGTTCTGAGTGAAAGTGTGTTTCCTACCGATGGGGTCTTTGATCAGGATCTGGTCCGTCTCCACGCTGGGTTTTCCGGTTCCTGAGAGATTTTCCGCCAGGACTCTGAACTTGTACTTCTTCCTGGTGGGAAGACCTTTGACTCTGCAGAGGGGGAAACAACAATGAAGAGCATGTTATTAAAATATTGGAAACCAACGAAGAAGAAAGAGTTGTAGGGTTTTAGGGCTCACGTTGAAATCTCTTCAGCTTGTGTTAACCACAGACTGTAATTCAGGATAACAACCAAAAACACACTCAGAGCACCATTGACCTCCAGACAGGAAGCTGTTTTGTCTCTCTCCAAGGGGGGGTCTCACCTGTAGTTGGTGTCCTTGATGGGCAGCTTGTTGCAGCGGATCCACTTGTTGAGGTCGGCCTCGTAGCGCTCCACCCAGTACCCGGTGATCGGGCTGCCTCCGTCCTCGTCCGGCTCGTACCAGGCCAGCGTCACCGAGTCCTTGGCGATGTCCGACGCCTCCAGTTTGTAGGGAGCGCCGGGGGTGTCTGAGGACGGGAGGGGGGGTTAGACACAGTGGAGGTACTGGTACAGGATGTTATACCAAAAAACACACATTTCGCCTGTGCTGGAATCACTGCACTGGTTACCGGTTCCCTTCAGAATTGATTTTAAAGTGCTTTAATGATTTACAAGGCTTTACATAACCTTGCCCCAACATATGTAAGTGACTGTCTCTCGTTTTATCAACCAGCAAGGACACTTAGATCCTGAGCTAAACACCTGAGCTCTGTAAAGTGCCCGATAAACATTCATCTGTTTGTCATCTTGCAATCTACTTATTTATATAAATAGTTATCACCGCAATCAAACCGTATTTCATTTTGTCTTAATGTACATTATATAATTTCATATTCTGTTCTTGTACATTATCATAGTCTGTTTACATGTATATTGACTTCTTGCACTATTTTATTCTAAATGTTGCATCGTTGGAGGAGCTCAGGTCAGAAGAATTTCATCTCCATGTCTACACTGTAGCTGCTGAGCATCTGATGAGAACACCTTTGAGTCTGAATGTGTTGGTGTGTCGTACCGAAGGGGTATCTGGCGATGATGGGCAAGTGCTCCGCGGGGGGTCCCACTCCGAACTGGTTCTCGGCGAAGACCCTGAAGAGGTACTCCTTGAACTTGGTGAGGCCCACAGCCTTGTAGGTGGTCTGCTTGACGGTGGAGGACAGGCGGTGCCAGATCTCGCTCTCCACGTTTCTGCGCTCCACGATGTAGTTCGTGACCCTCGATCCTCCGTCGTCTCGAGGCGGGTTCCAGGCCAGGAAGCACGTCTCGTTGGTGATCTCTGAGATATCGAAGGCTGCAGGGGGGCCGGGCTTATCTGGGGGGGGACAGGGTGATTATTATCCAGGACATAAGAGAGTAGGGATTATAGAAATGTATTTTTTAAGGGTTCCTACATATTTGTAAATGTGTAACCTTCAGACAGTCCATATTTGAAATTCAAGTACAAATGTCTCAATGTTTTATAATTAAAATAAATGTTTTTAAATCAAACTCAAACTTACTGACGGACTGCTTCAATTATTATCACAGTATTATTACAGTATGTTATAATACACACAATATTATTCTTTTTGGAAGTTTAACCTGTTAGATTAAATCGTGCATAACTTTCTAACTTTCTATTTAATCCATTTGGAGATTTTTCAAAGTAAAAGCCTCTAGAAGTAAATAATCCCTCTTTAGTGAAACCTAGTTAAACCATCAGGGACAGTGTTGAGGAACAGCCTTATTAAAATAAGGGCTCCAGATGAAGTCTCTCACCCAGGATGTTGACGTCCACGGTGGCGGTGGCGCGCCCACTGCTGTTGGTGGCCTCGATGATGTAGGTGGAGCTGTCGTCTCTCTGGGTCTTGGCGATGGTGACGGTGGAGTGTCCGGGGGGTGGTGTCGATGGAGACCCGGTCCTCTGCCTTCAGAACCAGGTCTGCTTTGGTCCACTTCACGCGGGGCTCGGGTTTCCCCTTCACCTCGGCCGGCAGCTCGATCTTACTGCCCGCCTTCGCCGTGAGGCCGGCCAGCAGCTTGGCGTCCAGCTGGATCTCTGGAGCCTCTGCACGGGGGAGAATAATGTAATGACGAGCTGTGCAACTTTATCTAAACTAAAACAATTATTTAGAAACCAAACCCTGAATGGTTCTGAGCAGGACCTGTGAACTCATGCTTGCTATTTCTTGTTGTTGTAAAAGTTATTTGTTTTTGGTTGTTTTGCACAAAGAAATGATTTGTTTAAAAGAATGACTCTTTTACTTTTACTGTGAAGGAGCAGGAGGGCTTTTATTGTGAAGGAGCAGGAGGGCTTTTACTGTGAAGGAGCAGGAGGGCTTTTACTGTGAAGGAGCAGGAGGGCTTTTACTGTGAAGGAGCAGGAGGGCTTTTACTGTGAAGGAGCAGGAGGGCTTTTACTGTGAAGGAGCAGGAGGGCTTTTACTGTGAAGGAGCAGGAGGGCTTTTAATGTGAAGGAGCAGGAGGGCTTTTACTGTGAAGGAGCAGGAGGGCTTTTAATGTGAAGGAGCAGGAGGGCTTTTACTGTGAAGGAGCAGGAGGGCTTTTACTGTGAAGGAGCAGGAGGGCTTTTACTGTGAAGGAGCAGGAGGGCTTTTACTGTGAAGGAGCAGGAGGGCTTTTACTGTGTATTGGGATCAAGAACGTACATCTTATCTTATCTTATCTTATCTTATAAAGAACTTGAGAGAGGTTTCTGGTCCTGTATATGTTTAAAATAACCCCTGATGGACGGGTACCTAACTTGAGAGAGGTTTCTGGTCCTGGTCCTGTTATGTTTGTATTTATTATTATTATATGTTTAAAATAACTCCTGATGGTACCTTTGGGGTCCACGGCCTGGATCTCGTCGGTGGCCTTGCATGGTCTGCTGGCCCCCAGCTTGTTGAGGGCCCGGACCCTGTAGGCGTACCACTGGCCCTCGGTGAGGCCGGTCACCTGCACCTTCAGCTCGGGGACCATGTCTCCGCAGGGCTCCCACTTGTCGGTGCCTCTCTGCAGGCGGTCCACGTTGTAGCCGCGGATCCCGGCGCCGCCGTCGTACTTCGGAGGCTCCCAGGTCAGGAAGATGCCGCTCGCCGACTTGTCTCTCCAGCGCAGGTTCTCAGGGGGGTCGGGGATCGCTGGGGGGGAGAGAGGGGGAGAGAAAGAGGGGGTTAGGAAGAAACTCTGGACTATAATAATATATAATAACGTTTTATCTTTAATATATACGACGGAGGAAGACCCATCCTCAAGTACATTTCCTTTACCATGTTTGAACTTCCACATTGTAACCCTTAAAAAGCCGATACCAACTATGTGCATATATATATATGCCGTAACAACCGTGCAATATATACCTGGCTGCTGTATTTTGTAAATTGTGTAATTCTTAATTTTTTTAAATCTTTTAATATTTGTTGTATGCATGCTTCTTAGTTAACATGAAGCTGTCTTTGGCTCTTTTCTGCTGTAACAGAACATTTCCCCTCTGTGGGACGAATAAAGGGATTCTGGTTCTGATATTCTGACTGAAACTAACAGGATGATCAGGGGGAGATTTCTAGATTGATATAAGAAATGAGCTATAGAAATGAATGAAAGCCATGTGATTTTTAAATGCGTTTTTTGTGTTGTAAAATGTCAGAAACATATTTTCACTTTTCTTGGAAAAATGTTTGAAATCTAGAAAAAAATGTTAACTTTAAAAAATAAAAAGTTTTTAACGTCCTAGTGACTAGGATTATTTATTTATTTTTAATAAAATGTGCAAAAATGTCAGACGAACATTTGAACTTTACTTGATTGGGAAATGTTTTTAAAAAATAAAATAAATGTAATTCTAAGAAAAAATTACAAATAATATTTTACGAAAATGTGGCTTCAAAATGTGTGTTAGAAATCAGGTAAAATGTATAAAAGGTGTGGATTAAAAAATATATAAATACATCCAAACATTTATTATCCCAGGTACGAACAGAACCCAATCTCCACGTTTGCCGCTTCATAGTGAACACCTCTTAACTCTTTAAGACTCATTTATGTCAAATAATGTTTCTAACGCCTCAGCGACTCACTGGCGGGCGAGGACACGTTGACGGGCTCGTCGATGTACGCCGGCTCTCCTGGTCCACACTTGTTGCAGGCGGTGACTCTGAACAGGTACTCCTTCCCCTCCATCACGTCGGTCACCGTCAGCTCCTGGTCCTGGATCCCGGCGGTCACCTGAGAGGGGGGGATTAATTTAATAAATATCAGACACATGATGAGTCTGTGGTACTGAAGGAAAACTAACTAATTATTTATATAAGTAGTTATCACTGCAATAAACCGTATTTCATTTTGTCTTAATGTACATTATTTAATTTCATATTCTGTTCTTGTACACATCTATTTACATGATATAGACTTCTGGCACTATTCTTTATTTGTATTTTTGTATTTTATTATATATGTTGCATTGTTGGAGGAGCTCAGGTCAGAAGAGTTTCATTGCCATTTCTACCCTGTAGCTGCTGAGCATCTGATGATAACACCTTTGAATCTTGAATTGAATTATTTTGGATAAACAGTGTTACCTTGACCCAGGTCTTGCGGGACAGGTCTCTCTTCTCCACCTGGTACCCAATCAGAGGGCTTCCTCCGTCGTGCTCCGGCGCCTCCCAGCTCAGGTGCACGTGCTGCCGGGTCACCTCCAGAACCTTGAAGTCCTTCGGGCGCTGGGCGCCGCTGCAGAGAGCACAAATATATTAATATACACACATTAAAAAAGAAAGGTTTTTAACTGGAACAACCGGACTACTCGGAAACTACTAAGGCTGATCTCAGAACAGTCAAATGTGGCAGAAATATGTTAAAACATTTTTAATGAATTGTTTTTGGAAGTGTGAATTTAATAAGAAAATGTGGTAAAAAAATTAATAATTCTCTGTAACAAATGAAAGGATTATATTAAGAAAAAATGTGTCCAAAAAATAAATTACAAACAGAGCTACGTCAAAGTTAACATGGCTAAATACATGAACGCCAAGCTGTGAATGCATACAAAAAAAATGTAAATGGTAAAAAATGTGTGATCAAAGTTTCTATTAAAAAACGTGTTGAAAAAGTATCATTTCTATTGAAAAAGTGTAAATCTTTGTGAAATCGTACCGATGACGTTGACCTCGATGTCTCCGCTGACGGAGGTCACGTCGTTCTCCAGCGTCAGGGTGTAGGTTCCCTTATCGGGGCGGACGCTCGGCCTCACGATGAGCTCCGTGAACGAGGACTTGGTCGTCATGGAGACGCGCTCCTCGTCGGTGCTCAGCTTTTTCTCTCTGAACGTCCACTTGGCGACGGGCGTGGGGTACCCGGTGATCGGGACCCTGATGGTGAGGGGCTGCGGCACGATCACCTCCAGACCGTCTTTGAACGCACTCAGGTCGAAGGAAGGAGCGACTGCAGGGGGGAGAGAGGTGCATGATGGGTACTGGACCTTTTACTGTATTTATATTTGATCATTTTTAGAGTCAGTGATAATTAAAACACTCACAGTGTGTGTCGTCGGCCAGCAGGGGGCCGATGGTGTTGGACGGGTCGGACAGTCCGGCGGCATTCTCAGCGAACACTTTGTAGTTGTACTTCTTCCCGTATTTCAGACCAGACACCTGAAGGTAACACGTACAGGAACAGGAACAGTGTCAAAATAAAATAAAATAAAAGTTGAACGAAAAAGGGCTTTTACTTTGAAGGAGCAGGAGGGCTTTTACTTTGAAGGAGCCAATAGAAGCAAATAACTGTGAAATGATTTTGCAGCTGCACAAATAAGAGTGTTTAAATAGCCTGACATTTTGGTCCTTTTTACTGAAATGATCAGCTTCAAACTTCACAGTAACTTAAGTCCCATATCAGAAATCATTAAAGATGTATCCGAGGTGTTTTCCCCACTCATTAAAGTCCCGTATCAGACATTATTTAAGATGTATCTGAGGTGTTTTCCACACTCATTAAAGTCCCATATCAGAAATCATTAAAGATGTATCCGAGGTGTTTTCCACACTCATTAAAGTCCCGTATCAGAAATCATTAAAGATGTATCCGAGGTGTTTTCCACACTCATTAAAGTCCCGTATCAGACATTATTAAAGATGTATCCGAGGTGTTTTCCACACTCATTAAAGTCCCGTATCAGACATTATTTAAGATGTATCCGAGGTGTTTTCCACACTCATTAAAGTCCCGTATCAGACATTATTAAAGATGTATCCGAGGTGTTTTCCACACTCATTAAAGTCCCGTATCAGACATTATTAAAGATGTATCCGAGGTGTTTTCCACACTCATTAAAGTCCCGTATCAGACATTATTTAAGATGTATCCGAGGTGTTTTCCACACTCATTAAAGTCCCGTATCAGAAATCATTAAAGATGTATCGGAGGTGTTTTCCACACTCATTAAAGTCCCGTATCAGACATTATTTAAGATGTATCCGAGGTGTTTTTTCCGTACGTTGTAGCAGAGGTCTGGGCAGAGGCGGGTGTTGCACCGCATCCACTTGTCGGTTCCCTCCTCGCAGCGCTGGATGATGTATCCGGTGATCGTGCTGCCTCCGTTCCTCAGCGGCGTCTCCCAGCTCAGCTGCACAGAGTTCTTGTTCTGGTCCTGCGAGACCAGGTTCAGGGGCGCACTGGGCCTCTCTGCAGGGGGAATCAGAACATACATATCACTACATGCACTTCAGGGGTTATACCGTTTAGGCCTTGTCTTAACACGCTGCTGTGACGGAGTAATACCCCAAATTGGGATCGATTAAGTAGATCTGATCCCATACTGTCGCAGTGTTTTAGGCCAGGGCAAAGTGGATTTCATAACAGCAGCAGAAAGAACTTAAATAAACAGAGGTGTAAGTATTGCAGAGATTTATACATGTAATGTGTTGCTTTATGCAAAGTTGTGTTAAAGTCTGTGTGAGTTTGAGAGACTGTCAGGCTTTAAATGTCCACTAGGGGTCCATAAAGTGAATGTGAAGCTAATGCTAGCTTACCGATGGGGTCCATGATCTTAACGGGGCGCGAGGCGGCACTGGGCTTCCCCTCGCCGGCCTTGTTCTGCGCCTTCACTCTGAAGATGTACTCCTTGTTCTCGATGACGTCGTTGACGATGGCGCTCAGCTCGTCGGCCTTCGTGATCTGCACGGGCGTCCACTTCACGGACGTGCGGTCGCGCAGCTCGATGATGAAGGAGGTGATGGGCGAGCCGCCGTCAGACTCCGGAGGATCCCAGGAGACGGTGCAGCCGAACTTCGTCACGTTTCCAACGATGACGTTCAGAGGAGCCTCAGGAACGTCTGGAAGTCATCGGAGACAGAAAACAAGTCAGGAACCTGAGCACTCATTTTATATGTAACCTCATTTATGAGATGGGTTGCCCTTTCTAAGGGAATATGGATCATTTTTAGGCCATTCCCGTTTCCTCACTGTTGTTTCTTGCTCATTTATTTTCTTAAACATATATAAAACTTGGAAAACATATGATCACTTTAGGCCCATTTGAAATGCATCATTAGGTCAAAACTGTTTCTCATCACCTGCTCTAATCAAATTACCAATGTACTTAGAACACTTCCATTCCTTACTTTCAGTATTTCAATCCTCTTTTTATCATTGACTATCTGTCTATAAAATATGCTCAAAACACATAAACACAAAAAAAAAACTGCATTTAAGAAAACAAATGGATGCCTTTGTAATTAACGGCCTTTGTTTTCCCAGTGTAGTTTATGTGTGCTCGGGTCAACCCAATGATACACCTTGAATCTATCACTTCAAATTTAAGTCCAGTCTTACCAAACTTGTTCTTGGCCTGTACGGGTTTGTCGGTGTCCACGTTGGGTCCGCTGCCGACCCGGTTTCTGGCGCAGACTCTGAACAGATACATGGAGTCCTTCTGGAGTCCGGTCACTGTGTACTCCGGACTCTCGGAGTGATCCGTGGCCAGAGTCCACGTCTTACGCTTCACGTCGCGTCTCTCAACAACGTAGGCAATGACCTTAGCGCCACCATCGCTCTCAGGCTCCTCCCACGCCAGACTCACCTCGCCGTCGGCGGTGTCGACAACCTGGAAGTTCTTCACGGGTCCAGGGACGTCTGGAGAAACAAGAGGAGGGTCAAGTTAAACAGTGGTGCAGGGAGGTGGTATTTCTCCATCAGCATCTTCCTGGTCCAATGGGATTTCTCCATGTGATTTTGGATTAAAAAACAAATCTAAATGAAAGGCAGCTAATGTTGGGCTATAAAGGAACTAGAGCACGGTCACACGACTCTTCCTAATGTAAGATAAAGTAATGAAGTGTGTTTTGTCCCAACATTTTCCTTGTTTTTCTGTATAAAACCCTGTGTTCAGACTCACCGATGACCTCCAGGTTGATGAAGGCCTCCCCCTGCCCGTGCTTGTTCTTGATGGTGATCTTGTAGCGGCCCTCGTCGGACTTCAGCGGGTCCTTCAGCCTGAGCTCTGTGCGGTCGGCTGAGGTGTGGATGTTGTCCTTGGGCAGACTCAGTTTGTCGTACATCCAGTTGGCCTCGGCCTGAGGGTAGGCGCTGTACGGGACGGCCATGACGATGGGCTTCCTGGCGTCAGTGACGTAGCTCTGGTCTGTTGTCTTGATCTGAGGCACCGCTGCAGGAGGAGGAGGAAACAGGGTTAGAGAGACAACAACACTGGAGACACTGTGTTCAGTTATGGTAATCAGGTTCCCTCTTTATTCATCATTAACATCTTCCCATCCTGGAATATCAATGTATTATCCTTTAATGACTGATCTGAACCCGGAGTTTCTGGTGTTTGCTGCACCTCAGGGACAGTGTTTGGTGTTTGCTGCACCTCAGCGACAGTGTTTGGTGTTTGCTGCACCTCAGGGACAGTGTTTGGTGTTTGCTGCACCTCAGGGACAGTGATTGGTGTTTGCTGCACCTCAGGGACAGTGTTTGGTGTTTGCTGCACCTCAGGGACAGTGTTTGGTGTTTGCTGCACCTCAGCGACAGTGTTTGGTGTTTGCTGCACCTCAGGGACAGTGTTTGGTGTTTGCTGCACCTCAGCGACAGTGTTTGGTGTTTGCTGCACCTCAGGGACAGTGTTTGGTGTTTGCTGCACCTCAGAGACAGTGTTTGGTGTTTGCTGCACCTCAGGGACAGTGTTTGGTGTTTGCTGCACCTCAGCGATAGTGTTTGGTGCGTCTCTTACCTGCGAGCTCCAGCTTGGCCTTGGCGTCTTTGTCCTTGACGACGAGTCTGTACTCGCCCTGGTCTCTGGGCCGGATCTCGCAGACCTGCAGCCGGTGGATCTTGCCCTCGCTCATCATCTGGTACTTGTCTCCCTGTACAACTGTCATGTTGTTCCTCAGCCACTTCACCTCCACGCGGTCCTTGTTCAGCTCCACCTCGAACACTACGTCCGAGCCGGGGCCTGGAACGCGTCCTGGGGGGGTCTGATGATCTCCACTGGGGTCTCTGCAGAACGGAAGGGATCATGAGCAGGGACTACTTTATCACAAAAACATCCTTTATATTAAAGAGTGAATCCTCACCGTCGATGAAGAGCCGGGCTCTGGATCTCTTGTCGTCGACTCCGCAGGCGTACTCACACTCATCCTCAGGTCTGCACTCCTTAATGCGCAGCGTGCACATCTTCCCTTCTCTCACAATGTATATCTGGGGAAACAAAAAAAGCACGTTATGAGTCAGTTGAATTTCTGTTTAACAGAAGAAACAAAAAAACCTTATTTCTAATAAAATCTTAGTCAATATTTTTCCTTTTTTGCAACAAACTGAATATGTGCCTACAAAGACAAAAAGATTCTAAGCAACTTATGTTTAAAGCAAATAAAAGAGGGCCCAGGGGTTGCAGCACCTTTATTTCAAGTACTTAGCTTTAAATCTGATCATTTATTTTTCTCAAATCAATTCATATGTAAATATAAATCCCTTATCTCATGTCCGTTTGCAAACAATCTATGTCAATTGTTAAAAAAACAAAGGGGCCCAAGTTTGAACCTTGTGGTACCCCGTAAGGACTTGATGAATGCCGTACCTGTGTCCTTCTCTGATCTCCTGTCCAGTTTCTGAACTATTTATGTATATAGCAAACAAAAGAGGGCCCAGGATCGAACCCTGTGGTACTCCTTCAAACCTGATTATCTACAAAAACCTTTGTAATGTTGATTTTTGAGAAAGAGCTCGATAGATATATTGATAGGAGCCGTACCTGGGTCCTTCTCTGATCTCGCGTCCGTTCCTGTACCACTTGGGGTCTGCCTTGTCTTTGGTGAGTTTGCAGGTGAACTCTGCGTCCTCGAACTCTGTGATGGTCTGGTCCTTCAGCTGTATGCTGAAGTCGGTGGGCGCCTCGCTGATGATCAGCTCCGCCGTGCACTTGCTGTCTCCGGCCATGGCGGTGTACTCGCCCTCGTCGGCAAGCGTACAGTCCTTGATGGTAAGCGTGTGCTTCTCTTTGTCCGCCCGGTATACGATGCGTTTACTGAAGGTGATCTCCTGGCCCGCCTTCATCCACTTCAGCGTGGCGTTGGGCCGGTTCACCTTGCAGGAGAAGACGATTGTGTTCTTCTCCTGGGTGTCGATGTCCTCCAGAGGAACCACGAACCTCATGCTCTCCTCTGAAACACACAAAGAACACCGTCAGGTCATGTGATGAACTCTGGCACCAATTAAAGAGTGATATACATATTGATTCTACATCAACACTCTCACCGTGTCACCAGACAATACCTAAACATACATTTGTAGATTTACACAGTTTTTTGTGTATTTTCTACATTAAATGTATTATTTATCAACATCTAAAATGAGTCCTCTCTAATTGGCCGGGTTGATGTTTAAGTATACATTTTATATTCTTATCATATATTATTCCCTTATGAAATATCATTACCTTTGACCAAAGATGAATTAATGTTGTATTCTATGTTATTACCTTTGACGGTGAGCTAGCAGCTGCTCCTCTCTGATTGGTCAGATTTATGTTGTATTTTATTATTTATATATATTATATGTTATTACCTTTGACGGTGAGGTTGCAGGCGCTCTTGGCCTGCTCTCCTCTCTGATTGGTCAGGTTGATGCTGTACTCGGACTCGTCTCCCTTCTGGGCGTCTTTGATCCTCAGTGAGAACACGTTGTCTCTCTGCACCATCACGTACTTGCTGCTCTCGAACACCGTCTCCTCCTTCTTCAGCCACTTGGCCTTCGCTCCCTCTGTGTTCACCTCGCAGTTCAGAACCACTTCCTGTCCCTCCTTGGCCTCCGTGTCCTTCAGCGCCGTGATGATCCTCAGCTTCTCTGCAGGGCGAAACGGATCCATGTTAGTGTTAAAAACTCAACGTAAGCTGGAGTTGACATTTAAAATTCTGTAGGTACTAAGATTGGTTTTAATTCCAAAAATGTAAACTACTGTTAGAATATAAACTAAGATAAGATAAGAAGTACTTTATGGATCCCAATGTGGGACATGTTTGCGTTGCAGCAGCATAAAAAGACAAGGCGTTGCACATTAGAGAAATGAATAGACTAGAAATAAACAATTCAAAAAGTAAACATCTCAAATAGAATAAAATAGCCAGCCAGAGGAGATTTGTTATAAACAGGGGTGCACATAACTTTTTTGCCCTGGTTCTCAAGGAGCACCTGGAGATGTTGCTTGGTGCGCATCCTTAAAATGAAATAAACCGGACCTTTTGAGGGGTACTTGACTTTCCGAACGGGGGGGGGGGGGAGGTGCGCTAGTGAGCACGCAGCAGGGTTACTGTGCGGAGCGCATAAAGCAGACCCTTCACGCGATAGCGAGGGGTAGAGCGAGGGATCGTAGATGCCGTGGTGCTCGCGGACGGATTAAACAAATTAAACCTAAATAGATCGCGAATTATACTTTGGCGGCCGTTGATATACCTGGGCGGCCCGCCCAAGAGAAGTCTATGTGTGGGAAACCCTGCTATCTATCCAGTTCTTATGCAACTCACAAATATCTCTCTCTCTCTCTTCTCTCTTTTCTATCTCTCTTTTCTCTCTCTCTCTCTCTCTCTCTTCTCTCTTTTCTATCTCTCTTTTCTCTCTCTCTCTCTCTCTCTCTCTTCTCTCTTTTCTATCTCTCTCTCCTCTCTTTTCTCTCTCTTCTCTCTTTTCTCTCTTTCTCTCTCTCTTTTCTCTCTCTCTTTTCTCTCTCTCTCTCTCTCTCTCTCTCTCTTCTCTCTTTTCTCTCTCTTCTCTCTTTTCTCTCTTTCTCTCTCTCTCTTTTCTCTCTCTCTCTCTCTTCTCTCTTTTCTCTCTCTTCTCTCTTTTCTCTCTTTCTCTCTCTCTTTTCTCTCTCTCTCTCTCTCAATGATGGTGCGCAAATGCGCCTTTTTTCAAATGATCCGGTGCTCTTTTTTGGCGGGGGGTGCGCATGCGCACCTGCGCACCAGTTATGTGCAGCCCTGGTTATAAAGCCGTATTGCAGTAGGCAGGAATGGAACTAATTCACTTGAGAACAATGAACACTTGGATTAGGACTTCTCTTTGTGTTTCTTTGTTTTCTTTGTGCTGTTTCTGATTTTGTGTAAAGCGTCTTTGAGCACTGGGCAAAGCGCTATATATGACGATGACCTCAGTGGGCGGGGCTTACCGAGCACGGTGAGGTCTGCGCTGGCGCGCGCGCTCCGATCATCACCACGTAGGCGCCCTCGTCCTTGGGCTCGCTGTCCTTGATGACCAGCGAGCGTCTCTTCCGTCGCTCAGCATGCTGAACTTGTCTCCGGCCTGCAGCTCCGAGCCGTCCTTCAGCCACTTCACCTCGAACGTGTCTTTGGAGACGGAGCAGCTGAACTCCGCCTTCTCGCCCTCCACCACCTCCACGCTGTGCGGCCGCGAGATGAACTCTGCAGCCAGCTCTGAGAGGAGGAAGCAGCAGGGGTCAGAGGTCACACAAGCATCAAGGTGAACACAGGTCACTTCCCTTTCTGTGTTGCAGAGTTCCTATTTAGTTTTTATTCTTTCTCCTTCTTATGACATCATACAAGGACCATTGTAGGACATATGTCTCCTTATGATAAAAAGATATTTCAAGTCATACAAGTACAGAAAAAGTTGAGTTCCAAGTAAAAAAACTCCCAATTTTACTGTAGAAAGAACCCTTAAAAAAGTAATGAATAAACCTTTTTTTAATTAACCTACAATGACCTTTATATGCCGGCTTTTTCTTGCCTGGTTGCAACATCATTTTTGTAACTTGAGCAGTCCTAAAAAGATAAAGTTATTATAAAAAACTTCTTATAGTCTTAATACTAATCTCTAAAGTTATCATGAGAATATTCCTCCTCCCCTCCGTACCGTTAATCTTGTCCTACAAAGATTAAGTAATTCAAAGATCTCTCCCCGTACCGTTGATCATGTCTAATAGTAAAAGTTATGATTAAATAGATCTCTCTCCTCACCGTTGATCTTGAGGGTCCCGGAGGTCTTGATGCTGGCGCTCAGCCTGCAGGTGTACTCCGCGGCGTCGGCCATCTTCAGGTCCTGGATCAGCAGGATCCTCCTCTTCCCGTCCACGATGTGCTCGTAGCGGCCACCCTCCGGCAGCTCCTCGTCTCCTCTGAACCAGCGCACCTCGGCCGAGGGTTTGGACACCTCGCAGATCAGCTTCACGCTGTCCGTCTCTGTGCCCTCCACGCTGGACAGGTTCTTACTGAAGCGCGCCTCCTCCTCTGTGGACACAACACCCCGTCAGAATAAAGGTCTCAGACACTTTCACATACTTTATGTAATGGGTAAATAGAAAATAAAAAACAATAGATTTGCGTACGTTTTTACTGCATTGATAAAGACTAAATATTATTTATCTTTTTCTTTATTTTGTATCAGAAATCAATCTTACAAAGCAAGTAAATCAAAAAATATTGAAGTTAATTATGAATTAGCTGAAGGTTAGTATCTTAGATGCACTGCATGATCCAGACTTGTGTCAGATCAGCTGAACCCAAGTTGTTCCCGTATGGAAACAATGTTCTTGATCTGTGATATTTATATATATTAAATATTCCTTACCGACGACAGTGAGCATGCCGGAGGACTTGATGGTTTTGGCGTCGCACTCGTACTCCGCCTCATCGTCGAACACAGACTTGTGGACGATGAGGACGTGCTGCCGGCCCTGAGACACCATCTCGTACTTCTTCCCTTCCTGATTTCACTTCCGTCTTTGAACCAGCGGACCTGAGAGAAGAGGAGGAGGAGCGTGAGACACATCGTCTTTAAATCAAACCTTTATTGATATGTTTATCCGTGGACGGACACTCACCTTGACGTCCTCTCTGGACACTTCACACTCAAACCTGGCAGATTCCTTCTCTTTCACTTCCACGTCGTGCAGCGGCTTCGAAAACTCGATGTGTGGAGCTGAGGACGCAAGAAAATAATTAAACACTTTAAATGATTCCTCATCAGGGTCTATGAGGGTCCCCAAGTCTAATGGGACACTTGATAGGAACTTCTGAAGTCTTTAAGTGTCTTTTCAAGGGTTTTCATGAGGTTCCTTAACTTCTTCATGGTCATTAACCTCTTACAAGAGATTTCTTAACTTTTATAAGGGTTTTTTACACTTTTGATTGGCTATTTAAGTAATATAAAGGGTTGTTTAAGACCTGAACGATTTAAGAGCTACTGAGTGTTTAATTTACTCCTAGAGAGGGGGTAGGGTCTAGCATCTTGCCTCTATCATGGTCCTTTAACTCTTTACAAAGGGTTTCCCTGACTAGAAGTGATTCAGATTAGTCCTTAACTCTCATTTCAATTTCAATTTTCAGGAGGTAAAACTTATTGTGAGGGATCTTAAAACCTTCTGAAGACGGTTCCTTAACTTGAACTCTAAGGTAGTTTCTTTATTAGTCTTAAAAAGGGTCTCTAGACTTCCCTAGAAGCTCCTTAAGCTTTTTTCAGAGAGGTCTGTTTACTGTAAGACGCCTCTCTTGATATCTATAGAGTAACCGTTCCCTGCTGGACTCACGCTCCACATTGAGGAAGCAGGAGGTCTTGAACTGCTTGGCGTCGCAGGCGTACGTCCTGGAGTCGTCCAGCGTGCAGTCGTGGATGATCAGCGCCCTCTTGTGGCCGTCCACGATCATCTCGTACTTCTTTGTCTTCCTGATCTCTGTCCCGTCCTTGAACCATCTCACCTCGGCCTTCTCCCGGGACACTTCACACTCCAGTGTGGCGGTGGCCTCTTCCTCCACCGTCTGGTCCTGAAGAGGCTTCGAGAACTCCACCGCCGGCTCTGAACCCCCAACAGAAACACATGTTAGTGAGCTTTACTTATGGAAACCTCCATTGGGGAATCAGCAGTTTCTCAGAGTGCCTCGGCAGACCTTTGACGATGAGGTTGGCCTCCGTCTGGAAGTCCTTGGCGGTGAGTTTGATCTGTCCGGCTTCATTGAGCTTGACGTCCCTCAGAGTCAGGCTGTGGACTTTAGCTTCCGACTTCAACACCACCTGTTCAACACACGCAGGTATTAGGAGGGTTTGCACCGCCCTGAGCATCGACTGCCAGGCTCTACAGAGTCATGCAGCCTTCAGACCAGACGCAGGGTGTTTAACATCAAACGTGCTAATCAAGAGCACTAGCTAGCCAAAGATGGTCATTGATGCAGCTGTGTGGCACTCAGCAGAGAACCCTATAATACTTCATATCTTAGCTTTATCATACCCTCCATATTCCCTCTGTATATAACACCTATGCATATCAGACTGCCCTGCACTCCACCCTTCCTTGCGCTGCTGCTCAGATGCTAACCACATCTTGTTGTCGATGTGCAATGACAATAAAGATCTGATTGAATCCAATCTGATCGCCATGCATTGTTAAAACCCAGCTGCGATTTCAACTTGGTTGGGAACCGCTTTTTACATCATGTGATTAAACTTGGTGTCATGTATTTGGTGTGGCTATGGCTTGGTGTGCTTATCTGTATATGGGGGGGTTGCTGGTTCAATCCCCCCACCTGCAGTCAGCATGTCAAAGGTTCCTCGAGTAAGATACTGAACGCCGTATTGCTCCCGTTGGCCTGTCAAAGTATTGAAGTGTCTAAATACCATGTCATGTAATGTATATATACTTTAGGTATTTCTAAATCTATTTTCCATTTACGACTTCTGTCACTGCCTCGTTCCTATTGGCTGCTTTGGACATTCGTCACAGTGTTAAAAAGTGAACCCATGTTCAACTCTGGGCTTTCTGAAGGAAACCATTGCCTGGTTTACGCCCGTGGAAAATAACTTTATATTGAGATTCATAAAACTGTATTCATAATGTGTTGGAGCGCTAGCCAATAGGAGCGCTAGCCAATAGGAGCGCTAGCCAATAGGAGCGCTAGCCATTGTTCTGTTCTCTAACATATTACCATTTGTTCTATTATTTAATAGCATTGCATTTCATATGGAGGTAATCCAAAAGAAAGTATCTGGGTACTTTAAAAGTTTGATAATCAGATTTGTACAGGTAACTAGTTTTTGTAACGGATTATATATATACCATATACATGTATGTATATAGTGTGTGTGTGTGTGTGTGTGTGTGTGTGTGTGTGTGTGTGTGTGTGTGTGTGTGTGTGTGTGTGTGTGTGTGTGTGTAGGGTCAGCCTTTAGCCTGTCAGCTAAATGAATGCAGGCAGCTGCTCCTCCCCCGATTTAAACTGACACCTGACGGCTGCCCCCCCCCCCCCCCCCCCCCCCTCAGACTGGATTTCACTTACCTAACACATGCATTACACTGCATCATCTCTTATTCTCAATATTTGTTGGTTAATACATATTTCTGCTACATATAGTTTCCATATTTATCTCACAGGGAGAAATCCTTTCAACATGAAACTCTTCAATGACGATAAATTGAAATATCTTCGCTTGTTTTAACAATAACAAATATGAATAATAATAAAAGTATCTATGTTTCTTTGACATGAGGACATACTTGTTATTTGTATAGTGTCCTTGTGTGTGTATATTCATCTCACAGGGACAGAGTGTGAAATCCTTTCAAAATGAAACTCTTCAATCAGGATACATCTTAGGAACATATGTTTTAAAGTCACTGGTTGTTCCATAAATCACAAAGCAGCTATGGTAAAGGATTGCTTTTGGGTTTTAACTCTACAGAATCACCTTTATTATTTAAGGTGGTTATTAAGGGTCATATTTCTTGTCAGTTTCTATCAAGAGTGTAAAAAGCAAACTGTGATCCAAACATTATAAATTAATGACTTAAAATGCACTTTTATTTTTGGTACTTTCAACAATTACTTTGTGTTTTGTATTTGTATGTATGGTGTGTGTTGGGGGGGTGAGGTGTTTTATTGCTCAGCTGGAGGCGTGTGCGCTGCTTAATGTCCTAAGGAAACATCTTAACGTCGTAAGGAAACATCTTAACGTCGTAAGGAAACATCTTAACGTCGTAAGGAAACATCTTAACGTCGTAAGGAAACATCTTAACGTCGTAAGGAAACATCTTAACGTCGTAAGGAAACATCTTAACGTCGTAAGGAAACATCTTAACGTCGTAAGGGAACATCTTAATGTCGTAAGGGAACATCTTAACGTCGTAAGGGAACATCTTAACGTCGTAAGGAAACATCTTAACGTCGTAAGGAAACATCTTAACGTCGTAAGGAAACATCTTAACGTCGTAAGGAAACATCTTAACGTCGTAAGGAAACATCTTAACGTCGTAAGGAAACATCTTAACGTCGTAAGGAAACATCTTAACGTCGTAAGGAAACATCTTAACGTCGTAAGGGAACATCTTAATGTCGTAAGGGAACATCTTAATGTCGTAAGGAAACATCTTAACGTCGTAAGGAAACATCTTAACGTCGTAAGGGAACATCTTAACGTCGTAAGGGAACATCTTAACGTCGTAAGGGAACATCTTAACGTCGTAAGGGAACATCTTAACGTCGTAAGGAAACATCTTAACGTCGTAAGGAAACATCTTAACGTCGTAAGGAAACATCTTAACGTCGTAAGGAAACATCTTAACGTCGTAAGGAAACATCTTAATGTCGTAAGGAAACATCTTAACGTCGTAAGGGAACATCTTAACGTCGTAAGGAAACATCTTAACGTCGTAAGGGAACATCTTAACGTCGTAAGGAAACATCTTAACGTCGTAAGGAAACATCTTAACGTCGTAAGGGAACATCTTAACGTGTGTGAAAGTGAATCTGAGGCTCAGCAACCAGCTGTTATCCAACAGGACGAAGAGCTTCAAAGGATCTGTGAACATGCTCTTTATTTCTGTGCTCTCTAACTCTTTCTACAGAAAGGAGATTTAATGAGCTCAGTAACGTTTGTTTTACAGATTAAACAACATACATAAATGTCCTGTAACTCATGTTGGAGAGCTTCAAATCACCATGTTGGTTTTTTCAGAATGAAACACCTCGTTTAATCGTTTCAACACGAGTTTAGGGGCTGATTGTAAAGCCTGTGAACTCTTATCTGAAATGAATCCTGCTAACTTCCACACCAATGAAACCAGAACATTCATATCTGATGTGAACAGGAGCCATCTAACCTCATCTGAATCACCATCAAAACCTACAGGATTTTAACACATTGTATCCACTTTACATTGGGATAAGCTAAGCTTATTCAATCTGAGCGTTCACACATTTGAACCCTCCCTCTTGGCTTCATGGAGCAGCTTGATGTAACAGCATGCAGTAAATCACACTGCACAACGCGCACAGAGATCATGTGTCGGTCTTAAATTACATCCAGTAATAATCAAACTAATCCCGCGCTATGCCTGATATCCTCTCAGAGACCGCACTCACACTCCCACGCTCTGAATGATTGAATAAACATTTAAAAACACTTTAAAAGCTGTCAGTCTCAGATCTGCCACCTGCCCTGTGCCCCGTTAAAAATAACCCCAGAAACGCTTACAGGGCAGAAAGCTCCAAAGCAGATCGAATGCAGCGCAGGAATCCAGGCCCTTATATGCAGACAAGCTAAACGGTGTGTGTGCAGGTGTACAGCAGGCCTACAGGAAGTGTGTGTGCTCAGGTGTGTGTGTGGACTCACTCTGTCGCTTGGCTCCAGCTTGGTACCCCCAAGGAACCACTCGACGGCGATGCCCTCGTACGACAGCTCGCACTCGAAGGTGGCCGTCTCTCCGGCGGTCACCGAGGCGTCCGCCAGGGGCCGAGCCAGGGCGATGACCCGCGCTTTAGATTGGGGAGAAGACATGGTTAGTCCCCCCCTTAAAACAGGTCGATGTAAATCCACACAGAGTGCTTAATCCTGGGATGTGCTCCTCATGGCTGCTGCTGCTGCTCCGAGGCCAGAAGAAGCCTTCAGGACTGAAAGCTCTCTCTTGGGGGGTTGACGCTGGGGGGGTGCGCTCATTAGCATTAGCATTACGGCCACCAGTGAGGGCCGGGGTCGCGTCCTCCCCCCCGCCAATCTCTGTGAACCTGCTCTACATAAGGCATGTGGCTTCTAAAATAACCGAGGGTCCCGATTGGCTGAGAGCCCAGTGAGAAAAATAGGAGAAGGGGGGTTGCAAATCTGCTCCTGTCAATCAACACGTGAACATATCCTGGAAAAGAGAAATCTACCTAATGTCCGTCTGCAGGACAATGTGGATACCTGTGTGTGTGTGTGTGTGTGTGTGTGTGTGTGTGTGTGTGTGTGTGTGTGTGTGTGTGTGTGTGTGTGTGTGTGATGATCCAGGGTGTCAGTTTAGATTAACAAGTAGCATCAAGTATTTACAGCGGCTGCCTCACATGCCTGAATTAAGGCCTGTTTAACGGCCGGTAACAGTTTACACACACACACACACACACACTCTGACTCACTGACAGCTAACACACTCACTGACAGCTCACACACACACTGACAGCTCACACACATTTAACTCTGGATTAGATATCTCTAAATATATTGAAACAGTAACACACACTGTAAAAACAAGCTCTTCCTAAACCAGGGACTTCACCTTCGGGGAGTTAAAGAAATCAACATTTGGCGAACTTAAAAATGTGACCAGAAATCTTCCAAAAGCTGAAAAAGAGTCAACTTTTCCAGTGAAACACGACGTTAGCCAACCAATCAGGATACATGTGATGATGTGTGGCATGTTTTTCTAACAAAATGTACATTCATGCATGAAAACTAGAATAACATTTTAAAATGTGTGTAAATGTGAAGCCGAGGCCCAACGAAGAGAAGAGGATTTTTCTGGATTTTAAAACGTCTAACAGCAAACGCTGTTGGATGCGTGTGATGTCAGTGTTGTTCCTGTCACCTTTGACCCTGAGCTGAGCGGAGGACTTGGCGTTGGCTGCGGAGAAGTCGATGCTTCCTGCCATGTCCATCTTGCAGTTGAAGATGACCAGGATGTGTCGCGCTCCCTCGTCCTTAATCTCCACATCCTGAGACAAAGACATTCAGATTTTACATTTTAAACTTTAAACAGAAATCAACTGAGAGAAGTCTGCAAGAGAGCGTTCCTTTACAACACCTTTTGTGTTCACTTCAGATGAACTGATAATTCCTTCCTTTTCTACCAATTTAGCTTCATTTCCCCGAATAAATAACAATACATTTGTCTGTACTTGTGTTTGTTCTAACAGGGACAGGTGCAGCATCTTAACTCGTCCTTCCTGAGGCAGAAAGCAACCTCTCTAGAATATTTCTAACCCTATTCAAACATTTTCCAGCAGTAAATTATAATAAATGTCTATCTTTGTGTTCAATCTGACGGGTGCAACATTTCTCCATTTTTACAAAATAAATGTACCAGGATATATTTTCCGGGGTAGTTCCTGCTGTAATGAATAATACATCTGTCACTTTTGAAGTTTAATCTTACAGGTGAGGGGTGCAGCTGCTCCCCCTTCAGCTTCCAGGTGGCGTGCAGGTCCTCCTCGGAGATCTCCGTCTCAAACTTGGCGGTCTCGGTCTCAGTGACCTCCACGCTGTACAGCGGGCGGACCACCTTAATGTCGCGCTCTGCAGGGGGGGGGAAACAGACGTCAAGGAGGAGGAGGAGGAGGAGGAGGAGGAGGAGGAGGAGGAGGAGGAGGAGGAGGAGGAGCTCTCAGAGGAACCAGATGAAACAGTTTCATGATGTACAGAAATATAAAATGACAGCTCAGTGTGAAAACAGAAACGTGACGAGCAGCTGACGCTCAGAGCGACTTACAGAGTGAGCAGAAGCAAAAAGACGAGTACAAACTGAAACCCAGCGCATTAGAACATCTGATCACTGTCTCACTAACATTATAAGTTCATTATTAATGCATGTGAGGACATTTATGAACAATAGATAAGTTCTGGAGTCAAAATACATTTCTTGGAGGGAGATAGAAATGATAAAAGAATAGTTTAACAATATTAAATATTAAGTATTTCTATAACAGTAAGTAGTACTGAACTTATTTAGGATGTATACATTTTTAAAGATTTCAAAAAGTAAATTATTATTCAAACATTTCAAATTAAACCTAAATAATAAATATAAAGGGCGTGTTATTTATCTCTATATTATAATTATAATATAGAGATAATATTTATACCAAGGGTTTATCAGGAAAGCTCATTATCCTGTGCTTGCAATTTTTTTAATGAAATAGTAAAATGATTCTATTGTTTAAAAATGAAAAATATTATATATTAGTTTGAATGAAACTATCATTGGCATGATCATCTGTCAAAAGTAAATTCATACAATGATTTGAATATTATAAGATGTATATGAACACTTGTATGTGCCTCTGAGTGGAGAGACATTTACATTTCCATGTCTCCGTTTTGTCTTCAGAGTTCATAAAGTGTTTTTATACAGTTATAATATAGAGTTATAATGGGCGGGGTTATGAGGACAAACAAAGATGGAGGATGGAGGGGGCGGGGGCGGGGCATGGGTGGGGGCGTGGTCTCGCTGCATGGTGGTGGGCGGGGCTTGTTCTGCAGTCCTGCATGTGTTCAGGGTCTCCGCAGGTTTTACCTTCGATGTTCAGGTCGGCCGTGGTTTTGTCGATGCCACAGTCGCAGGTGTACGACCCGATGCTGCTCCTCGCCGCCTTCTTGATCACCAGCATGCGCCTCTTTCCGTCCGCTTGCATAGGACGTTCTTGGAGGCAAATATTTCGTTACCGTCTTTGTACCAGCGGACCTCGTCGGCCGCCTTGCTCAGCTCGCAGGACAACACCACCTCGTCTTTCTCAACGGCGGTGTAGTTCTGCAGCTTCACCGTGAAGTACAGGTCGCCTTCTGCAAGAAGACACGTCAGCAACACACAGTTAAAGCACAACGGTTTGGGAATGAGCCGGAAAAGTCTGGAGCCAACTGGAGATCTGTAGAAGGCTTCAGCAAATACTCTTGACTGAGTATTCTGTGTCTTTAAGACTTGTTAAACAATAAAATGTATCATTTCTATCACCAGTGAGTGTATCGTGTTATATTCTGAGTGTTAAGCAAACGGATCCTTTTGTTAGATTTCTGTTTGTTTCACCGTCAGCGTGGTACTGACCGAGCACGGTGAGCATGGCCTCTGAGGTCTTGCTCATGGCCTCCACTTTGATCATGGAGGTGTCGTCGATGGAGACCTCCTTGAAGGCCAGCGTGAAGACTTTCCCGTCCTCCGACATGTGCACCACCTTGCTGGGGTGCAGCCGGACGTCGTTTTTGTACCAGACCACAGGGATCTTATCGTGAGAGAGTTCCACGCTGAACTCTGCCGTCTCACGCTCCTTCACGGTCACATCTTTAATCGGCTTGATAAATTCGAGGCGAATACCTGATGACGAAAGGTTATATACAAAGGGGTTTCAAACTAAAGACAGTAACACAGACAGATTAACATAATGCTGACGGCCTGAAACACACTGTCCCCTCTGATTTAACTCGTAGTCACCTTTGATAATCAACTTCCCAGACGTCCGTTTGTCTTCAGCCTCAAACATGTACTTGGCTTCGTCTTCATATCTGGCAGATTTCACAATAAGAGTGTGTCTCTTCCCCTCTACCTGGATCTCAAACTTATCATCGTTTGTCAACTCCTGAGATCCCTTCAGCCAGCGGAAGCTTTTGGGCTCTCTGGAAATTTCGAGCTCAAACTTGGCCTCGTCCTTTTCGTACGCGTGGACGTCAGCCAGCGGAGTAATGAAAGAGACCGGCGGCTCTGCAGATTCAGACAGATACAGATTACATAAACGGACGGGCCCAGGAGAGAAACTGTGGATCAGGGGTTGGGATGCAATAGCATTTATAGATTAAATCACTATTACATTTCATTGATCCACATTGTTAGACAATAGAACTGAAGGACCGTAAGACTGAACCCGGGTTTTTCCTTGTTAAGAGTTTGAATAAGAGTGGGAAGTGAGCGCTCACCCTTCACTTTCAGGTTAGCAGAGCATTTGGCGTTGGCGGCGGTAAACACCAGCTCGCCTGTTTGAGGCACTTTGCAGTTGTACAAGACCAAAGTGTGTTTGGCACCGTCCTCCACGATTTCTACATCCTGCAGACGACCGACAGACGTCAGCATTTCAGTAAAAAAAAACATGAGGATTTTAAAGTGAGCAGGGTGGTCGATTCACTTTCATTGGTGAAAAACACAAGTGGTTTTAAACAAAATGAAAGTGAAGGGAACCACATGTAAGATAATTATTGTGATGAGACGTACGGCGGATGGACTGAGGACTTCTCCGTTTAGTTTCCATTGCCATGGACATCGTCCTCACTGAGCTCCACTTCAAACCGAGCGGTTTCTCCGTCAAACACCTCAACTCCGTACACCGGCCGCACCACCTTGATGTGGCGCGCTGACGTTTAAGAGAGGGGACAAAGATGTTTAAATATTCAGACAAACTTCACATTAAAACACAAACACAAGACGTAGACGCACATCATACAAGAACTCCTTTATAGTGCAACCTTTTTCTAGGACAAGAAACAACCAAAGGGCTCCAATGGCTGGGTAACAACACGGTGATGATCCAGCAAGTTGGTTTTGCAAGTAAACGGTTGCAAAACCAGGGAAATAGATGGACCATCACTGCCCAAAAGGAGCCATTTGGTTCTTTATGGACCTGTTAGATCATTGAGGTGCACGTTAAAGGTTTTCTTCAGAGAGGGGTGGTTCTGTTAGGAAGACCCTCTGAAGAAATATAACACAGTGACAAACAAACAAGACATAAAGATGGAAGAACACCACAGGGGTTTTCTCCAATAAGGGTTATAATCAGAGTTGAATAAACCCACGAAAGGCTTTCTCTGAAAACTCTTGTAGTGTGTTTCCAACATTCTCAGAAAGGTGATGAGCGTAAAAAAGGTGCTTAAAAATGCCAGAAAAAGACTTGTGCAATGGAGCTTGAGGTTATGAGGTGAAGGATGAGCTTAAGATGGATGATGAGCACCATGAAATTACCTTCAATGTGAAGCGTGGCCATCGTCTTGTCTGTCCCACAATCACACACGTACTGTCCTTTGTCTTTGTTGGCAACTTTCTTGATGACAAGGGTTCTGCGTTTGCCCTCGGCCTTAATGGCCACCATCTTAGAGGGTTTGATCTCAGCCTCGTTGTGGTACCACATGACCTCCACGTCTTTGCTGAGCTCGCAATCTAGGGCCACCTCGTCTTTCTCCACCGCAGTATAGTCCTGCAGCTTAACCGTGAAGTACGCATCGCCCTCTGGAAGGGGGAAAGGTTTGTGTGACTCTCCAGACAGAAACACACATGAATAACAAACAAATACACAGTCCGAGGTAAACAAACAAGATGAGGAACACAAAAACACAACATGTAGAGACAGAAACATGACTTACAAACACACAAACATGGACACATATCTGTGGAGAGAAGAAGACGAACAGGAGGAGGACAGACATGGGTTTACCTATGACCGTCAGGTTGGCCATGGAGGGAATCCCTTTGGCCTCAGCCTTAATTTGACAAGTATCGTCGAGAGTCACTTCCTTCATTTCTAACACGTGTTTCTTCCCGTCCACGTGAGTGAGCACGGTTCTGCTCGGGTGGATTTTGACATCGTTTTTGTACCATGTGACGGGGATGTTCTCATGAGAGAGCTCCAGCTCAAAGCGAGCCGTCGTGCCTTCCTTCACCGTTTGGTCCTTTAGCGGCGAGATAAATCTGAGCCTGATACCTGTAGTTGCATTAGGTGGAAAGAGGAGGCAACCAACTCAATGAGTGCTGTCTGGATAAGGATAAAGGCTCTGCTAGATAATGGCACTCCAGCACTTACCATCCACCGTGAGTCTAGCTGTGGACATTTTGCCCAAAACAGCGATTGTATACGCGTCCTCGTCATCGAACTCGCAGCAGTTTATAATGAGCATATGCTTCTTTCCATCATCGATGATGTCATACTTTTGGTCCGGGGTGATGACATCATCCCCTCTATACCACATGACCTTAGAGACATCCTTCGTGATGGTGCATTCAAACTTTGCCTGTTTCTTTTCAGGCACAGAAACATCCTTCAGCGGGACAACAAAGTCCATCTCGATGTCTGGGTTTAAAAAGGTGACACAGAACATCAACAACACAACAAAAAAACAACAACGGTTTCCACACAGTGGCCAGTTCACCAGTCGTAAAACATAACATAAATAAAGTCTGCTTGGTAAGGTTCGGGGAAGAACTCTATGTGATGATTCCTCCAAAGGTTTAGTCTTTCGGCAGGACCGGTCCACCAGCAACTAGGACTTCAGTTTACTGGGATACATCATTGTTCTTTCTTCACCAGTTACTTACCTGTTTGGACTCAACCCAGTGCCTACTGAACTCTATGATATTTGCTGAATCATGCCTGGTGGTTTAACAAATAAACTGGCCACTGTTCGTAGAGTTAACGAACAACATTTAACCACAGACAGTACGAATATCCTGCAAAGTGGCAGCACAAACACACATTTAGACACATGTCAAATCGGACATATAAACAGACAGGTTTCCATTGAACAGACAACAAATAGAAAACACAAACACACAAACACACAAACACACTGGAAATTGTTGGGATTCTCATCCAAATGTCTCCTGGTCTTCCCGGGCTGCAAGTCTCAAAGAATGGCACACAAAATGCATTTCATTCATCAACCCTATGAAATAAAGATCTAAGGTCCGCTCTCAAGTGCCTTTAAGCTTTATTGTATTGCCCACGAACCTTACGCCTTTATTTTTACACCTAATATCCTAAAACATTGTACGTCCGGTCCTGGATACCAGGCGCAGGTCTTACCTTTGACGTTGAGCATCGCGCTGGTCATGGCGTTCAGAGCCTGGTACGAAACCTCTCCGGCATGATCCAACTGGCAGTTCTTCAGAGTGAGCTTACGCACCCCGCGCTCCATGTGGATTTCGCACGTCTGGTGAATATATCACAGTATAAAGTAATGAACATGACCATGCAAAAAAAGAAATACCTGCAGTAAGAATCGTGTGACTATTTAACGGAAACAAGTTCATGAAACCGTACCGGGGATCTGGTCAGAACCTCTCCTTTGAGCTTCCATTCGCCGGGAACATCGTGCTCAGAGATCTCCGTCTCAAACACGGCGTCCTGCTTCTCAACCACCTCAACGCTGGCCAGAGGTTTCAGGATCTCAGCCTCGCGCTCTGAGAGAGATGTTGTGTTAGTATTCAGAAATATCGACCAGACTAAAGAAAAGTAAACGAGGCACTTAGGGATGTCACAATACCAGAAAGTCAGTAGTCAATACCAATACCATTTAAACACAGTTCTTGGTACCTATAACTAATCTTACCCTTCTTTGTTACCATTAGCACACTGGGTTTTTTTGGAAATCAAACAGGTCATAATTTCCTAATTACATCTCCTTCAGACAACTGGATTTATTTACGTTTCTCACACAAGACTACATTAAACACATCATGACAACGTTATGATTTACCTTTGCCTAATACTTCAATTTGTGTAAAGAGTTTGTATGCACCACAATGCAACTCAAAGGAGCTTGGCTCAACAGGCTGCTAACAGCTAACGTTAGCTAACTACCTGTAGCTTTTAACTTAAATGTGACCAAGAGATGACATGATCCTGTTAGTCTTGAGTTGAGCTTTGCTACCCACTTGTTACCAGAGAACTGTTTCTAGTGACATCCCTAAACCAAAAAGGAAGGTAAGTAAGTGGATAGAAAAACCTCCTAGAGTGAGATTGGCGGTGTAAAGGCGTCCTTCCACCTCCATGCAATACTGCGCCACATCCTCAGGCTGACAGTTCTTGATGGTGAGCGTCAGCTCCTTTCCTTCCTTCTTGATCTCAATCTTGTCTGAAGGAGTGACCTCCTCCTCTCCTTTGAGCCACTTCCAGTTGGGGGATTCCTTGAAGAGCTCGCACTTAAACGTAGCGTTGGCTTTCGGTTTCACATGCTGGTCTCTCAGCGGTTTTCACAATCCAATCCCTGATGATTTCTGTTGGAGTTAAACAACGGTTTGCATTATAAAGAAAAGACGTGCTCCATTAATATACAAAATATTAAGAAGATGTATTCTAAGATAAAGCGGAAAGGCCAAAACAGGCTTAGTCTGAATTAGTTTATCTAACTTTGTGGCGGTTTCAAGAATTTTTGCAATTTGAAATTAGGTTTAGGGGGAGAATTCAAAGCTGCTTCCCTAAATCTGCAGATATCTGAATGTAGCTGCAGGGCAATTAGTGATTTGGTTTTTATGGTGATTACATTTTTAAATACGAATGGACAATACCAGATCTCTACCTGTATCCACTACTTATAAAACACCTGGATTGATGGATGCGTCTGTCTTTAGGGATATGTTCACTGCTTACCAATGATTTTGACATTCGTTGAGGTCTTGACATCCTCCTGGCCGGACACCTCACAGCTGATGAGCCCGGTGTCGGCCTCAGTGGAGTTCTGGATGGTCAGAGCGTGCTGCATGCCGATGACGTTGATCTGAATCTTCCCGGCCTGTTTCTTCAGGACCTCACCGTTCTTCTTCCATATCGCATCCTTCTCTTTGTTCAACTCACAGGTCATGTACAGAGGCTGACCCTTCATAGCCGAGGTCTCCTCCTCCAGCTCCTTGATCCATTTCAATGGAAGCTCTGTGCCGAGATAAAAAGGCAATGAGTGGCGAATGCTTGGATAATGATTAGGAGAAAGATATTCAGGACAGAACTAAATATAAATACCTTCAACAATGAGCTTGGCTTTGCATGATATCTCCTTGCCGGCATTCTTGGCTATACACGTGTACTCCCCGGTGTCAGAGAGCTGGACATCAATGATGTTCAGCTTGCGGTCTTTGCCGTCAGAGGTGAACTTGTGCTTCGGGCTCTCGCGAAGGTTACAGTCGTCTTTCATCCAGGTAGTGATGGCGGTGGAGGGCGAAACCTCGCACTCGAACACCGCAGCCGATCCGATGGACTCGGCTTCCTTCAACATGATGTCCTGAAGCTTCTTGATGAACTTCAGAGGGACGGCTTTGAGCTTGAACCCTGCGAACGGTTCCTCTGGTGGAGTGGGACCCTTTCCTCCGGGCCTCAGACCACGGCCCCTACCTTCTCCGGGGGACGGGGTCTGCTTGGCTGAAATACAAATGAACGGTCATTTCATGAAGGACTCTTTGGAATCACTTCTTTACAAGATATTAAGAAAAGAGACTTACCTTTCAGTCCTCTACCTCTACCTCCACCTGCTGCTTCTGCTGCTGGTGATCCCTCTGTTCATGAAAAACACAAATGAGTTTTCTGCACACAACGTCATCAGGTGTCTTCATGAACATGCCAGAGCTGTGAGATGTGTAATGTCCACTCGAATGGATTGGGGAATATGATGTCATAGTGATGGTTGAATAATGAAATCATGGAAACGAAAGACACATGAATGACTTTAACATCATGAAGAGATGGAACAACAAAACAGAAAGGTGGAGATTTATGGGAACATGTGTTGGACAGATGGAAATGACGGACACACAAATGACAGTTTGACAAACAGATTGATATTCAACACAAACACAAGAAAAAGATGGTGTGAGTCGGGTCACGTTTGAGATGTGAGGAATGATTCGGATGGAGGCATGATGGTGGGAATGGGTAGCGATTATTCAGGGCATGAAGGCGCGTTTGTCTCGGCCGTCACCCAACGAGTTAGGGTCGCCACCATCTCACCTCTCCTGGAGACCCCGGGCACCTCCAGGGCACCTTCCTCTCCTTCACCCTCCCAGTCGTAACTGTCCCGGCGAACCATCTCCCAGCCCCAGGCCTCATCTTCCTCCTGCTCCACATCTTCCTCGTCCTCCTCTTCATACACCTCCTCCTCAGGCTGGGTGGCTATCTTCCTCATCTGCACGGCTCCAGGAGACACCTCCTTCCCCAGGGGAACCTTTCCTTTCCCGGGCTTCGGTGGTTCTGCAGCCTCCTCGGGGGACGGCTTCTTCGGGACCTTCTTCAGAGTCACAGCTTCCACAGAGTCTTTTGGTGAAACTGCTTTAGGAACCCTTTTAAGTTTATCCATACTGGGCCTCCTCTCAGCGGGGACTTTCTCTGCGTCTTTGAGCTTCTCCACCTGAGGAGATGGTGTCTTTCTCAGCTCCACCTTCTTGAGCAGCTCCAAAGGCTTCAGAGCCACCTCTTCTTTCTCCTCTTTTGGCTTCGGTGTGACTCCCTTCTTCAGCTGCAGAGGTTTGGGCTCCTCAGGAACCTTTTCTGGTTTCTTAACAGGAGTCGTTTTCTTCTCAGCTGGAGCTGCCTCCACCACCTTTGCCGGCTTCTTCTCTGGAGTTTCTGCGATCTCAGGTTTCATCGGTTTAGCCTCAGGCTCTCGTTCTTTAGGTTTTTCCTCTGGACTGGTGCGACGGCGCTGCAGGTCATCCGCCGGCTTCCTCTCTTTCTCCTCCGCTGGTTTCTTCTCAGGCTCTGCAGCCTCTTTGGACGGCCTGGAGAAAGGCTTCAGCTTGACGCTCTCCACCTCTTGTTCCTGTGTTGGGATTTTCTTAACCTTAGTGGGCGCTTTGACCTCCTCAGGCTCTTTCTCCGGAGTTCTCTTTTTATCTACTGGCTTTGGCACCTTGGCTGGTGGCTCTTTGACCTCTGGAGGAGCTTTCTCAGGTTTCTTGGAAGGCTCTTTAGTTTCCACCTCTTTAGGGACTCTGTCTAGCTTCTGGAAAGGCACAGAGTCCCTGTCTAGCCTCTCTTTCTTGTCTTTCTCCGGCTCCTCAGATGGTTTAACAGGTTTCTCAAACGGTTTTAATTTGATCACCTCTGGTTCCACTTCATCTGAAGGCAGTTTTTTCACCTTTTTAAGGCTGTAGTAGGCGGGGCAGGTTCCTCTTCCTTTGGTGCTTTGGGAGTTTTCTTCAAAGAAATCTTATCTTCCGGTTTCTCATCTTTTGGAACAGGTTTCTGGCGGGTCCAGGCTTCTGCAGGTGCTTCTTTCTGGTCCTTTTCTTTAGGCTTCATAACTTCAGGCTTCTTCACCACCTCTGCTTTGTCTCGAGGTTTCTTCTCCTCTGCGGGTCTCCTGGAGGCGATGGACATCTCCACCGCCTCCTCTCTGTGCACCAACTCCTCCACCTGAAACACTGTGGTCTTCGTGACCTTCTGAGGTCTCTCCTCTTCCTCAGCCTCTTTCAGTTGAACTGAAGGAATCTTCTTCAGTTTGATTATCTCCTGCTCTTCTTCTACTTCTTTCATGACTCTGGTCGTCTTCCTCAAAGTAGGAATCTCAAACGTCCCCTCCTCTTCAGTCTGAACTCTACCTTTTTTCTGCAGAAGAGGTTCTGAGGTGGCAAAGGTTTGACATTACTTATGAAACTTAACGAATGACACCACAATTTGTACACACACAGACTTATCACGATATATAAAACTGATAAATAAAGATGACAGTACCACAGTAACCAAAAAGACAAAGAAGAGGACGACTACAAGAAAAGACAACAGGACACAACAGACAAACATGTATTGTGTGTATGCATTTAGTATTCTTTAAAAAAGAAAGAAAGTAAGATCTTTTGATGTCCCAACATCTCCAACTGTTGTTGTTGTGAACCTGGGGTAGTTTTTGAGTTGGTGGCGCTATACACGTATCATGCTGTGTATTTTTTTAGCCGTTAGTAACTGTGTACTGAATGTACTGAGGTGAGGTGAGCGGTAACCGGTGCTCCTACCTTTCTTGACTCCTCCCGGTGCTTGGACGGGTCCCTTGGTTTGATCTAATACAGGATTATAGTTCAGACATTGTTAGTTAGAACATTTCATCGGTCATAAATAGCAGTTTCACTGATTTAAAAGTCGGAAGACCTTACCAAATGCACTCAAAGAAATGATAGCTGATGGGAATTGTGGTAAAGATGTGACTGAGTATGCAGAGTGGTCTAGTGTCACGTGATTTAGTGGAATGACATGGGGAATAAGTAAAGAGATGACATGAAGAGTCCAAGGACAGCTGTGGCATGCTTCAGTTAGATTTGTGGTGAATGAACAAACAGGACACAAAACATGAAATGACAAACATCCCAATGAGAAGGCCGTACTGACCAAGATAACGGTGGAAACACACAAGTGGGGGGGTCAGTCAACATTTCCAGTGATGAAAATGGAAGTGTAAAAGATGGATAGGACTGGAAATCTCAAGAGGATGTTTCAAGGTCAGTTCTTCCTATACCTCTACCTGTTTCAGGAGATATCTTTTCTACCACGGTTGCTTTTTCTTCTTCTGCAACCTTCCTGGTTGGTTCTTGAGCCTTTGCAGCAGCCTTTGGCTTGGCCACTTAATAAAAGAGGGGATTGTAAAGTAAACACACTTTTTTTTTGGAAGACGCACAAAGTCTTTACAAGTTATTATCTGTATACCTGGCTTTGTTTTTCCTGGGAAGTTATTTTCTTCTCTAACTTCTTGGTCTTGTCTGTGACTTCAGGCTTTTTGGCAGCTTCTTGAACTTTTACAGCCGCCTGCGGTTTGCTCTCTTCAAGTGCAAAGTAAAAAGGGAATTCAACAGAAAGCTCTCCACAAAAACAAATATATGTTGGATCTAAGAGCTTGAAACCATAAAAAGGCAAAGTTCATATTTCTATGAAGAAAACCTTTTTCCATTGTCCTTTCGATAAAGATTCAAAGATCATGTTCGCTCAAGAGTGACATTCTTTCACGAATGCCTCACACAGATAGAAACACAGAGACATAAACACCATTAAAACATTTAAAAGAGAGGTCGGTACCTTCTTGAGGAGCAGCTGGCTTTACCAGTGCTTCTGTGACTTGTGGTGGAGACTCCATTCCCTTCACAGGAACTTTGAAATGAAATGATACAACAATCAGAAACTCAGTAAGACTGATGGGGTGAGCACTGAACCAGCATGCAAAGACAAACAACACAACGAGAACAAACAAGATCCAGGATGGAAACATACAACGTCGGAAAGTTGCAGGAAACTTCTCACCTCATTTGTGTAATAAAATATCTCAGGTAAAAATAAACATAAAGGACACAACAAACATAATTAGACAAAGCAATGAAGAAAACTCAACGTGGAAGCGTGGTGATATCAGGTGATCAGAAACCAAGAGAGTCTGTCTGAGGCGACAGTAGGACGGTTCTTCACAATGAGCAGGAGTACAGTTTGTGACGACACAAAATGGGTGGTGTGACATGGATGTCTTCTTGAAATGGTCGAAAGACGAAAGAGGTATGAATCTAATAGATCCTTAAGGAGGAGGTGCACAAGGGTGTGTGGTGCTCAGGTAAAGTAAAACACGTGCTCGGTGACACATAACATATCTCCCTCTATACCTCTGGAAGACTCTTGAAGGGTGACTCGTTCTTTTCCTTCTGGTTTCAAAGACAACACTTCCTGAGGAGGGAGGTACCGGACGTCTGCTTTGAGACAAGACTGCTCCACCTCTGACTTCCTGTTGACACTTTCTCCGTATTCTGTAGTCTTTTTCTGAACCATCTTTGGCTTGGTTGTATCTGTTACTGAGGGCTCTCTGATCACGCCAATATCAGCTCTTGACTCTGTCGTTGCTGGTTGGTATTTCCCAGAAATCTCTTGGGTTTTTTGCATTTCCAGAATCATTTTTGTGGGTTTAAGTAACTGATCTCCTTTTATTTGTACTTGTCTAATCTCAATTTTTTCTTTTTCAGGAAGTTCTTTGAGGATTTTGTTTGTTCCTACCATTACTTCTGTCTTTATTTCTTTGGGTTTAGCCAATTTCAGGTGTCTTTCTAAAGGTGCTTCCTCTAAATGTGATGAAATTGGATGTTGTTGTTTGGCAGCTTGGTCTCCAAAAGTGACACATTTTGGTCTTTCTTCTATATATTTAAATTCTTGTTCGGCTGACATTGTTCTAACGTCCTTGAGAATTTCTCTTTTGGTATATTCTTCTGCAATAAGTGATTCTTTAGACGTCACAGGTGTTACTGTGGCTTTTCTTTCAATCTGTTTGTGCTTTATTTCTGTTCCTTCAGGCGGACTTACTGTAGCTCTCTTATCTTTAACCATGACGACCTTTGGCTGAATTCCTTCTATTGTATCAGATTTATTCAAAGCCTTTTTAAAAGATTCTGTTTGAGTAGTTTCTCCAGTTCTTGCATATCTGTCTAAAGTATCTTTGCCTCGCAGTAATCCTTTAGTGGTGGTTGTTTGTATGGGAGTAACTTTAGTAGTTTTGTCAACAAGTGTTCCAACCTTGGACTTTCTTTCTTGAGCTCTAAACTCTTCAGTTTGACCTAACGTCAGGCCTGTTGTGTGTTCGTCTTTCTTTAAAGGAACATCCACTGACTGTGTTTTACTTGATGTAATGTCTTTAACAAGATCGTCAGGGGTAATAAACCTCTGTGGAGTATCACATTTAAACTCATGTTGTTTCATAATCAATGGTTTTTCATAAGCAACATCCATGACGGTGTCCTTGAAGCTTTCCTTTCTATGTGGTCCTGCTTTGTTTCTACATGTGGAGCAACACTGAGGAAAAGGTCTTTAACTGTGTCTGTTTTGGACTGAATGCTTTTGATTGTAGACCGTTCTTGGTCTCCTTTCAATGTTTTTCGAGTCTTTTGTTGAGTAACAGCTGACGCTTCTGCCTGTTGTTGAGTTTGTTTCTGTTCTGTTAGCATTTTATTATCTTTGTCTGTAATCTTTTGTTTCTCAGCCTCCACCCTTCCCTTGGTGGACTCAAGAGAAGCCTCACTGGATTCATAAACGTCCTCTCTACTGGATCCAACGTCTTTAACACGCTTGTCAGGTGCAATAAATCTTTGCAGGGTGTCTGATTTCACATCTCCATCTTTAACTATCTGGTGTTTTCAGCTGCGACCTCCATCACAGGAGCAACTGAGATTATTCTCTCAGCTTGTTTTGTTTCTGTTTCCTCAAGTGGAGTAATACTACCGTATTCATCTTTAACTGTAACTGACTTGGACTGCACTTCTTCAGAGGAACGTTTGTCCAACTTCAGTGCTTTCTCTTTTAGGGATTTTGATTTCTTTGACTTAATGTTTTCAGTCTCTGCGTCGGTTATGTCTGTCTGCTTTTGACTGGTTTTGATCTCTTCAACAGGAAGAACTGCAGTGATTTTATCCTTGACTGTACGTTTTTCTGAAGCTTCTTGCTCCACCAAAGAGCGTTGATATGCTTCTTCTGGTTTGGATACAGTTAAAGCTTTTCTTTCAATGTTCTGTTATCAGGTAAATCCTCTTTAATGGGAGAAACCTTTTCTGTCTGATCTTGAACTACGTCTACTTTTGAAAAGACTGGATGTACTGTAATATCTTTTGAAGACTCCTTTGACTTTGTAGGAACATCATCTGACTTGTAAACATCCTCTTTTGTTGACCTAATGTCTTTAATGAGCTCATCAGGTGTGATATATCTTTGGAGAGTGTCTGATCTAACGTCTCCTTCTGTCACTATCAGACATCTTTCAGATGCAACCTCCATCACAGGAGCCAATGAAAACCTGTTTTCCACTTGTTCTTGATTTGCTTCTAGGACGAATGGAGTAACACTACCATATTCATCTTTTACTACCACTGTCTTAGACTGCACTTCCTTTAGGGGAGTTTTTATAGTTTTGTCCAACCTTTTGCCTTTCTCTTTAAGGGATGTATTAGTCTGGAAATCTTCCATTTCCATTTTAGTTACTTCTTGTGTGTTGTATGTAATGTTTCCATACTCATCTGGTGCATTGGATGCATCTTTTTCCATCGCTATGTCTGTTTTAATTTCCTCCATCACAGGAGGAATGACAGTTGGAAAATCTGTGGTAGTTTTGTCCATTATTGGAAGTTTTTCTTCTGGTTTACTTGAAACTTTTCTTTTAACTTCAGTTTTTGGAGATTTATCTTCAGCAATGTCTTCCGTGGATTTGGATTGTACTATCTTATGTTTAAAAGTATCAGATGTTTCACTTGCAACCTCCATGGCAGGAGCTTCTTTAAACTTTCTTTTAACTTGTTTAGTATCTGAGACTTCCAATGGTGCAACACTTCCATATTCATCCTTAACTTGAACTATTTTGGACTGGATCTCTTCTGCTTTAGAGGGTTTGTCTTGCAGAGCTCTAAGAGAATCATGGATCTCCGTTTGTTTATGCCTTTTTGGTTTTATCTTTACAGTTTCATCTTGAATTGTTTGGACTAATATCCTGTCTTTTTCTTGAGAAATGTTATCTAACTTTGTCTTTTTTTCTTCGATCTCAGGTTTAACTTCTACTTTAGTTTCAGTTTTATTGTGTTCAAGAGGAAGACTTTTGTCTATTTTGTCTTTCTTTGAATATCCTACAGTCTGAATTTCTGCCACAGTCTTTGCTGACTTATCTTGTCTCTTGGTCTGTGATATTTCTTTCTTTGGAAGAGTGGTTTCAAATTGACTGATTGTTTTTTCTGGAACATAAGTTACTTCAGGCTCAGTTGTCTCCAAGGGTATGCTGTCAATTTGTTCCAGTCTTTTTAGGGTCTTTTTCTCAATGGGAGCCAACATGGGTGTCTTACTTTCAATTGGGACTAAATTGGACCTGATTTCTTCCTTAATGTCTTCAGATGAGATCATGTGTCGAGGAATAACAGTTTTAGTGTCTTGTTGTCTGTCCATTGCCTCCTCTATCACAGGTACCTCTGAAGTCCTTCTTAGGACATGTTCTTGTTTGATTTGTGTAGTTTCAAAAGGTGTAACACTACCATATTCATGTGAAACTGCAACGGTCCTGGCCTCTTCAACTGTAGTCTTTTTGGATTTGGCTGACAGTTTATCTGTTTGAGATTTATCTTTCTTATGATGTTCTGATGTTTCTTCAGGTCCAGTTTGGACTTTTTTATCTTTAATCTGGACGCCAAATTCATCTTCTGAGACTTTAATCTTAATATGTTTTTCCAGTTGTTTTGGTGCCCCATCTTCAGCGGGTGTTACTTTTACAATTTTCTCTTTAACTCTTATGGATTTCAATGTGATTTTTTCATCTGCAACCTCTTTACGTCTGGCTAACTGCTGTCCTCTCTTATTCAAGGATATTGATTCAGATGTTTCAAAAGCTATTTCTTCAAAGAAATCAGTTTCTTCTACTGTTGCTAATTCAGTTTCTCTGGTTTCTACATGTTTTTCAGGAGCTACTGCAAGTTCTCTAGAAGTTTCCTCAATTAAATGTGTATCTGAAGCCCTTCTGTCGGCTTGTTCCTGTGTTGTTGTCATCTCTTTAAATTGCTTAACTTTAAAGGTTTTGTCTCTAACTGTGCTGAGCTTTACTTGGTTCTGTTGAACAATAATCTTTTGAGGCTTCTGTTGTTGTTGTTGTTGTTGAGATACTGATTCACTATCTGTTAGTTCCTCATCAGATGTTGCACGCTTTGTGACAGAGTCTTTAGTTTCTGCATGTTTTTCAGGCGTACCATGTTTAATGAGAGTCAGTTTTTCAGTTTTATCTTCAACAGTGATGGATTTTGATGGGATTTGTTCATCTGCAACCTCTTTACGTCTGGCTACCTTCTGTCCTCTCTCATTTAAGGATATTGATGTTTTAGAAGGTGTTTCTTCAAAGAAATCAGTTTCTTCTACTGTTGCCAATTCAGTTTCTCTGATTTCTGCTAGTTTTTCAGGAGCTACTGCAAGTTCTCTAGAAGTTTTCTCCACCAAATGTGTATCTGAAGCCCTTCTGTCAGTTTGTTCCTGAGTTGTTTTAAGTTTAAATTGAGTAACTTTAAAGGTTTTGTCTCTAACTGTGCTGACCTTTACCTGGTCTCGTTCAACGATAATCTTTTGAGGTTTCTGTTGTTGTTGTTGTTGAGATACTGATTCACTATCTGTTAGTTCCTCATCAGATGTTGCTCGCTTTGTGACAGAGTCTTTAGTTTCTGCATGTTTTTCAGGCGTACCATGTTTAATGAGAGTCAGTTTTTCAGTTTTATCTTCAACAGTGATGGATTTTGATGGGATTTGTTCATCTGCAACCTCTTTACGTCTGGCTACCTTCTGTCCTCTCTCATTTAAGGATATTGATGTTTCAGAAGGTGTTTCTTCAAAGAAATCAGTTTCTTCTACTGTTGCTAATTCAGTTTCTCTGGTTTCTGCTAGTTTTTCAGGAGCTACTGCAAGTTCTCTAGAAGTTTCCTCAACTAAATGTGTATCTGAAGCCCTTCTGTCGGCTTCTTCCTGTGTGGTTTTAAGTTTAAGTTGAGTGACTTTAAAGGTTTTATCTCTAACTGTTCTGACCTTTACTTGGTTCTTTGAACAGTAATCTTTTGAGGCTTCTGTTTTGGTTCTTGTGGAGACTTGCTCAGTGTGGTATGAATTTCCTCATCAGATGTTGCACGCTTTGTGACAGAGTCTTTAGTTTCTGCATGTTTTTCAGGCGGACCATGTTTAATGAGAGTCAGTTTTTCAGTTTTATCTTCAACAGTGATGGATTTTGATGGGATTTGTTCATCTGCAACCTCTTTACGTCTGGCTACCTTCTGTCCTCTCTCATTTAAGGATATTGATGTTTAGAAGGTGTTTCTTCAAAGAAATCAGTTTCTTCTACTGTTGCCAATTCAGTTTCTCTGATTTCTGCTAGTTTTTCAGGAGCTACTGCAAGTTCTCTAGAAGTTTTCTCCACCAAATGTGTATCTGAAGCCCTTCTGTCAGTTTGTTCCTGTGTTGTTTTAAGTTTAAATTGAGTAACTTTAAAGGTTTTGTCTCTAACTGTTCTGACCTTTACCTGGTCTCGTTCAACGATAATCTTTTGAGGTTTCTGTCGTTGTTGTTGTTGAGATTTCACTATCTGTTAGTTCCTCAACAGATGTTGCACGCTTTGTGACAGAGTCTTTAGTTTCTGCATGTTTTTCAGGCGTACCATGTTTAATGAGAGTCAGTTTTTCAGTTTTATCTTCAACAGTGATGGATTTTGATGGGATTTGTTCATCTGCAACCTCTTTACGTCTGGCTACCTTCTGTCCTCTCTCATTTAAGGATATTGATGTTTCAGAAGGTGTTTCTTCAAAGAAATCAGTTTCTTCTACTGTTGCCAATTCAGTTTCTCTGGTTTCTGCTAGTTTTTCAGGAGCTACTGCAAGTTCTCTAGAAGTTTTCTCACCAAATGTGTATCTGAAGCCCTTCTGTCAGTTTGTTCCTGTTTTTTTCAGTTTAAATTGAGTAACTTTAAAGGTTTTGTCTCTAACTGTTCTGACTTTACTGGTCTCGTTCAACGATAATCTTTTGAGGTTTCTGTTGTTGTTGTTGTTGAGATTCACTATCTGTTAGTTTCCTCATCAGATGTGCACGCTTTGTGTCAATTTCTTAGTTTCTGCATGTTTTTCAGGCGTACCATGTTTAATGAGAGTCAGTTTTTCAGTTTTATCTTCAACAGTGATGGATTTTGATGGGATTTGTTCATCTGCAACCTCTTTACGTCTGGCTACCTTCTGTCCTCTCTCATTTAAGGATATTGATGTTTCAGAAGGTGTTTCTTCAAAGAAATCAGTTTCTTCTACTGTTGCTAATTCAGTTTCTCTGGTTTCTGCTAGTTTTTCAGGAGCTACTGCAAGTTCTCTAGAAGTTTCCTCAACTAAATGTGTATCTGAAGCCCTTCTGTCGGCTTCTTCCTGTGTGGTTTTAAGTTTAAGTTGAGTGACTTTAAAGGTTTTATCTCTAACTGTTCTGACCTTTACTTGGTTCTGTTGAACAGTAATCTTTTGAGGCTTCTGTTTTGGTTCTTGGGAGACTTGCTCAGTGTGGTATGAATTTCCTCATCAGATGTTGCACGCTTTGTGACAGAGTCTTTAGTTTCTGCATGTTTTTCAGGCGTACCATGTTTAATGAGAGTCAGTTTTTCAGTTTTATCTTCAACAGTGATGGATTTTGATGGGATTTGTTCATCTGCAACCTCTTTACGTCTGGCTACCTTCTGTCCTCTCTCATTTAAGGATATTGATGTTTCAGAAGGTGTTTCTTCAAAGAAATCAGTTTCTTCTACTGTTGCCAATTCAGTTTCTCTGATTTCTGCTAGTTTTTCAGGAGCTACTGCAAGTTCTCTAGAAGTTTCCTCAACTAAATGTGTATCTGAAGCCCTTCTGTCGGCTTGTTCCTGTGTTGTTGTCATCTCTTTAAATTGCTTAACTTTAAAGGTTTTATCTCTAACTGTTCTGACCTTTACCTGGTCTCGTTCAACGATAATCTTTTGAGGTTTCTGTCGTTGTTGTTGTTGAGATACTGATTCACTATCTGTTATTTCCTCATCAGATGTTGCACACTTTGTGACAGAGTCTTTAGTTTCTGCATGTTTTTCAGGCGTACCATGTTTAATGAGAGTCAGTTTTTCAGTTTTATCTTCAACAGTGATGGATTTTGATGGGATTTGTTCATCTGCAACCTCTTTACGTCTGGCTACCTTCTGTCCTCTCTCATTTAAGGATATTGATGTTTCAGAAGGTGTTTCTTCAAAGAAATCAGTTTCTTCTACTGTTGCTAATTCAGTTTCTCTGGTTTCTGCTAGTTTTTCAGGAGCTACTGCAAGTTCTCTAGAAGTTTCCTCAATTAAATGTGTATCTGAAGCCCTTCTGTCAGCTTGTTCCTGTGTTGTTGTTGTCTTTTTAAATTGTTTAACTTTAAAGGTTTTATCGCTAACTGTGCTGAGCTTTACCTGGTCTCGTTCAACGATAATCTTTTGAGGTTTCTGTTCGCTATCTGTCGTTTCAATATCACTAGTTTTGTCCATCACAGGCGTGTCTACACCTTTTCCTCCACCTTGTTCCTTTCTTGCTGGTTTCTTCTGTTTGATAAGAGTATCTGAGGCAGTTGTATCTGGAGCTTTGTCAGTTTTATGTAATATCTGGCGTTTGTTTTTAGCTAACTCAGTAATCTCTTTACGTGGTGCAGTTTCTACAGGTTGCATATCTGTCATTTGGGTTTGTTGGAGTCTTGGTTTTGTGCCTTTAGAAGATCTGTCTTTACCTTTGTTACCGCCTGATTGTAATGACTCTTCATGTTCGACTAACTTCTGTGTTTTGCCGGTCGGTGTTTCTTTAGAGGACTCTTCTGTCAAATCTGAAACTGATGTTTGCTTTTTGGGTTTTTCCTGTCCAATCTCAGCAGTTCCACTAGTTTTCATAGAAGTATCTGCATCTACTGATGAAATGGGATCCTTTGTTTTAGCAGTTGTGTCAGTTACTGTTGATTCAACATCTTTGTCTTTAAGGGATTTGACTTTGTTTTTAGTAACACCAGCTGGCTTGTCAGCGTCATATTGTTCATCAGATTTGCATAACACTCGTTTTTTAATTTCCTCTCCTTTGTTTAACCCTTCAGTTGGAAGTAATTTAGTAAACTTGTCGTTAGCTTTTACTTTTATCTGAGCTTTCGGAGGTTTCTCCATTGGTGATGGTTTTATCCCTACAGAGACATCTAACCTAATGTCCTCTTTGTGTGCAGTGTCTTGTATATCTTCTATTGGTGCTTCTTTATCAGTTAATTGGATAATTGGAGTGATTGGGGAGGTTGTTTCAATGAGTTCTTGCTCTGTAACGTCCTTTACTTTATAGGAGGGACTTCACCTTTAGTTCGGACTCTTTTCTTTGACTGTTCATCCTCAGCTTTACCTTTGATTGGCTTCTGCTGTCTCTGTTTGTGAGGAAAGGCCTCAGGAGTAAATGTATCTGTAACTTTATCAGTTTGGTTTTCTCTGATTTTAACTGTAACATCTTCAGATTTAAGTGGAATTTCTTCAGTTTGAGACGTTTCTAACAACATTTGTTCTTTTCCTTTTTCAGATTTGGATGTGATTGGTTTCAAATGAATTTCTTTCTCTGTAGTATCTTCAGTTTTTGCTCGCATTGGTTCTTTTTTCTTTTTAGGCACCTTTCTCTCAATGGATTCCTGTTTTATCAGTGATTTGTTTTTTTAGTTTTCTCAACAACAGGAGAAGTTATTTCTTCCCTTGTTTTATCCTTTTCAGTTTTAGTTGGAGGATCTCCAGTTGTTACCATCTCAAACCCTATTTGATCAGCTATGTCTTTACTACCTGTGTCTTCTTCTTCAGTGGTAGCTTGTTCTGAGATAAAATGCTCTACCGGCTTACCGGAGACCTGTTTTTCAGTTCGCTCTTGTCTTGGTTTTGTCTTTTCTTGCCGACTAACTTGGAGTTCTTTAACTACAGCTTCCTCGTCTTCAACCGCTGCCTGCCGTCTCACTTTCTGCGCCACATCAGTCCTGCTCTTTGACAAGATCTCAGGTTTTTTAGTTTCAGTTTCTTTCTCTTGAGGTTTGACTTCTATTTCAGGAGAAACTGAGCGTCTCATCTCAGCTGTTCCTTCAATCGGACTGACTTTGACTGGTTTACCTTTATGTAAAGCTTCTTTATCCTTTAGCATATTTTTTTATGTCTTTTATTTCTTTTAGAGAATCAGGTTTTTGGACAGAAGACTCCTCCTGAACTTTCCTCTCAGATTCACTTCCTGTCATGCTGAGCTTGTCTTCAGTTTTTGGGATGCCTCTTGTTTTAACAGCTCGTCTCTTTGAGCCATCAGTAACAGATATTTCACCACTTATTTCCGACACTTCTTCCATCGCACTTAAAACCTCTTCTTCCTGCAAAGATTAGGACTCTCGCCTTCTTCATCCTTGCCATATAGTTGTGCTTCAACCTCTTCTCTTGATATGGAATCAGTCTGACGTCCGGCTCTTTCCCCAGCCTTTAACAGACCGCTGGTTGCCGCTTGAGGACGGAAGATTTTAAGAGTTTTGAAGAGAAAGCACCATGAAGCGGTGCCAAGAGATTAGGGGGAAAAAATAACAACAAAGACAAACGTTTGGAGTGAAACGAGACAAACACAGAGGTAATAAGAAAAGGAGCTGACAGGAAAATGTGCCGTTGATGTTGTACCTCTTTTTCCTTCTTCAGGAGTCGGAGCAGCAGGAGGAAGGGTCGTGGGAAGCGTCTCGGCCTCGAATTCTGTTTCTTCAAAGAATAATAGTTTTATGTTTAACGCAAGATATGAGCATTAAAGGAAGAAAGAAAGGGATAAAAAAGAACCCCTTTAAAACAAGGTAAAAGGAGAGCTTGACAATGGGGTTAAAATGAGTCTAAAATGATGATTTTAGACTCATTCTGATACCCCTAGTGGTCAAAAAAAGAGCAAACCTGAACAAAGATAAGAAAATGTGAGTATTATCATGATGTTAGATGGTCTGTTTGTACCTCTGGGAGATGTTGGTTTTGAAGGTTTTGTCTGAAGAGTTCTCTCAAATAAAACACTTTTTTCCTCTGTTTCTTGTAATCTGTTTCAGTTCTTGCAGAAACAACTCCAGTCTCCTTTTTGACCACTTTTGGCATCTCAGGTTTGATATCTGTTACGGACACTTTGGGTTTGTCCTCGGGCGTCACGTCTTCAGAAACTTTGTCCTTTTTTTTACCAATCGTCTCCTCAGATTTTTGCTGCTTCTCTTGTTTCTTTACCAAGACTCTTCCTGGTGCACTGGTCTCATCTTTTTTGGAAATGACTGCTGGTTTAATTCCTGTTACAACCTTTTTACTTGTTTCCTCTTCTACCATCTTCACCTGAGATAAACTCACTTTGGTTTTTTTCTCTTCAACTGTGACTTCCCTCTTTTGAATTGTAATTTCTGTAATTTCCTCACTTCTGCTGCAATCTTCTTTGGGAATATCTGATATTATCTCGCGTCGTAACTCAGTCAAATGCTTTCCTTCAAATTCAAGCGCTTCAGTCTGTTTTCTAGTTGCTGTGCTGATAATAACTGGTTTATCTATTTCTTTGACTGTAGTCTTGACTTCCTGTTGCCTCTGTTTGCTTTCTGTTTCAATGCTCATCCCTCTTCCCTTTTTGACACTAGTTTCCTGTATAGAGATGTCCCTTCTTTCTTGTCTGACTGCCTCGCTGTCTTTCCTCTCGTCTGTTAAAGACAAGATGGACTGAATAATGAACTCTTCTTTAGTGGTTTCTATTTTAGGTCTAACCTCCCTATCCTGGTCAGATTTCTGGACTACAACAATGGTTTCTTGTGTTTTTGGGACTCTGTGTTTGGACGCCCGGGTGTCTTTCCTCCCTGCAGAGTCAGTAACAGATATCTCGCCTCGCAGTTCAGACTTTTCTGTACGTAAGAGGTCTGATGTCGGCTCTACGGTCTCGCCAAGATGAGCCTCTTTGCCTTTGGCGTGTTCTTGGTGGTCCCACACTTCCTCCTCGACGTGATAAACTTCCTGAGTCTCCTGAGCTGCTCTCCTGCGCTCGATCTTAACAAGACTCTCAGTTTCTGGGAGTTTTAAGAGTTGTAGAAGAAGAAAAGGCGTCATGCGGCGGCGCCAAGAGGTGAGAACAAAACACAAGGATTAGGAACACAGAGATTAATCACATGGTTAAAGCTTCAGGTGATAATGTATTATCACCAAGAGTTAAAGTGGTTAAAGTACTCCATCGGGTTTTCAGATGGTCGGTACCTTTTTCTGCAGGAGAGACTTTTCTCTCTTGTTCGATCTTCACAATCTTCTTGGTTTCTTTTAAAGATAATCCAGTGAGAAGGTAGAAGATCATTTTAAAAGAAGAGAATTAAGACATTTAACAAACATAAGGAAATAAACAACGTACATTTAATAACACGAAACACAGCAAAAAAGAAATTGAAATCAAAGAGGGATGTCAGAGGTTTTAAAGAAGTGGCAGCAGCTCAGTTTGTATTTAAATACTCCTTACATCTGCTATACACTCAAAAAAAAGTAAATGGTTCATAGTTTGTATATATGTATTTAGTATAGTCAACTGAAGCTTATTCAAAGGTGAAATTAGATCAGTTATAATCTCTTACGTGTGATTAAAACGCTTTTCTTGGTTTGCATTGCTGGATTTCTTTTGGACCAAGTTTTCCGTAAAAACATTCAAGCCTTTTTTTTTTGCTTTACATGTTTTGTAAGGCTCCACAGGAACCCTGCTGTACTCTGTTGTTAGACAAAGGGCACTAAGACTGCACATTATATTGAATATAATTAATTAAATATCATCAAACTGAAACCTAAGTTTGATCCTTCAATGTATTCATGAGAAAGAAACTCGATCCTACCACTGGGTGGCGCCAAAGTAGCCAATGCACATAAAATACGTTTAAAACATAATTTTGAAGTATAGTGAGCATTTTAGCAAATAAAACATTTGAAACATGGTCAAATAAAGCCTTTGTCAATGAATCTTATTCAATTAAAATCGTCAAAGTGGTTTTATTACTTACAATAATTAGTTTTGAGTGTACATTTAGATGCCATATAGTGAGTGAGCTGCTGCCGATGGTTCTCATGCATGAAGAAGACGTGTTTAATGAAAGAGTTGAGGTCTGCCTCGGCTGTACCTCTAGTTTCAGACACCTGCTCAGGTGTTCTATCTACAGAGACCCTCTCTGGTCCTTTCTGAGACACCGGTCCAGGTTTAACTTCCTCAGGAGTCCGCTCTTCTTCGGACACTTTCTGAGAAACCTTTACAGACTTCCTCTCAGGAGGAGCCTTCTCCTCGGGTCGTTTTTCTGGAACCTTCTTTGGTATTTCATCTACTTTTCTCTGGGGTGCCAGCACTTTCTCTGGGACCCTCTCAGGGGTCTTTTCCTTCACCTCAGCCTTCCCTGGAGGTTCAGGTATTTTATCTGGACGCCTCTCAGGTTCAAACACCTTCTGAGGGACTGATTCAGGCACCTCTTCAGGTACCACTTTAGGTTTGGGCCTCAAAGCTTTAAGAGGGTTTGACACAAACACATGCACAAGACATGACTAGAAAGAATGTTGAAATGTGCTGGCGCACAAACAAAGATCATTTTAAAACACCATGGAGTTACTTCACTCAAATTACCCTTTTTTTGGTAAATTGTCTTAAAGTGCCAATAGTTTGGTTATCATCATATCATTGTTAAAAATGATGGAAACTTGAGTAGCGTAACTCCAGACTCAAAGGACCCAGAACAGAGTCTGGGCTCGGGAACATTAAGGTACCTTTGTCTTTCTGTGTCGGCTCTTCTTTGGGAGGAACAGCAGCTTCTGGTTTCTTTGCTGCTTTTGGAGCCACAGGTATTTTTTCCTCCACAGGAACTTTAAAGAGTATAATTTACAAGCATTAAAAGCCTTTAAATGTACAAAAGCTAAAGAGTTTTGTAAGATGCAAACACTCTATCGAGTGCAAGACAAGAAACAAGACGTGCAGCCCCATCGTAACCACAGTTAGACGTTAGACTAAACAAACCAGGAGCCGAAGAGAGTTTAAGATGAAGGTAAGAGTTTGGGTTTTAGTTTGCCGGGTTACGGTGATGATGAAGAAGTTTGTTTTACTCAAAACAAACACAAAAAGGATTATTAGGCATGGACAGTCACTCCAAACGAGTTACAGGTGGAGGGTGGAGTTAAGACACATCTCAATCAGAGACGCTGTGTACCTTGCTTTGGAGATTCCTTCGGAGCAGGCTTCGGTTCTGGTTTGGCTTTCTGAGGTTCTGGTTTTGGCACTTTCACTTCAGGTTCAGCTTTTTTAACTGCAGGTTCAGGTTTGGAGACCTTTGCAGGTTCAGGTTTGGAGACCTTTGCAGGTTCAGGTTTGGAGACCTTTGCAGGTTCAGGTTTTGGAACGGGCAGTTCTGGCTCCGGTTTACGAACTTCTGGTTTTGGTTTTTCCGGTTCTGGTTTAGCTTTTGGAGCCTCTGGTTCTGGCTTTTTTACCACTGGTTCAGGCTTGACCTTTGCCGGCTCTGGTTTTGCAGCCTCTTCAGGGACTTAAAGCAACATCTAGTTTAGACTCGACAATCAGGACACACAGAAAGTCAAAGAATCGCTTCCACACTCGAAGCTAAACACATAAACTTGAGCTGTCTAAATACTCAGGACGGAGAAACAGACACAGAGTTACACTCAATACGTTTTACACAAACACAGAAGGAAATACCTTTGGAGGGGGGGTAGCCGGCTTCTTTACCGCCACTGGCTTAGCTTCCGGCTCCACCTTCACCGCCGGTTTGGCTTCAGGTTCTGCTTTGGGCTTAAGCTTTGGTTCAGCTTCTGCTCTCTGTTTGAGCTTGGGCTCAGGCTCAGGTTTAGCTGCAGACGCCACTTTTTTGGGCTCAGCTGGTACCTGAGGCTTGGGCTCATCTTCAGGTAGGCAAGACAGACATTAGCTAATGTTAGCATAAATTTGTGGTAGCATTCGAGAGTTATGAAGAGTCTTCAAAACAAGAGTTCAGACACTGATAAAGAGTGGAACAGTTTACAAACAACTACAGAGCACAAACAGGAAGACAGACATGAAGAGGTTAGCGGCTACGTAGCGGTGAGGACGATAAGCTGCTACTGAAGACATCTGAAAGTACCTTTCTTTGGCAGTCCAGGCTTCTCCGCAGGGGGTGAGGGCACAGCAGCAGGCTTCTGAACCTCCTCTGCTTCTTTTAAGATACATTTAAACACATAGTCAAAGAAAACCAGACGAATGGGACATAAATCAATCAGAAAGCATTAGGCGAGTGTTTTCTGCAAAGAGTGAGATTTTCAGTAGAGAGATGTTAGAAAGGAAGACGTCTCTACCTTTAGAAGAGGGTGCTTTCTTCTGCTCTGGTTCTGAAACTGCAGCAACCTTTTTCTCCAATGGCTTTTTGGCTTCAGGTACTTTAAAACGTCAGTAAATTTAAGTGAAAATTCACACAAAAACAACATTTACAGTTCAGGAGCAAAGTATGAAAACCTTTAAAGATAGATATTAATCAGGCAGTGGCGAGCCGTCAGGGCCCTCTAGGCCCTCTCTGAGGGCCTAAGATATTTTACAAAATAATATTTAAAAACATTAAAATATTATATATATTTTTTTAAATATGTTTTTAGTTGTATTTTTCATTAGTTTTACCAAAATAACTTGATTTAATTGTATTTAAAATAACATTTCCAAAGAAATAAATCCTGTGAAGGGTTAAATGAAAGAAGCTGGTCTCTGCGAGGTGAAGACAGGAGCTGATTGGAGGTCCTGCTGTGAACTCACAGAGGGCCCGCTATAGGAACTGAAGGAGAGAGTAAAGTCAAATGACAGTACAATGACCAATCATATCTTCCCTCTAAATGGGTGGGTTTTATTATCGCGGACTTTATGACAAGTTCCGCCCGCTGTGAAGCTTTTCTTGTTTCCATAGCAACAACAACTTCCTGTCAACAGCGTAAACTCGCTTTCAAAATAAAAGCATGCCAAATTACAGTAAATACATACAACTGGAATGAAAGTAACAAACACGATGCAATATCCTTTTCAATTTCAAAGAACACAAATTGGGTTATTTACAGGTGTTTTGTGTGGTAGAGGGTCGCTGTCATTGATGCGTTTGCACCCGGGCCGTTGTTTTTCCGCTGAAGTATACACTGTGACGTAATAACTCTTTTCTTTTTTTTCGAGGGAAGGGGGGGGGGGTCAGAGGGCCTAGGTATACAAGTCACGGCTCGCCACTGTAATCAGGTACATGCCAACATCAGAAGGTATGTTGGTACCTTTAGGGGGGGGGGGCTCCTTCAGTGACGCCGTCGGCTTCTCGTCAGGCTTTGTCTCAGCCTTGGGAACTTTAAAAAGACACCGATTGTGTTAACAACACAAGAGAGGGGCTGAGCGTTTGCAGGTGAAGCAAAGAAGCATCAGAAGATAGCAAAGCACAAAAAGCTTCTACAGTAAAGAACGTCTTTCTGAAGCAACAAGAAAAGATGAAGAGTGCACAGGAATAAAAAGACAAAGACAAACAGTCAAAGATTTTAGTGGTGGACGACAGACGGGTGAGTTTGCGTTTCCTGAAGCGCGGAGCTGAGCAGGAAGTCAGGTGTTCATTACCTTTTGATGGAATTCCCTCTCTCATTTCAACTTTCTTGCTCTCTACTTTCTCCTCAACTGCGACTCTGGCAGCTGAAAGAAAGCACAAAGAAAACCCAGAATCATCGTCACTGTCAGAGAAATAGACTTTCTGGCTGAAGAATCAGGAAGAATTACTGCTTGTAGTGAAGTCTTTAACAAAAAGAGTTGATCTCCTATATTTCTGTAACAAATCTGTGTATGACGTTCTGTGATGCAAAAAGACTCATAGTTTCTATGTGTTGATTGGAAGATAGGTAGGTTGGTTATCAGAGCAATGCAAAGGAGTTAGAAAACTCAATAATACAACATTTGAATACAACAAGAATCAGGTATAAACAGTTCATCCAAACCTAAAATGTAAGCAGTAACCAATTAGACAATGCAAAGCAATTATTATAATGCATTGTGGGTAAGAAATTAGAGTGTATAAGGGAGAAAAATGACCTGAGACTGAAATAAGGAACCAAGAGGAGAATGATTAATGATGAGAAGAAACAAACACCAGACCGACATTAAGAGAGAGAGCCATGGTTAAGAGCGGCTCTCTCACACACACACACACACACACACAACACACACACACACACACACACACACACACACACACACACACACACACACACACACACACCACACACACACACACACACACAACACACACACACACACACACACACACACACACACACACACACACACACACGACTGTGATACCTGTGGCTGTGGACACCTGTTGTGTTCCCGTCTCTTCCTCCAGCTCTCGCTCTCCTCTGAAGACGTGACAAAACACAACGTGAGGAACGGTTTGTGCACGAAAACAAACTCACAACAGAGTTCTTTCACAGTTTCACAAAGTCATCGCTTTGTCGACTAAATGGGACTAAAAAAAGGTTCATTTTGAAAAGGGAGTCAGAGTATTAACGACTCAACAGCTTAAAAGAGAAAAAGACGCTGAATAACCACAAAGAGAAATGAAACTAAGAGATAAAACTACTCTAAAATCATAACAAACAAAATTACAAATGCTGCTTCGTTAGCAGTCAGCTTGCGCTAACGGATTAGCTCAGAATATGTCGATGATGGATTTTGTCATAGCGCCAACAAAAGCCAAAATGTACCTCTATTTTCATATTCTTTGATAAAATCAGGGAGCAGATATTCAAACAGAAAATAACTTTGAAAGAGTTTTAATCCCAGATCGACAAGAGAAAAGACTTTGTCTGTGAAACGGCGACAAGACGAGAAGTTAGTGAGTGTGTGACGGAGAGATGGAAGATGGGTGGAAGTTAGTGAGTGTGTGACGGAGAGATGGAAGACGAGAAGTTAGTGAGTGTGTGACGGAGAGATGGAAGATGGGTGGAAGTTAGTGAGTGTGTGACGGAGAGATGGAAGATGGGTGGAAGTTAGTGAGTGTGTGACGGAGAGATGGAAGATGGGAAGTTAGTGAGTGTGTGACGGAGAGATGGAAGATGGGTGGAAGTTAGTGAGTGTGTGACGGAGAGATGGAAGACGAGAAGTTAGTGAGTGTGTGACGGAGAGATGGAAGATGGGTGGAAGTTAGTGAGTGTGTGACGGAGAGATGGAAGATGGGAAGTTAGTGAGTGTGTGACGGAGAGATGGAAGATGGAAAGTTAGTGAGTGTGTGACGGAGAGATGGAAGATGGGAAGTTAGTGAGTGTGTGACGGAGAGATGGAAGATGGGAAGTTAGTGAGTGTGTAACGGAGAGATGGAAGATGGGAAGTTAGTGAGTGTGTGACGGAGAGATGGAAGATGGAAGTTAGTGAGTGTGTAACGGAGAGATGGAAGATGGGAAGTTAGTGAGTGTGTGACGGAGTGATGGAAGATGGGTGGAAGTTAGTGAGTGTGTGACGGAGAGATGGAAGAGATGAGGTGGAAGTTAGTGAGTGTGAGACGGAGAGATGGAAGATGGGTGGAAGTTAGTGAGTGTGTGACGGAGAGATGGAAGATGGGTGGAAGTTAGTGAGTGTGTGACGGAGAGATGGAAGATGGGTGGAAGTTAGTGAGTGTGAGACGGAGAGATGGAAGATGGGTGGAAGTTAGTGAGTGTGTGACGGAGAGATGGAAGATGGGTGGAAGTTAGTGAGTGTGTGACGGAGAGATGGAAGATGGGAAGTTAGTGAGTGTGTGACGGAGAGATGGAAGATGGGTGGAAGTTAGTGAGTGTGTGACGGAGAGATGGAAGATGGGAAGTTAGTGAGTGTGTGACGGAGAGATGGAAGATGGGAAGTTAGTGAGTGTGTGACGGAGAGATGGAAGATGGGTGGAAGTTAGTGAGTGTGTGACGGAGAGATGGAAGATGGGAAGTTAGTGAGTGTGTGACGGAGAGATGGAAGATGGGTGGAAGTTAGTGAGTGTGTGACGGAGAGATGGAAGATGGGAAGTTAGTGAGTGTGTGACGGAGAGATGGAAGATGGGTGGAAGTTAGTGAGTGTGTGACGGAGAGATGGAAGATGGGTGGAAGTTAGTGAGTGTGTGACGGAGAGATGGAAGATGGGAAGTTAGTGAGTGTGTGACGGAGAGATGGAAGATGGGGGAAGTTAGTGAGTGTGTGACGGAGAGATGGAAGATGGGTGGAAGTTAGTGAGTGTGTGACGGAGAGATGGAAGATGGGTGGAAGTTAGTGAGTGTGTGATGGAGAGATGGAAGATGGGTGGAAGTTACAAGAGGGAAAGAATAAATCACATTTTCAAAGTTTGGAGACAAACGAACGAGAGCGTATTATACAGAGGTCACGGAGGTGATGATGTTAGGGTGAACGCAAGAGGCAGATTTGGGTCAATTCACAATTTGAGACCTAGATCTAGGAATGATCAGAAACGTTTAAATAACTTCTTAGTTATCATTAAGATATACCGCATATTTGTTTACGATATATGACTTATTAAGAGGAACCAAACTGCAGGTACTGTTGTACATTGGTCCATGTTGTTATATTTTCTTACAGCTAACTGTATACATTTAAAGATGAACAAGTACATTAAAAAAAAGTCTTAATATTTATTATTTATCCTTTTTTTTTTAACTTTTCTTATGAATGCTATATTATTTGTGCAGATATACACAAACGTTATTATTCAGGTTGTTTCGGATCAGATTATTGCATCTTGTTTTCCCAGATCTGCTCGGTTGTTTTAATGGAGATGATGAAGATGAGGAAATACAACATGGTGTACCTCTCTGCTGCACCTGCACCTCTTCTTCATAGTGATATGAATATTCGGCCGATTCTTAAACAAACAAACGTTTCATATCTGGATTAGTTTGATCGTCAGTGAGAGAGAACAACAGAGTAAAGGTAAGTGTTGTTAAATCTGATCTGTAATCAAGATCTATTGATAAGATTATTAATTCATGTTCATTTGTTTTTGGTAAAATCTCAAGTGAGCAAAAACATAATAAATACCTCGTTTTTGTTCAAACTCTTCTTCATATTGATAGAATTCAGAAGTTTCTTTAAAGGTAAAAGCACACATGCGTTAATTAAGATATTAAAGAGTTTAGTAGGAGATTCAGAAAGATTCTCAGTTTTCTGGAACTTTCTTTAAACTCTGGTTAAATGTTAGAAATGGTTTTCTTTTTGTTGGTTTTGAAGTCTTACCTTGCATTGCCACGGATGAAGGCACTTCAGGTCTCTGAACTGAGGAGTCTGGGACATCTAAAGAATGTGGAATATGGTTTTATAACCAAGCTTTATTTAAAAGAAGCTAACAGTACTCCGTGTACAGTAAAAACAACAGTGACCGTAACTGTTCTCCAATTAAGGAACAGTTAGACATTTTGGAAAATCCTCTTGTTTCCCAACATTTTTGGGATTTTGATGATAAATAAAGGCCAACTACAAACTGCTAGTATACTGCCGGTTAACCAAAGACTCTGAAATGTCCGTAACATTCAATAATCCAAAACATTTGTAGAACAGCAAGTGATCCCAAAAGCAATGGGCCATTGCTCTGAAACCACACACTTGTTGCAGGGAGTGTGTGTTTTCTGAACGATGGGCCTTCAGAGCAACGACTGGTTTGTTTTCAGGATAACATGTTGTTGGACAGTCGGCTTTCACTATAGTTGGAGATTTGAGTCTATTGGGATATTGGAATATATTTGTTCTGAGCTAGGCTAACATGACTACAGGGATGAAACGGATGAACTCAGAGAACAAGAGGATTCACCTTCAATGTCGCTAATAGATTTAAGTTGTCGTATAAATGAATTACTTACCCATGGGCACCATTGCTAATTCAATTTCTGTGGAAGAGGGGGGAAGAGTGAACAACGTGTTAAAGGCTTCACCAGACAGGAGCTGAACAGAAACAGAGAAAGATGGCGGCGTCTGACTGTACCTTTGCCAGACAAATAAAGCTCAGCAGTGCTCTTAGCCTCTCCTCGGGGCTCCAACCTCACAATCACTGAGTACACGCCTACACGGGATTATTAATGAAGACGTTTAACACTCAAGGCATCAAAACAATGAGGTAAAAAAAACTCTGTGGGCTCTGTGTCGGGCCTCGTGGCGCTCTACACACCTTCGTCTTCGGTGGCCACGTTTCGGATGACCATGAAATGTCTTCGGCCCTCGCTTGTGAAGTTGTACTTCGGGCTCTCTCGCAGTTCCCAGGTGTCTTTGTACCACGAAACGATTGCGTTGTCGAAGGACACCTCGCACTCAAAGGTGGCCGACTGGCGCTCGTTGACTTCGATGTTGTGGATGCGTTTGGTGAAATGAATTTGTTCAGCTAAAACAGATAAAGACGGGAATGGGTAAACGGGTTTGGCATCACAACCAGGAATGTAAGACAACACTTGATTGGTAGTTGTTTTTGTTTTTTATCGACACAACATCCACACGGTTAGAGATGATGATCAGAGGGCGAGGTGAGGGATGCACCGATCCGATTAACGAGCTGGATCCGTGATGTTCGGGACGATCTATTCTACCTTTACGACTGATTACACCTGTACTACGTCTGAGGAACACCTGTACACCTGCACACCGACACACACACTGAACCAGGCAACATCTGGGGCCGTCACCGAATAAAAAGTGTGTCGGATGCTTTTAAACAATGTCTCTGTTTTTAGAATTTCTATCTCAAATAGCCACCAAAATGACTGTTTTTCACTCTTTGCCAGGAGAGTGCATCGACACTTTTCTGTTTTTTGTGTTCTCCATAGTGCTTGAATTCCTGTTTCTGTTTTGACCTATTTGTATTTGCACTTAAAAAGGATTTCACTATTTGTTATGTTTTGTTTTACAAAGTTCGGAAGCAGTTTTAAGAGAAGTCGGCTTTTGGTAATGGGAATAATGGGACATTATGAAATAGCAGATTTTTTGGCGAAAACCAGGTATCGATGCATTTTTCAGACAAATAGGGATAATAATGGGCAATAGACTAATGGAACATGTTTCAGACTACTCCAAGTTCAGAGTGATGGGCCATCGGGACAACGACCGTTTGCTTTCAAGGATATCTGACAAAACTACTACGATGGCTCAATTGTTTGCATCAAATAAATTGCTTCTTCAACTGACTGTTAATATCTTTAATAGACAGCATATAATCTGGACTGCAGCTCCAACATTAAGGAGAGTTTTGACCACAAAAAGAAAGCCAAACACCTGCAACGCCCCCTGGTGGTCCGCTGTTTAGGAAGTGCTGGATTTGGTATGCTGCAGCATTTCTCTGAGCAGAGCATTTTAAACCTCATTATCGCAGGTGATCTCGTTCAATCAAACTCGGAATCTAAATTCCTGATCGCGATTTCTATGATATTGGTGATGCAGCACTATCCGATGTTGCTTTGACTTTAAAGATAACCTCTCTTCCACACAATACAATGCAGAATCCAGATCGGTGCATCCCTGCTGATGATGGCTGGATGTTTGGGGGGGGGGGGGGGGGTTTGATGGATTTCAGTCGTAAGAAGACAACCGAATGAGATGATGGCGGGACGTTTTGTTTTTTGCAAGATAATCCAGAGCGTGAAGAGTTAAGACAGAAGGAGTGAATCCCAGAAGAAAGAGAGAAAAAAGAGTCGGCATTAGTCTCAGATGGGGGGGGTCTGAAGAGGTTAGTGAAGACGGTAGCAGGACGGTTCCTGTACAAACCTTCCACCCACAGGTCGGCCGAGGACTCCAGGGTCTGGTACCTGCAGGAGTACCGGCCCTGGTCTTGGGTCTTCAGGTCTCGGATCAGAAGCTTCTGAACCTTGTGCTTCACCTCCGACATGTACCTGCCCTTCATCTCTAAACGCTTCCCGTTTTTAAACCACTGAGCTTCTACATTAGGGATGGACAACTGACAAGACAGCGAGCATGACTGGCCTTCCTTACCCGAGGTCTCCTGCAGGTGCTTCTCAACCCGCCTCTGCAACACACAGCAGAGAACACAGCGTGAGAAAATATACTGACCAAGTAAAACTCTTACAACAAATGGTTTGAAGCTTTTTCATTACGCTGACATTCAAGTGCTTCAGCCTTCTGCTTATTGTGCATTTTGGTAGTGTTTAAAGGGAGTCGCAGAGTGAATGAAACAGACGAGGCCACGCTTTTATTATAAAAGGTATAGGAGCATTTTCTCGAATTTCAATTTTTTCTCAGAAATACTTTTTTTCTCAGATTTCAATTTTTTCTAGATTTGAATTTCTTCCCCGAATGAGTTTTTTCAAAAGAAATGACTTTCCTCGATTTACTTTTTTTTCAGTTTTTAGATTTTTAATCAGAATTGACTTTTTTTCTCATAATTGTACTTATTTTCAGATTTGTCAAATTTTTTTCTCATATTTGACTTTTTTTCAAATGTCTTATTTTTCCTCAGATTTCTGACTATTTGTCTTTTTTTTCATTTTTGAAGTTTTTCTCATAATTTAGATTATTTTTCAGATTTATGACTTTTTTCTCAGAATTACATTTTTTTTCATAATGTTGACTTTTTCTCATTTTTGATTTTTTTCACAGAATTTAGATTTTTTTCTCAGAATTTCAATCTTTTTTCTAAGATTGGAATTGTTGACTTTTCCTCCGATTAATGCGTATTCGTTGCACTTTTTAACATTTTCCTTGCAGGACTGTTACTGGTTTAGAGTATTTATGCGCTGAGTATCTGAGTATCTGAGTATCTGAGTATCTGAGTATCTGAGTGTCTGAGTATCTAAGTATCTCAGTATCTGAGTATCTGAGTATCTGAGTATCTGAGTATCTCAGTATCTGAGTATCTGAGTATCTGAGTATCTCAGTATCTGAGTATCTGAGTATCTGAGTCTCTGAGTATCTGAGTATCTGAGTATCTGAGTGTCTGAGTATCTCATATATGAGTATCTGAGTATCTGAGTATCTGAGTATCTGAGTGTCTGAGTATCTGAGTATCTGAGTATCTGAGTATCTGAGTATCTCAGTATCTGAGTATCTGAGTATCTGAATCTCTGAGTCTCTGAGTATCTGAGTATCTGAGTGTCTGAGTGTCTGAGTATCTGAGTATCTGAGTATCTGAGTGTCTGAGTATCTGAGTATCTGAGTATCTGAGTATCTGAGTGTCTGAGTGTCTGAGTGTCTGAGTATCTGAGTGTCTGAGTATCTGAGTATCTGAGTATCTGAGTATCTGAGTATCTGAGTATCTCAGTATCTGAGTATCTGAGTATCTGAGTCTCTGAGTCTCTGAGTCTCTGAGTATCTGAGTATCTGAGTGTCTGAGTGTCTGAGTACTGACCGGCGACGGCAAGCTTAGCGCTTGAGATGTGCGGCCCGCAGACGACCCGGTAGTTCCCTGGTCGGCGGGCTGGCAGTTCTTGATCTTCAGCAGTGACGGTCTCCGCTGATGCTGATGTCGTACTTGTCGCTGGAGTCCAGTTTCTGCGTTCCCTTGTACCAGGACAGCGTGATCTCGGGGTAGTTGATCTTCACCTCGCACTCGAACAGCGCCTCCTTTTGGGTGAAGATGCACTGATCCGAGATGTCCTTCATCACCGTCACCGGCTGCAGCGGAGAAAACACACATTATTGTAGAGACATTTTTAGATTTAGTTGTTATCTTTGCACGGTGTGTATGAATGGATAGATTAAGTGTGCATGTCGGTTTATTTATCAATTTAATTCAATTATTTCAGTTTGATCTCTTTGCAAGAATTGCTTAAAAGTGTCCTATATTTCTGAATTAGTTGTTTATTATTATTATTTATCTCACATTCCAATCACAGAGATTATTTATAGTTTTTTCTCAGAAATCTGTGATTTATTTTTACTATTTTTACTACTATCCCATAAACTATATAGGGACCCCTTTAAATCCCTCTACTTGGATCCATAATTATTTAATATTTAACCGTTTATGTCGTAGAATTTACATTCTCAAGTTTTTTAATTGTTCTGCATCAAATAAAATGTGTCTGGAGATCAGTTTAAAATATCCTCAGTGTGATAAAAAATGCATTTTATTTGTGTTTTGTAACAGTTAATCTGTGTTTTCCCAGCGGTCAGTGAACGCCTCCTGACCTCTGTGCGCTCCATCCTCTTCTGAAGGTCGGCCACCAGGCGAGCCATGTCCTCATCCGACTCTCTGTCTGCACGTTCCACTTCCTGCAGAACACACACCGCGTTATCCATCAGGACGTCCAAACACACACACACACTCACACACTAACACGCTCACACACACACTCACCGGTCTGCCACTCTCCTCTGCCTTCTCCTTCTTCAGCTGCTCGATGGCCTGCA
>JAAKFY010000018.1:38078045-38190545 GCA_011823955.1 Dissostichus mawsoni
ATGGGGCTAGAGAAGAGGGTCTAAGGTTGGAGAAGAGGGTCTAAGGTTAGAAAAGAGGGGATGGGGCTAGAGAAGAGGGGATGGGGCTAGAGAAGAGGGTCAAGGTTGGAGAAGAGGGTCTAAGGTTAGAGAAGAGGGTCTAAGGTTAGAGAAGAGGGTCTAGGTTAGAGACAAGGGTCTAAGGTTGGAGAAGAGGGTCAAAGGTTAGAGAAGAGGGACTAAGGTTGGAGAAGAGGGTCAAAGGTTAGAGAAGAGGGTCTAAGGTTAGAGACGAGGGTCTAAGGTTGGAGAAGAGGGTCAAAGGTTAGAGAAGAGGGTCTAAGGTTAGAGAAGAGGGGATGGTGGGCTAGAGAAGGGTCTAAGGTTGAGAAGAGGGTCTAAGGTTAGAGAAGAGGGTCTAAGGTTAGAGAAGAGGGTCAAAGGTTAGAGAAGAGGGTCTAAGGTTGGGAGAGGGTCAAAGGTTAGAGAAGAGGGTCTAAGGTTGGAGAAGAGGGTCTAAGGTTAGAAAAGAGGGATGGGGCTAGAGAAGAGGGGATGGGGCTAGAGAAGAGGTCTAAGGTTGGAGAAGAGGGTCAAAGGTTAGAGAAGAGGGTCTAAGGTTGGAGAAGAGGGTCTAAGGTTGGAGAGAGAGGTCTAAGGTTAGGAGAAGAGGGTCTAAGGTTGGAGAAGAGGGTCTAAGGTTAGAGAAGAGGGTCTAAGGTTGGAGAAGAGGGTCTAAGGTTAGAGAAGAGGGTCTAAGGTTGGAGAAGAGGGTCTAAGGTTGGAGAAGAGGGTCTAAGGTTAGAAAAGAGGGGATGGGGCTAGAGAAGAGGGTCTAAGGTTAGAGAAGAGGGTCTAAGGTTGGAGAGAGGGACTAAGGTTGGAGAAGAGGGTCTAAGGTTGGAGAAGAGGGTCTAAGTTTAGAAAAGAGGGGATGGGGCTAGAGAAGAGGGGATGGGGCTAGAGAAGAGGGTCTAAGGTTGGAGAAGAGGGACTAAGGTTGGAGAAGAGAGTCTAAGGTTGGAGAAGAGGGACTAGGTTAGAAAAGAGGGATGGGGCTAGAGAGAGGGTCTAAGGTTGGAGAAGAGGGAATAAGGTTGGAGAAGAGGGTCTAAGGTTAGAGAAGAGGGGATGAGGCTAGAGAAGAGGGTCTAAGGTTAGAAGAGAGGGGATGGGCTAGAGAAGAGGGTCTAAGGTTAGAGAAGAGGGTCTAAGGTTAAAGAAGAGGGGGTCTCGGGGTAACCCTAAGTACCTTTGACCGTGATGTCGCAGGAGCATGAGTCCTTGCCCGTGTCGTTGGAGGCGTGGCAGAAGTATTTTCCGGTGTCGCCTTTATCGGTCTTCATGATGGTGAGGTGGGGGGTGTTTTCCACGCAGCTCATCTTATAGTTCCCCCCACTGCGAATGTCTTTGTGGTCTTTGGACCATGTGACTTTGATGGGGGCGGAGCCGGTCATGTGACACTCGAGCTCGATGCTGTCGCCCACTGTCACCTCCTGAGGGGACAACTTCCTGTCGAATATCGGTGGGAACGAGGCGCTGCGAAGTCCGAGGAATAGCGTGAGGAAGAGGAGGAAGATGAGGAAGAGGAGGAAGAGTCAAGACAAGAGAAAACATTACAGTCAGGTCGACGAGGATCTGCTGAGACCTCTGATAATTTAACCTCACATCAAACAAACATAAGAAATAGATATGACAACCAACGGACAGACAAAAGAAAGAAACGAAATGTATTTATGGCCATCACACTGTGGCTGAAATAAGGAAAGATAAAACGAAATAAATGAGGGAGCTGGTGGAGCGAGGTAACATTCAGAATAAAAGTCACAATTTCCAAGTTAACATTTTACATTTCCAAGAAAAACGAATATATTTTGAGTTGAAAGTTATAAATTAGGAGGAAAATACATCTCAAAGATTATAATTTTGTAGATGTTCTTACGTTATATTTATTAATTATAACTGAAACTGGGGTCTCAGGTACCTGTCAGGTGTTTTCTATCAGTCTCAGGTACCTGTCAGGTGTTTTCTATCAGTTTCAGGTACCTGTCAGGTGTTTTCTATCAGTCTCAGGTACCTGTCAGGTGTTTTCTATCAGACTCAGGTACCTGTCATGTTTTCTATCATCTCAGGTACCTGTCAGGTGTTTTCTATCAGTCTCAGGTACCTGTCAGGTGTTTTTCTATCAGTTTCAGGTACCTGTCAGGTGTTTTCTATCAGACTCAGGTACCTGTCAGGTGTTTTCTATCAGTCTCAGGTACCTGTCAGGTGTTTTCTATCAGTCTCAGTACCTGTCAGGTGTTTTCTATCAGACTCAGGTACCTGTCAGGTGTTTTTCTATCAGACTCAGGTACCTGTCAGGTGTTTTCTATCAGTATCAGGTACCTGTCAGGTGTTTTCTATCAGTCTCAGGTACCTGTCAGGTGTTTTCTATCAGACGGGGTCTCAGGTACCTGTCAGGTGTTTTCTATCAGTCTCAGGTACCTGTCAGGTGTTTTCTATCAGACGGGGTCTCGGGTACCTGTCAGGTGTTTTTTCTATCAGTCTCAGGTACCTGTCAGGTGTTTTCTATCAGACGGGGGTCTCAGGTACCTGTCAGGTGTTTTCTATCAGTCTCAGGTACCTGTCAGGTGTTTTCTATCAGTCTCAGGTACCTGTCAGGTGTTTTCTATCAGTATCAGGTACCTGTCAGGTGTTTTCTATCAGTCTCAGGTACCTGTCAGGTGTTTTCTATCAGTCTCAGGTACCTGTCAGGTGTTTTCTATCAGTCTCAGGTACCTGTCAGGTGTTTTCTATCACACTCAGGTACCTGTCAGGTGTTTTCTATCAGTATCAGGTACCTGTCAGGTGTTTTCTATCAGTCTCAGGTACCTGTCAGGTGTTTTCTATCAGACGGGGGTCTCAGGTACCTGTCAGGTTTTCTATCAGTATCAGGTACCTGTCAGGTGTTTTCTATCAGTATCAGGTACCTGTCAGGTGTTTTCTATCATCTCTTGTACCTGTCAGGTGTTTTCTATCATCTCTTGTACCTGTCAGGTGTTTTCTATCAGTCTCTTGTACCTGTCAGGTGTTTTCTATCAGACTCAGGTACCTGTCAGGTTTTTTCTATCAGTCTCAGGTACCTGTCAGGTGTTTTCTATCAGTCTCAGGTACCTGTCAGGTGTTTTCTATCAGTATCAGGTACCTGTCAGGTGTTTTCTATCAGTATCAGGTACCTGTCAGGTGTTTTCTATCAGTCTCAGGTACCTGTCAGGTGTTTTCTATCAGTATCAGGTACCTGTCAGTGTTTTCTATCAGTCTCAGGTACCTGTCAGGTGTTTTCTATCAGTCTCAGGTACCTGTCAGTGTTTTCTATCAGTCTCAGGTACCTGTCAGGTGTTTTCTATCAGTCTCAGGTACCTGTCAGGTGTTTTCTATCAGTATCAGGTACCTGTCAGGTGTTTTCTATCAGTCTCAGGTACCTGTCAGGTGTTTTCTATATCAGTCTCGGGTATCTGTCAGGTGTTTTCTATCAGACTCAGGTACCTGTCAGGTGTTTTCTATCAGACGGGGTCTCAGTACCTGTCAGGTGTTTTCTATCAGTCTCGGTACCTGTCAGGTGTTTTCTATCAGTCTGAGGTACCTGTCAGGTGTTTTCTATCAGACGGGGGTCTCAGGTACCTGTCATGTGTTTTCTATCAGTCTCGGGTATCTGTCAGGTGTTTTCTATCAGACTCAGGTACCTGTCAGGGTGAGCTTGGCTCTGCAGGAGGCGGACCCCACGCTGTTGGTGGCTGAGCAGGTGTACTCCCCGAGTGCCTCATCTCTCCGCGGGCGATCTCCAGCGCCGCCGTGTTTGTCGTCGTACGTCATGGAAGTCTCCGCCCTGCTTTACGGGCTCTCCGTCTCTCAGCCAGGTGACCTCCAGCGTAGAGGAGCCGGCCACGCGCACTCGAACCGCACCGCCTGGCCCTCCGTCTGCTGGAGGCTAGTCATCTTCTTCGGGAAGGAGGGCGGGGATTGGCCTCTGGAGGAGAAAAGGTGGAGGAAGTTAACAAGGTGTAGTAAACCAGGTCTAGTAACCAGGTGTTGTAACAAGGTGCAGTAACCAGGTGTAGTAACCAGGTCTAGTAACCAGGTGTTGTAACAAGGTGCAGTAACCAGGTGTAGTAACCAGGTCTAGTAACCAGGGTGTTGTAACAAGGTGCAGTAACCAGGTGTAGTAACCAGGTGTAGTTACAAGGTGCAGTAACCAGGTGTAATAAAAGGTAAAGTAACCAGGTGCAGTAATCAGGTGTAGTAACCATATGTAGTTAAAAGGTGTAGTAACCAGGTGTAGTTACAAGGTGTAGTAATCAGGTTTGTTACAAGGTGTAGTAACCAGGTGTAGTACCAGATGTAGTAATCAGTGTAGTAACCAGGTGTAGTAACCAGGTGTAGTAACCAGGTGTAGTTACAAGGTGTAGTAACCAGGTGTAGTAACCAGGTGTAGTAACCAGGTTAGTAATCAGGTGTAGTAACCAGGTGTAGTTAAAAGGTGTAGTACCAGGTGTAGTAACCAGTGTAGTAACCAGGTGTAGTTACAAGGTGTAGTAACCAGTGTAGTAACCAGGTGTAGTTAAAAGGTGTAGTAACCAGGTGTAGTAACCAGGTGTAATCAGGTGTAGTAATCAGGTGTAGTTACCAGGTGTAGTAACCAGGTGTAGTAACCAGGTGTAGTAATCAGGTGTAGTAATCAGGTGTAGTTTACAAGGTGTAGTAACCAGGTGTAGTAACCAGGTGTAGTAATCAGGTGTAGTAACCAGGTGTAGTAATCAGGTGTAGTAACCAGGTGTAGTAATCAGGTGTAGTAACCAGGTGTAGTAATCAGGTGTAGTAATCAGTGTAGTAATCAGGTGTAGTAATCAGGTGTAGTTACAAGGTTGTAGTAACCAGGTGTAGTAACCAGGTGTAGTTAAAAGGTGTAGTAACCAGGTGTAGTAACCAGGTGTAGTAATCAGGTGTAGTAATCAGGTGTAGTTACAAGGTGTAGTAACCAGGTGTAGTAACCAGGTGTAGTAATCAGGTGTAGTAACCAGGTGTAGTAATCAGGTGTAGTAATCAGGTGTAGTTACAAGGTGTAGTAACCAGGTGTAGTAACCAGGTGTAGTAACCAGGTGTAGTAATCAGGTGTAGTAATCAGGTGTAGTTACAAGGTGTATAACCAGGTGTAGTAACCAGGTGTATTACAAGGTGTAGTAACCAGGTGTAGTAATCAGGTGTAGTAACCAGGTGTAGTAACCAGGTGTAGTACCAGGTGTAGTAACCAGGTGTAGTAATCAGGTGTAGTAACCAGGTGTAGTAACCAGATGTAGTAATCAGGTGTAGTAACCAGGTGTAGTAACCAGGTGTAGTAATCAGTGTAGTAACCAGGTGTAGTAACCAGGTGTAGTAACCAGGTGTAGTAACCAGATGTAGTAACCAGGTGTATAACCAGGTGTAGTAACCAGGTGTAGTAACCAGGTGTAGTAACCAGATGTAGTAACCAGGTGTTAGTAATCAGGTGTAGTAACCAGGTAGTAACCAGATGTAGTAACCAGGTGTAGTAACCAGGTGTAGTAACCAGGTGTAGTAACCAGGTGTAGTAACCAACCAGGTGTAGTAACCAGGTGTAGTAACCAACCAGGTGTAGTAACCAGGTGTAGTAACCAGGTGCTCACCTAGCACATTGAGTCTGCAGGTGGAGGAGGCGGACCCAATGGAGTTCTCCGCCTTGCAGGTGTATTCTCCGATGTCGGCCTTGCCGGCCTTGCTGAGCTTCAGGCAGGCGGTGCCGCGGCTGAACTCCAGCCTGCAGGTGGCGCTGGAGCGCACCTTCCCGTCGGCCTTGAACCAGAACACCTTGATCTCAGGTGTGCCGCCCACCTGGCACTTCAGACACACGGCGTCACCTGTAGTCACCTCCATCGGCTCCAGGGACTCCACGAAGTACGGAGGCTCTGCAGGGACAAACAGCAGGGACACAGTGAGGAGGAGCCTGACACCTGCTGGACAGAGCCGGTACTGCATACACACTCAAACTGAGTATTACTGAATATCTACTGCGTATTATTCTGAATATCTTCATATTGATCCAAACATTTCCCAAATTGGGATCATAAAGTACATCTTCTCTATCGTATAAGGTTTCCTGTAAACATATGGTTATTCTGAATTAGACAGTTTAGCATTTATAAAGTAGAAAACAGTTCAACATGTTTCTGCATTATGTTAACTAACAAACATTTAAAGTATTAAATGTCTGGAAATTAAAGAATATACGTTGTTATTATCAGGACTGAAGTTTGTTAAACACTTTAACTCAGTTTAGGTAGAAAATAATACTGATATTTATTCAAAATGATGCAAAGACGTCCCCATAAAGACAGTGAAATCTCTTGTTTTCTCACCGAGGATGGACACGTTAGCGTCACACTGGTCCTTCCCGGCATCGTTGGACACCTCGCAGGAATATTTCCCAGCAGCCTCTTTGTCATCGGTGCTCAGGCACTCGAGGATGCAGGAGCTCTCGGTGGTGGTGATGTTGTATTTGTACGAAGCGAAGATCTGCTGGCCGTCTTTGAACCAGTTCACGGTGATTTTAGGAGTTCCTGTGTAGGTGCACTCCAGGGTCAACGGTTTCCCCTTCTCCACCGAAACGTCCTTCAGCTTCTTAGAGAAGGCTGCTGGATCTGAGAGGAAATATAAAGTATTTAAGTTTAGTTTAAAGTTTGTTAACAGAAGAGAAAAGCATAGAAAGAGAGGCACTTTTTTACTGATCCAGTCTTTGTTATCTCAATACGGTATGACAGTAAAAATGAGTTACCCGGCGTAGAGGACACTTGCTTGAGAAAACATCATTTTCAAATAAAATAACTTCAGATTTATTTCCATGCAAAAGTTTACATTTCTTCTTTGTTAACTTATAATAATATTAAAGATTATATGTGCAAAATAGTTATACTATTGTTTTCCTTTTATTGTTGCCCATTGTCTGCAAATGTTCCCATTGAGGGGCTAACAAAGAATAATTAACTGCTTTTCATTTCATTCATTTTCATTTCAATCTTTATTTCGAACAGAATAAAAAAATAACAAATGTGAAAAACAGAATACCGTATTGTTAAAACACAGTATTTATCCACATTCATGATAATATTTATATATTCAACAAAAAAAGTCTTCATATTAATAATAATAATAAATCATATGTGTCCGAAAGAGAGCAGGAGGAAGCAAATGCTTATTAATTCCCACCCCTTACTTGATCAATGATTGTCCTTTAAATCATTATGCAAGTTATTCCTACTTAGATTTACATTCATACATACAATCATTCCTCCTCTTCCATCACCTCTTCATTCTCATAGTTTCCCAAAAAGTGTTTCTGTACATCCTTTTAAACTGAATTGTGCTTTGTTTGAACTCCTGCTCCAAACCATTCCATGAAATCACCCCACAGATTGTTATGCTCACACTTCTCAGAGTTCTTCTGACCTTGAGTTGTTTCAAATGTAGATTTCCTCTCAAATGATACCCCCTCCTCCTGTCTATGAACAGTGTTTTTAATTTCCTAGGAAGTAGATAATGTCTTGCTCTGTACATGATTTGTGCCGTTTTAAATTAACCAGATCAGTGAACTTCAATATGTGAGACTTCAAAAATAATACTTTAGTGTGTTCAAGATATCCAACATTATTGATAACTCTTATAGCCCTTTTTCTTAATGTGCATAACGGCTGTATGTTTTAGGCTTTTAAAACTGATATCATTGTTCAAGTACTTTATTAAATGCTTATAGTAAATGTTGATGGTGTAAAATGACTTTCACCAACCTTTAGCAGGTTAAATGTATATTAAAAGTTGTCTGGATCTACTTAATGCTGCAAAAACAGTGAAACTTAACTTATAAATGCTGGTTTAATAGAAGAGACATATAATAGTTGTCATGTCATGGCTTCACATGCCTATTGTTGTGCGAATAACAGCTTCAACAACATCTTGGAAATTAAACTCTGAAGTCCCAGGCTCCTTCAACAATACAACATACAATATTCTCAAGATATAGGAAGAAATAAAGAATTAAAACAGAGTAACAGACACGTGAGACAGACCTTTGACGGTGAGGTTGACGGGGCTGCTCTCCTTGCCGGCGTCGTTGATGATCTGGCAGGTGTACTCCCCTGCGTGGGACCGGTCCACCGTGAACAGCTCCAGGACCACCTGGTTGTCCTTCAGGGAGAAACTGCAGTCACGTCCGGGCAGGATCTCCTTCGCTCCTCTGAACCACTTCAGTTTGAGCGGCGCGCTGCCTTTCACCATCGCAGAGAACGTCACGTTGGAGCCCGGCATGGCCTCCACCGGCTGGGGGGGAACCACGAAGGATGGGGGCTCTGGAGGGTAGCAAGCAGAGGGTAACACGTTAAACATGGAGGAAGTCTCAAACTATATAAGGAAATAAATGTACTAAAATCAGGAGAATTTAAACTTGGAGCCACCATTCACTGAGCAATGAAGAGTTGAACTAGAGCTATTGATATATTAATAAATACCACCAATACTCAGGAAAAAGGTAAGAATTTCTGGCGTTAATATTGTACATTTACAAGAAAGTAAATACATTTTCTGAGAAGTAAGTGTTGGTGTGGTGTGATGAGGTTGATCCCACCTTGCAAAGTGACGGTTCCTCGACAAGAGAAAACAGGGCTGAGAAACTCATTAAAAGTTGAAGAACATATGATGATCTCATAAAATATAATGCACACTAGCCAGCAGACTATATAGGAGTTCATATCTATATCTTACCAGACTCCCTGGTCAGATCTGGCTGCTAAATTGGCTAGCTTGGTGTTAGCAAATTACTTTGGCAGCTAACGTTACATAGCAACCAAAAATAGATCCTGCCGTTCAGTTAAGTTTCAGCTAGCTAGCTCATAAGTTAGTTTGCCCGCTCACAATCTTATATAAAATACTAATATTACCTGCTAAATCTAAAGGGAAAGTCTTTAGTTTGCAAAACTGAATATGACAAATGGAGTTGTTTTGTCAAATAATAACCTGCTTTCTACTCGCCGACAGCGATGCAAGGCATTGTGTAGCTAACTAACTAACTTACCATAACCTAAGTTAGGGTTAGCTAGCTAGCTTTACTTCAGCTAAGCCGCTTGGATCTGGTGTTGGTTGCTCTGTAAGTGAACTGATCAAAGTCATTTGATAACAGCAAGCTAGCAAGTATCATTTAGCCAATAGTGGAAATATTATACAGGAACATTTCAGATAGAGCCATCATTCCTAATATGATATATGACTTTAAAGTAATATCGCATCGCTTTTTTTGGCCAATGCTCAGAGTTTTAGCGAGCAACAGGAAGCTGATAGCAGTTCACTAAATGGCCACCGGTGTCATTAATAACAAGGATTTCCTGGAAAATGAAAGTTAGCATGCAGGGTTTCTCTGTGTGTATTTCCTGACCTTTCACAACCATAGAGGCCGAGGTCTCGTTGGATCCGCCTTGTTCAGAGCTTTGCATTTATACAGTCCAGAGTCGGACAGCTTCAGCGTGGACACTTTGAGCGTGCAGCTGTTGTTGCTGAAGTTGATCTCATAGTTGGGTCCGCTCTGTATCTCCTCCCCATCGTGGTACCAGGAGATGGTGAAAGGTGGGGAGCCCGACACTTTGCACTCCATCTCTCCGGCTGCTCCAACCACTGTGTTGAGATCCTTCATCTTCCTTGAGAACGATGCAGGAATGATCTTATCTGTTAGCGAGGGAATGAGGAGTTAGCGGTAGGACAAATGAGGACAAATACAAGAGGCAATGTCATTTGAGAAACTTGGTGTTATATAGTCAATGCTCTTGTGTGATGCTTGAGTTTAGACAACATTTAGCATTTGAGAAATTGTTGGCAGTTTACCAACTTCTGCAGATATTTTCGTATATTTTTTAACTCACATTTACATCTAAATGAGTATTAAAGGGTTTATTGTTGTGGATTGTTGGAGAACCAAACCAATTGTCTCATAGTATCTAACAGTTATGTTAAATCGAATTGGTACCGCTGACATAGCAATGTAGACCCCTTCTGGTAACCTCAATTTCAAATGACCTAGATCCACCACTGTTTGTAAAAACCCACTTTTATATTTTCTCAAATAAATACAGAAAGAAGACATCAACAATTACTTTGATATTGGTACCAAATCTAAGGTATCATAGACCTTTCACTTCTGGTTAGATGCTAATATGTGTTGTCTTAGTACTTGTTTTCTGTGAAATGTCAATACAGTTGAATCTAATCCAACCATAAAAGCAATAATCATAAATTCAAACAATACCCAGCCCTAGTCACATTTAGGTAAATGACACCAACCTAAGACTGTGAGGTTAATCTTGCTTAGGTCCTTCCCGACCTCGTTCATAACCTCAAAAGTATATTCTCCAGAGTCCACCTTCTCAGCAGAGAGGACGTTCAGGCTGGAAATCATCTGAGAAAATGAGATCTTGTACTTCCTGCCGGAGGCCAGCTCCACCCCGTCCTTGAACCACTTGGGTGTGAGCTGTGGGGTTCCACACACTTTGACCTCCAGGGCGGCCATGTCGCCCGCCGTCACGCTCAGAGCGTCGGGCTTGTCCACTATCTTAGCGGGTTCTGGAAACAACAGAGAAGAAGCAGAACACGTTCTTAATCAAACCTGCAGGAGGAAGGATGGGAGAAAAAAAACTGTATGAGAAAGAGAGAATTATATGATTACAAACCTAGAACAGTCAAGTTAGCGAAACACTCCACACTCCCAGCATCGTTTCTGAGTTGGCAGGTGTATTTGCCTGCCGTGGTTGCATCAGCCTTAAAGACTTTAAGAGCGACCTGGTTGTTCTCAAGGGTGATTTTCCTGTTGTCACCGTCCCTGAGAATGTGATCCTTGTCTTGAACCCAGGACACAGTAATGGGTTCAGAGCCTTTAATAGTGGCCACAATGGTCACCTCCTCCCCCAGAATCACTGTCTTGTTTGACAGTTTCTTCACAAACGACGGCGGCTCTGAATAGAGGAGAAAAACAGCGCAAAAGGGAAAGTCAGCAATGTGACAAAGTAACTTGAAAATCTATTGATTGTGATTTTCATTTGAGACTATCACTACTGACCTCTGAGTTTAACTGACGTCTGGCAGGTGTCACTTCCTACACTGTTAGTCACTTTGCACTCGTACTCGCCGGCATCCGAGGCCTCTATCCCAATGACATGCAGCGTGACCGAGCTGCCCTCGCTCACCATCTTATACTTCCTGCTCTCCATCAGAGGCTTCCTGTCTTTGAACCAGGTGATCTGGAACGGAGCTGTACCGCTCATCTCGCAGTACAGACTCACGTCCTTCCCCTTCAGCCCTTCAACGGGCTGGGGTACTTTAGTAAATGATGGGGCGTCTACAAAAAGATCAGGAAACTGTTAAAGAGGCATACATGGCAAAATAATCCATGATGAAGTCTTAAAGCTGAAACCCGTAACATGTTCTCAGTTCTCGCGCTCTGCAGTGGCAAAATGCCAACTGTTAAGAACGAGCTTTTACGTTTTTTGGAAAAGCAGCTAACGTGGTGGGACGATCATCACGATGGCCAAGCTGGGAATGTTTGCGCAATTATAGCCTATATGTCAGATTTTTGTGAAAAGGAAAACTAAGAGAGGCAATAGTAATAACACAAGTCCAAGGATTTACAGCTACGGAAGTTCAATTTGCTGTAGGAGTTTGTTGGGACTACTACTAAGTTGTCTGAGTTGATTTGTAAGTGGTGCGTGGTTATTGGAACTGAAGTAATGACTGCAGAGTGGAAAATATTGGATAAAACTACAATTAAAATGGGGGGCAATCCTGTAAAAGATGTCAAAATGTATGTGGAATTGCTTGAAACTACAGAAAAGAGGGAACATTGTTATGTAATTGGTTGTATCTAAAGCTAACTGCATAATTGAAGTGGAATTGTTTGGGAACTACAGCTAAAATGGCAGGACTATTGTGGAATAGTTTGGAACTACGGATAATCTGGCAGATGTTTTGTGAAAATTGCGGGAACTACAGTCCAGATGGCGGACGTGTGAATGTTTGGTAGAACTACAGCTAAAATGGTGGGGATGTTGTGGAAGGATGATGGAATTATAGCTAATATGGTGGATGTATTGTTGAAAAGTGTGTATTCTTCCTGATTATTTGAGGTTCCAGCATGTTTTTATTTGTATATCAAGATAAAAGAGCCAACCCAACCAGCTGAGAAACATCTCTCAAAAGCACAGAATAAGAAACGAGTCTCGGACCAAAGTGACGATTCTCCAGCAGACCGGATATATAAAGAACTTGAATGTTACGTATTCCAGCTTCAAGCAACACAACAGCACACTGAAGAGCCAGTGCATCAGAAAGACCATGAATTATGATTAATGATGATTAGGAGGTCAGGAAGGGGCTGACCTTTAACGGTAAGTGTGGTGCTGCAGCTGACACTGCCAGCATCATTCTGAGCTTCACAGGTGTAAACTCCATCATCATTAAAGCTCGTTGACAGCAGTTCCAGGACTGCTACCGAGTCAACAAATGATGTCCTGTAGTTGCCCCCATCCGTGACCTTGGTGTCCTGTTTGTACCAGGTCACTTTCAGAGGAGCTGTGCCATTGACTTTGCACTCCAGGCGGAGTGACTCTCCCTGCTTCACAAACTTAGTGGCAGGGAGTTTCAGCACAAACTCGGGGGTTCTGGAAAGCCAAAATACAGACATATTAGCTGCCGGCAGCAAGTAGGGTCACTTAAGATAGGTTGTTACAACAGGCAGATGAGATAAGCTGACGATGATGGGTTAGCAGCAGAGACAGGATGGTGGTGGAAAATGCAGGAGCATCACAAAGGCAACAAATGATGATAAGCGGTGACAAACAGCTTTGAATATGAAAGAACGGCAGAAACTGGAAAATGTGACAGAATTCAGCCAGCGATGCAGATGTGAGATGAAAACAGCCACGCAAGAGTTTGAAAGAGGCCAACCTTTGACTGTCAAGTCTGCACTACAGCGCACAGAACCAGCATCGTTGCTGACTTGGCAAGAGTAAGCTCCACTGTGGGTGACCCCCACTTTATAGAGCTCCATGAAGCAAGAGAGCCCCTCCAGCCCGGTGAAACATGAGGGCCCGGTCATGAGCTCGGAGTCGTCCTTGAACCATTTGACTGTGAAGGGAGGCGTTCCCTTAAATGTGCATTTGAAGCGCACAGTGCCGTTGGGTACAGCCGCCTGGGACTCAGGCAGCGTCACAAAGCTGGGAGGCTCTGAAGAGAATAAGACGGATCACGTTAAAGAGGGTACTCACCTTTGATTTGCACGACCAATCACGTTGGAGAGCAATGTCTAACCTTTAACCATGAGGGATCCGCTGCTTTCACAACTCCCCGCTGCGTTGGTCAGTTTGCAAGAGTAGGATCCTGCGTCAGATCGCTCTAGCTGTTCGATCTCCACGGACACAGAGTTGTCCTGCTGGATCAGTTTGTGTTTCACACCACTAGAGACTTTGCTCCCGTCTTTCTGCCACTGCACAGAGATGGGCAGCGAACCAGATATTTTGCAACTGATCTGAACAAAGGAGCCCAATATCTCTCCCATGTCTACCAGAGGTTTGATGAAGCTCGGGGAATTACTTGTTCTGTTACCAAAAGACATTTTAGAAAAAAGTAATTAGACTTTATTCAACATGTACTACAGGAGTTTTTCGTTTTGCACACCAACCTAGAACGATCACTTTGACTTTGCAGCTGCAGCTACTGATGTGGTTTGCCACCTCGAACACATACTCTCCTTCGTCCTCTTTCTGAGCGGACTGAACCCTGAGGCTGCTCATTTTGTTCTCAAAGGTCAGCTTATGCTGCCTAATGGACTGAAGCTCCTTTCCATTTTTGCTCCATTTCACTTTGAGCTCAGGGGAGCCCGTCACCTTACAGTCCAGACTGAATGGATCTCCGACTGTAACCTTAATCACTTCAGGTTTTTCTGTGATCTGAGGTGGCTCTACAATGCAAAAGGACATTCAAACAGTTTATAACGTTCCCAACAGTGTTAGAAAAGATTGGAAGCCATCATTAGTTTAGCACAAGTATACCTTGCACAGTTAGCGTGGCAAAGCACTTCTCCTGCCCGGCCTCGTTTACCACCTGGCAGGTGTACTTCCCGCCATGTGTTGCTTCACAGGCGGGAATCCTGAGAGTGGCCACATTGTTCTCAAATGTTCTCTCAATCTTTGCATTCTCCAAAATCCAGTTCTCATCTTTTTGCCATTGTACAGAGAGAGTTGGAGAACCCTTCACAACACACTTAAACTCTGCCATTTTACCGAGAACAGTGGCAGTGTCCTCGAGCCTCTGGGTAAATGTTGGTGGTTCTATTACAATAAAAAACAATGAAGTGTTAAAGGAAACGTTGAGTTTTTACCTCAGAGATAGATATGTGGAGTTGTATTTCTGATTAGACCAACCTTTGAGGTTTAGCGTAGTCTTACAAGTACAGCTCCCGACCTCATTAGAAACCGTGCACTGGTATTCACCAACGTCTACAGCGTCACATTTGTGCACCTCTAGCCTCACAGTGTCGTTCAGCCGGGAGAAGCCATGCTTTGCACTTGGTTTGATCTCCTTTGCATCTTTGTGCCATGTTATCTCAAATGGACCGGTCCCAGCGACCTGACACTCAAAGCAGGCGCTAGAGGCCTTCACAACATCCGCCGCAGACAGCTCTCTAATAAATGATGGCGGTTCTGAGACGGGAAAACAAACTGTTAACTAACTTTTTTTTCGTAACAGTGGATTATTTCCTCAATATGTTAAAATGCAGACTATGTTTACATTTGGAGGCAAAGTTTCCCAAATAAAAGTTTCTATATGGTTTAGTCAGAACTTGGACTGACCCAATAAGCAAGTTAACATCAACTAGGGCTGGGCGATATGGCAAAAAACCAAACAAGGGTCATTTCATATCTAGATAACGCTATATACCCAATATACTGAATATAGCATGTTTTCTGATAACTAAATGAATGACCACCAGGTTAAACCAATTTTCTACACAACTGTGTGAACTGAAATGTATTATCTAATTTAATTCCAAACTTAAATTCAGTTCAGCTGGAGACCAGTTTGCTACTGGCATTTAACTGAGCTAATGTAAAGTGTGAAGTAAAACCAAAACAGAAATCTTAAAATTATATTTCCTCAACATTTATTTAGTAAATGCCTTGTTATCTTAAATTAAGAAAAGTAGTAGTAGGTACGTTTGATTTTTGCAAATTATAATTCAATTGACCAAATAAAAAGATAATATTAAATGATCGCCCAGCCCTACTCCGGACCAGAATTCCTAGCGGTAAAGTGTCTACAAGTACAACAGCAATCAATTGCCTAGATAAAACCATCTAGAACACGTGGCCTCTAAAGTGTTTGGGAACCAATGCCTCCATCCTATATTTTTAAAACTCTGCTTTCAGTCTTCTGACTGGACTAACCTTTGACCTTGAGCTCCATGCTACAGCTCTCGCTGCCGGCCTCGTTGCGGGCCTCGCAGTAGTAAAGCCCGCTGTCTTTGGTTTCAGCGCCACACACCTCCAGCGTGGCCACAGAGTTAACAAACACCATCTTGTACCGATCGCTGGGGCTGATCTCAGAGCCTTCCCTGAACCAGCAGATGTCTATCTCAGGTGTGCCGGTCACCTGGCACTCAAACATTTTACTCTGACCGGGACGGACCACGGACAACCGAGCGGGGGTCCGTGTGAACTTAGGGGGCTCTAAGGAACAACATAAAATGATAAATGTGACTTTCACAAAGACGTCAATGAAAAACTGATCTCTATGAAGTTCACAAAATATGTTTCCATCCAAGTGTTGCTCAAAGCCTTTGGGGAGAGATTTGATGAGTTTCTTAAGAGCCTTCTTATAGCCCTCTTCTCTTTGACTGACGGAGCCTGAAACCTGTTTACACAGTTTAAGCTTATGGAAATACTTCCTGTCATTTTGCGGTTATCCAAAAAGATCCATATATTCCATGTATTAAAATCTGTATGCAACTTATTTCTTCTTCGTAAATGTAATGCTGTTTCAATGTTCCCTTTTTTCTTGTACCATTTGCAGGCGATTTGCTCACCACTGAAAGGCAAGCTGATGGTGCTACGGTTTAAAGTCACCTCCTACAGCAGTGAAAACACTACTGTCTTTAAATGGATTGCTCTGCACCAGAAAAACAAGGGTCAGCATGAAGTATAGGGATCAAACTGATTCTGTAATAACATTTCCTTTAAGAACAAATGGATGGAGACATATTCACTGACTCGGTTTCACAAAGGGAATATTAACCTTTCACAAAGAGTGTTGCCTGACAGGAAGTGGAGCCCACATCGTTCTGTATCTCACAGACAAACTCTCCAGAGTCAGAGGTTTTTGCAAAGAAAAGCTCCAAAGAGCTTGAGGTATTGTCTTTGACCACATTGCAGTCAGCACTGGATATAATCTCCTTCTTGTTTTTAAACCATTTGGTGGTGAGCGGCGGCGTGCCAGACATCAGAACATTAAACTGGACCTTTGAGCCCGGCAACACATTCATGGATTCAGGCTTTTCAAGAATGCATGGTGGTTCTGGAAGAGAAAACACGAAATAATGCTTGAGATAAAAACCTTTGTGTAGTTGTGTACCTACTGATGAATACCACATATTAAATGTGTGTGCAAACCTTTGACGAACAAGATGCCGGAGCACTGCACGGTCCCCGCTTTGTTTTTAGCGATGCAGGTATAGCTGCCGCTCTCTTTACCGTTTAGGTTAGAGATTTCCAGAAAAGCAACATTTTCAAAGAATGTGCTTTTGTGTTTCTCATCAGTCTGGATCTCTTTCTCATCTTTGTACCATTGAATGGTTATCGGCAGAGAGCCGGATACAAGGCACTCCAGATGAGCAAACGATCCTTTGATACCTTCTGTCTGCTTCAGTTTTCTCGTAAAAGAAGGGGGAATGATTTGATCTGACATAGATGGAGGAAGAGAGAGGTGAGAAACAAATCTTCAAAGTTAGATCTTATTAAATTAAACTGATATTAGGTACTCATTAACCACTGACCGAGGACGGTGAGTGTGGCCTTGCAAGAACTTTGTCCGACATCATTTGAGACCTCGAAGGTGTAGTCACCACTGTCACCTTTCTCAGTTTTGATAATCTTGAGCACGGAGCTGGTGTCTGTGCTCTGAACTTTATATCTTTGGCCTGAGCTCAGCTCCTTGCCGGCCTTCAGCCATCTGGCCTTCAGCGGCTTGGTGCCTAAGAACCGGGCCTCCAGCGTGGCCGGATCGCCCTGAGTGACACTGATGGACTTGGCCTCCTCTGTGACCTTCGCCGGCTCTGACACGCCAAACAAAACAGTCAGCAATGAATTTCAAATCTGACCAATAACTGAACTCAATGAAAGAGTTAAGATTCGAGAGTTGCATTTGTTCCTTGTCAACTTGTTAGGTCGTACAATTATCGTCCAACAAATGTCTGTTGAGGAATTTAAAGTTCAAAAGGCGTAATGTCATGATTCGTAACATTTCTATCGATGTCTTAAACACCTTGTTGGCCATTTGAGGGAAATTTCCTGCGAGTAAACTTATAAATGTGTGACTTCACAAGTTGATAAGGATTTCCTGCACCAATCAAAAGAGTTCTCGAGTTTCCTAACAAACCTTTGACTATCACCACAGCAGAGCAGGTCTGGCTGCCGGCCTGGTTCTGCGCCTGGCACGAGTATTTGCCGCCATGTTTGCTCTGCAGGTTGGTGAAGTGCAGCAGCGCGATGTTGTTCTCGTAAGTAATCTGAATGTTTTCAGCCTCTTTGAGCTCGTGGTTGTCTTTGGTCCAGGACACGCTCATGGGCTCAGAGCCCTTCAGAGAGCACTGCAGAGAAACCTCGCTGCCAACCAGGGAGCTGAGGTTCTCCAGCTTTTTCACAAACGACGGTGGTTCTACAGGGAAACATTTTATATTTAATACTGGCTTCTCTATATTAGCCTCGCAAAGTCAGAACCCATCCTGCAAGCTCAGTCTTTTCTGTGGTATTTTAGTGGACTTTCCATGTATAGAAACCCAACCGCATCTAACTGTCAAAGGAGATAACCCTAAGATTGGGATTTTGAAGGTCGAACCTTGTTTTTTTAACAAAAGCAAAAGCCAATTAGCCCCTAGAAGTCCAACATATTTGTCTAATCGGGTGTAGAAAGGGTACTTCTGTCTACACTTGTCTGTCCTTCCCAAATTTGGAAACCTTCAACCTATGAGAGATTTCCTCTGATCCGAATTGAGGATCTATGGCTAGAGGGTGAACAGTGTTGTCCATCTTTCAGGATCCTTACTTTAAGTTGATCAAGAAACAAGCATCCTTAAGCAAATGCCTTCTGAGCGTTGCCAGTTCAGGGTGAGTCTTTGCGAGGCTACGTGTTGGATTATTAAATGGTCAATAGCTTCTAAACCAACCTTTTAGCGTTAATTGACAATCGCAGGAGGCCTTCCCCACCTCATTCTCTACAGTACACTGGTACAACCCCACGTCTCCTGCCTCCACTGCCAGCACCTGCAGCGCTATCAGGTCGTCCTTCACTGTGATCCTGTGTCTCTTGTCATTCCTAATCGGCTTAGTGTTTTTATAAAAGGACACAGTGAAGGGGACTGAGCCGGAGACCTGGCCCTCCAGCATCATCTCAGAGCCTTTCACAACATCTCTGGGCTCCAAGCTACGCACAAACAATGGCGGCTCTAGAAGAGAACAGTGGATACAGGTTTGACATATGATGATGCCAAAAAATCTAAATAACAAGATTCAACTAGAGTTTTATTGTGGAGATGAAGATTATTTTTCTGATTTCTTATCCCTATGGAAAGGCCACGCCCAGTTTAAGCTACACTCTCGACAGTGGTTTTCAATGATGTCCTCATCCACCAGGGGTGTGGTGTCTTTACATGATAATGGTGTGTTCGGGTTAGAAAAACCCAAACGTACGGCCCCTTGAAGTCTGATTTTCAACTCTAAAATTAGGTTATGATTCCGAATAACTGAAAGCTGTAGTATTATACTTTTTGCTTTATAGCTTTTGTGTCTTATGTGTGTCATACAGGAGTGCTCTTCTGTACACATGTCACAACGTTGTTCGTATGCATACGTAATGGAAAACTCAACTTGTTTAGCTAACAATGGCTAATGATTTCTAACTCAAGGTAAAAAACATAAATGCTGATGGTCCTTTGAACCGAAGAAAGAAAAAAAGGTCTTCAATGCCACAATAAAACTCTTAATTTCCTAAAGTATTGGAGTGAAATGATTCCTGAAACTAACCTTTGATAGTCACTGTGCTGCTGCAGCGGTCACTACCAGCCTCGCTGGACGCCACACACACATATTCTCCACTATCCTCCACTGCACTGTTGACTATTTCCAGAGAGGCCACTAAGTCAGTTAAAGTCATTTTGTATTTAGCACTGGAGCTGATCTCCATCTCGTCCTTGAACCATTTAAAAGAGATGACGGGGCTGCCCGTTACTTTGCACTCCATTATGGCGGAGTCGCCGCTGGTAACAAGTTTGGTCGCCTCGAGTTTCCTCACGAACACGGGCGGTTCTGAGAGAAGAGGTTAACATTCATTATCAGACAGAAGACATTATGTTAGTATCCAAAGAGACATTGATGTCAAGACATGTTCATGCAGCTGCACGCGTAAACACCTTTCACAAAGAGGACTGCGGTGCAATCCACCTTCCCAGCATCATTGGACACTTGGCATGTGTACTTCCCAGAGTCACTGGGTTTCACTGAGTTTAGCTCCAAAGAGCTGGAAGAGGCGTCTTTCTTTATGAAATATGAGCCTCCAGAGACAATCTCTTTCTCCTCTCTGAACCACTTCACAGCTAACGGAGCTGTTCCAGTGAAGCCCGTTTTGAAGGAAACTGTGGTTCCTGGTTTAACATCCTGGTTGTTTGGTTTTGCTGTAAACAATGGGGGCTCTAGAGGCCATGAAATAAACAAATATAGATTTCATGTTAGCATGAAATAACTCAAGGATTGTACAGAAAAAAATAAAAGCACAACATTAGCCAAGTGTTTATAACCTTTGACATAGAGCGTGCCGCTGGTTTCCTTAAAGCCGCAGAATTGGTTGCTCTGCATTTGTAAACTCCAGAGTCGGCCTTCTCCAGCTTTATAACTCTCAGCGAAGCAGAGCTGTCTTTGAATTCAGGCTGGAATTTGGATCCAGACTTGATCTCCTGGTCGTCTTTGAACCAAGATATGGTCATGGGTTGGGACCCAGACACTTTACAATCCATGGAGACGTCATTACCAATGTTACCGTCAACCCTTTTCAGGGACTTGGTGAACGTTGGAGGCATTATCCGATCTGGTTGTTGAAGAAAAAACATGCATTATCACAATTTCATACAGTTTTCAAAAAGAGTCACTCAACTCAAATGTAAAAGACAACACTTTGCACCCTGTGTTTGGTTTTAGGTTTAAGACTTTAGCTTGATGTTAGTCCATGGGAATACAGTGTGTCAAAATCCGGTTCCTTTTAGTCATGAACATAATCAACAACTTTAGATTGTAGAAGAACAAATATTAAAGAAGAGTAAAACCGGGAGCTAACCTAAGATGGTGACCGAGCATGTGCACTGGTCTTTCCCGACTTTATTGGACACCTCCATCTTGTACTCTGAAGTGTCTCCTCTTTCTGCCGTGAGGATCTTCATGGTGGCCACATTGTCCTTCAGAGTCATCTTATATTTACGGCCACTGATCATCTCCTTCCCGTCTTTAAACCACTTCACTTTCAGGTCTGGGCTTCCAGAGATGGTGCACTCCAAAGTGGCTGAATCCCCTGCGGTCACACTAATGGACTCTGCAGGTTCTACCACTCTCGCAGGTTCTGGGATAAGACAGATACGATATAAGACACTAGAACCTATAGAACTACAACAACATAGGAAATAAAAAGCATCTGCAGAAACCAACCTTGCACGGTCAAGGTAGCTTCGCATTTCTGTTGGCCAGCCTGGTTCTCAGCTGTGCACGAATACTTTCCGCCATGGCTGATGGCCACGGTCGTTATCGACAAGCTAGCAACATTGTTCTCAAACACCATCTTGATGTTTGAATCGTCATCTCTCAGTATCTCAGAGTCTTTCATCCATTTCACTGTGATGGGCGCCGAGCCCTTTATGGTCCCCTGGAGTTTTACTGTATTTCCCAACACCGCTGTAGCACTCTCAACCCTCTTTGAGAAAGTGGGAGGCTCTACAGAAACATTTCAATAGTTAATAAGTGAATTTAAAAGATGAAACTAATAACACCTTTAATCAGCTCAGGAATACTAACCTTTAAGTTTAGCTACAGCCTTAGTGGTGACTTTGCCCACATCATTGGATATGACACACTGATAATCTCCAACATCTGCGCTCTCAAAGGTCTGGATCTCCAGCCTTGATAAGGAATCCTGGGAGATTATTTTATGTTTCTGATCACTGGAGATGGCTTTCTTATTTTTTACCCAGCTGATTTCAAAGGGAGCTGTTCCTGCGATCTCACACTCCATCTGAGTGGATGCTCCCTTCACCGCCTCAACTGTCTGCAGCTCTTTTCTAATGGACGGTGGCTCTGAGAGTCAAAAAGGTGTATGCAGTTAATACACAAAGCTTTCCTGAATTAAACAGAGGGTTCATTGAATGCAAGACTTGACAAACCTTTGACAGCTATAAGGGTGTTGCAGCTCTCGCTGCCGGCATTATTGGACACCTCACAGGTGTAACTCCCACTGTCTGTGATCAGAAGATTCAGTATATCCAAAGAGGCAACGCCACTCTTGAAAGATATTTTATATTTTTCTCCATCACTGAGCTCTCTCTCATTCCAGAACCAGTGGATGTGCAGCTGAGGCGATCCTTTTACGGAGCACTGTAAGCGTGCAGCTATACCTTGTTTCCATGTTATCTTATTTTCCATTTTCTTTACAAAGGTAGGGGGCTCTGAAAGGAGTTTTTAGTTCAAAAACACCAAGATCATTGTCAGAAGAGACACAGGAAAGAAACAAAAGACAGAAAAGTGCGTAAAGAAGACAAAAGACAGAAGGTAGCAGTGCATAGTGTTAGCATCAGCTTGTCAGCAGTAATCCACTTTATCAAATCTAACGGAAAGATCACCTTTAAGATCTTACCTTGAACTGATACCTCAGCCTCACAGGATGAGCTGCCTGCCTCATTTGCGGCTGTGCACACATATTTCCCAGAGTCCTTCAGCTTAGACTTGGGTATCTCAACAACAGCCACCTTATCCTCAAAGGACAGTTTACAATCCATGCTCTGGTGGACTTTTTTGCCATCCCTGGTCCAGGTGACGGTCACACCAGTGTCCTCGTCCACCTGGCACTCCAGCCTCAGCGGTCATTGACAGCGACTGACGCCGGCTCAACGGTCTGAACAAAGCTGGGCTTGTTGACAACCCTGAGCTCTGTGGTAAACGTAGCAGTGCCAACACTGTTGGAGGCCTTGCACAGGTACACCCCCTGGTCAGCCACAGTAAGACTTTTAATCTGAAGCGAATACTTGTTCTTTTCACATTTCATGACATAGTTCCCTCCGGAGGAGACGGCTATGTTGTCCTTGTGCCAGACAACCTCCATGGGTGATGTCCCAGTGAGTGAGCACTGGAGCATGGCCTGTTTGCCCACATACAAAGTCATTGGGTCTGGTTGTGATACAAATACCGGTGGGTACATTTCTATGGAGAGCAGTAGTAGAACATAACATTAAGAATTTAGTATAATAAAAGGGGGAAAAATACACCAACATCAAAATGAACCTGTGGATTCTCAACAGATTTAAACAAGAGATCCTCAACCTGTTTATATATTGCCAAATGTGACACCAGATCCAATTTATGAACCAATCATTTCCACATTGCACCATAAAGGATTCAGGGGGGAAACAAATGCATATAATTCTCTCTCTCTCAAACAGACACTTGTAAAGCAGTAATTGAGAACAAAAAGGTCCCATCAGGGTCTTACCGGTGACGATGAGCGAGGCGGTGCAGCTGGCAGTGCCATGCTGGTTTGAAGCCTTGCAAGTGTATTCACTGCTGTCGGCTTTGATTGGGTTCAGCAGCTCCAGGGAGGAGCTGTTGTGGCGGCTGAGGATCCTGTACTTGTCACTCTGTTTGATCTCGACGGTAGATTTGTACCATTTGAAAGTCACACTTGGAGCATCCTCGATTTCACATTCGAACTTGGCTTGTCCGCCGATGTTTATGTCCAAGGGTTGGATTTTCTGCCTATAGACAGGTGGCACTGAGGCACAAACAGACAAAAAAAGGAAAAAAGTCAGTCATGGAATCTATGAAACTCTTAAAAATAACAACTGACATATCAGGAACAGGAATGGAGGAAATGTTGAACAATGGTGGATACAGGAGTGACTGTGGAGGAGAAACATAGCAAGAACATTAGCCCCATAATTTCACTGCTTTCATTGTGCAGGATAGTCATGGGGCTAGGGTTCAGGCTAAAGGAAAAGAAAGGTTGTGAAAGATGAAGCAATGTCAGGTTGATCCCTGAGAGCATGCAGAGACATTGTGGAGAGAATGGACCTGAAGGATTGTGATGGGTTTAAACACAAGGAACCTGTGACCATGGAAAGACCATGAAAGTTACCTAAAGGCCAGGATCATGACCACCATTAAAGCGAGATGCTACAAAGTGTGAAGCTAAATTTCAATGGCTGGGACAATCCTGGTCTTTAGGCATCATACAAAGAGGTGGAAGACACAAGAAATGGGGAGTTAGTACCATCCAGTGACCCGCTGAAGGTGCTCATGCCGAGCTATGAAATGAATAAAGAGACCAAAATGACCAGAGCATCATTTCATGTGAGGTCTTGAATGAACCAGTGAATGATTAGTCGTTCTCGGAGGAAGTGTGATGAATGGATGAATGAAACAATAATTTGATCCTGTTATCAAACCTCTTGAGACCACAGTGAGTCTTGAAGACGTTGTAGTCCTGCCGGCTTCATTCTCAGCCTCACAAACATATTCTCCTTGATGCTTCTCCTTCACAACTTTGTTGATAACCAATGTGTATGTGTCGTGGTCTTTGCAACACTTGAACTCTTTGCCAGATTTGACCAATTGCCCATTGAAAAACCAGTTTACCTTTGTGACGTACTTAATGGTGCTGCTAAAGGTTACTTTACTATCCTCATCTATGGATATGTCTTCGAGGGAGACGACTATAACGGGGATTTCTCTCTGCTCTGACCTGGATACTGTGATTTCCTCTGTAAAGATCTCCTCCCTGTGCTCCTGGATGCTAAAGCCCACCACCTGTTCAGTAGGGACGGTGGTGGGAGGCAGGGTCGTGGTTAAAAGAGTCGCACCTACATCTTTCTCCCTGCTTTTCATGGTAACTGACCTCACTTCCTCCCTTGACACCTGTACCGACTGCTCAAAAGCCATGTGGGACTCTGTGGAAACTTTGATTTGGGATGTCTGCTCCATCTTTGCTGCCTTGGATTCCTGCACCACAACCCGCTGCTCAGCTGAAGCACTTTTAACCGCCACTTTGGACTCAGTTTTCAGTGCAGCGGCCTGAGATTTAACAGCAGTGAAACCTACGGCACTCTCTGCCACGCTCACAGTCTCCACCATGGATGACAGCATTTGCTTAGAGTGTGCCGAGGCGACCTGCGCCCTCTGAGGTCTGTCTAGCTGCATAGTGCCCGGCTGCTCCGAGGTGAGAACCAGGGCTTCCTGGTACACTATGGAGTGGAAAGCTGCCTGCAGTTCAGTCCTGAGGTCAGCGGTCTGAGGGTATTTACCCTCAATAGCCAGCGTGATCTCCATGGGGGCACCTGTGGTCGTGATCAGGTATGTAAACATGGCCCGCTTTGGCTCTTTTTGAACCTTGACTTCCTGTACTTCTACAGCCTGCAACCTCCCTACGACGTCAGCCAGTAACACCGGCTGGTCGCTGGCCACAGCCGACTGCAGAGCGTCTCTGAGCTGGTGCCGGATATTCAGACTGAAGGGTTTAGGGATCTGAATAACAAAGGTCATCTCTTTGGGAAGAGCGGTAGTGTCTTTGGACTCTGACGCCATAAGGGACAGTTTGGGCTGCCTGGTGACAGATACTTTAGTGGACTTAGACTTGGAGATCTCCTGAGAGAGCTCACCGGTCAGCACTCGCTTCTCGTCCATCACGATGGACTGCCTGACTGACTGGCCCTCCTGGATTTGAACAGCAAATCCTGTTGGGCCGCCTCTAGAATGACACTACTCTCAGTGGAGATCTCCTTCTCCTCTATCTGGACTGGCTCGGTGGGGAGTTTTGGCTCCACAGCCATCTGGCAGGTGAATTTATCCACCGCTGTAAGACCCTCAGTGTGGCCCTCCTGTAGGGCCCGACTCTCCGCCACAGTGGTGACATGCATCACGTTCGAGCGATCCTCCTTCTGCACCAAAGCTCGCTGCTGCTTTACATCCGAGGTGACTGGCGTCTCCTTTGGGAGCGTCATGGGCTGGAAGGAGAGCTGCAGGATGTTCTGAGGCCTAGGCTCAGTCCGGAGTTGCGACTGAATGCCGGTCACGGACAAATCCAGCTCTGTGTGATAATCTGCTGTCAGCTCCCTTCTCTCCTCTGAGGTAGCTGCATGACTTCTAGTCTTTTCCTGTTTCTGAGCCGCTACCTGCTGGTCAGGCTTCTCAATAACGAGAATACCCTCTTTGGGCAGCGCCTCCACAGGTTGGGTTGACTGCCGATGCAGCAGAGTACGAGACTCTTTCTGGGGCTGGATGGTCATGGAGCTAGCCTTTGCCTCGAATGCTGACGTGTCCTCACAAACTACTGTCCTCTGCTCGTCCTGGCTAACAGCATGCAGCAGAGTCGGGCTCTTCCTGGCTCCTGCCTGCTCTGCTGCTGGTTTCTCACAGGTGAAGCTCTTCTCAGATGGAAGGAGGTCCTGATCTGTGATCACCTGCAGGTGCAACAACTGCTCTCCTTCTACCTGGGACTGAACTGACATGGCACTGTCCAGACTGGGAAGCTGCTGTGTGGGCTCAGCCTGGAGCATTTGCTTCTCTTCAGCAGTTAGAGCACCCTTTATTTTTTATCCTTACAAAGATGGGCTGTCTCCTCAGAGGGCCTCTGCATGGAGAACTTAGTCTCCTTGGAAAGAGTCTGTTTGGACTCGCTAACTGACGCTAAGACAGGTCGGTGCTGTTCTTTCTTTACAGACGGCTTCACAGCAGAATCTGCTGTTGCTAAATCAGTGGTGTGGCCCTCTGAAAGCACCCGTTTCTCTGCAGACTGGGCAGAGTATAAAATCTTAATCCCCTCCTTAACCGTATAACCCTTCTCTGCCTGGGATTCTGGGATCTCCTGAGACTGCTCTCTAAGGATGGGCAGCTGTGACTGGACCTGATGCCCGCTGACTAAATGTTTAGGCTCTGATGTGGGCCTGACAGAAGCGGACTTTCGGTCGGACAGGGGGTCTGTGCTAACAGTAGACAGCGGTGTGAGCTCCTCAGCGACAGCCGACATCACCATTGACCTCCTCTCTCGAGCCGTCTGAAGCTCGATGACCTCAGGGCTCAGAATGCGGTCACAGTGTTGCTCTGTGAAGTCCTGACTCTCCTCAATGGAGGACGTAAACGCCGCCATGTGAAGCTGCTTCACAGGGACTGTGGAAACCTGAGCTGGGTGGGTGGGAACCACCGACACCCGCTCCTCTATCTCATGAGACTGGAGCACTGCTGCCTGGTGGGTCAGCTGCTCGCGGTGGATAGTGGCGGCGGAGATATCTAGTTCTCTAAGCGAGCCCACTTGCTCACTGGGAATTACCTGCCGGTCTTCAGTCCCGATGGTGTAAACCATCTGATCAGACCTGGATCTGTCCTGACCCGGGAGGCTAACCTGGTACAGACGAGACTCTGTTGCTTGTTCTGTCATTGAAACCTTATAGCCTTTCTTCTGAACCTTGGTCACCTGCTCCTGTTTCCGTGAAACAGAGACAGTTTCTCTGAACACAACGAGCTCTGCACTACAGGACGCCTCACCTAACTGGTTGGAGGCCTTGCATGTGTACAGGCCGCTATCTTCCTGTTTGACGCTCTTAATATGATAAAGCCAGATCCATCTGGGTTGGCTTTAACAATACAGTTTCTACTGGGCTGGATCTGGAAAGCCCCTTTGAACCACCTCACATCGGGCATTGGATCACCGCTGGCTTTGTAACTAAAGGAAACCTCTCCTCCCTCTGAGCAGCGCACAGGTTGGATCTGAACTGTGAACGTTGGAGGTTGACCCGTGATCTTAAACATCTTCTCTACCCATTTCTCCGCCTGGCTAACATCATGCTTCTTAACCTCGAGGTACGTGGTGCAGGTTGTCTGGCCTAATCGGTTGGTGGCGGTGCAGGAGTACTCGCCCTCATACTCGGTTGTGACCTTTGTGATGACTAACGTATACTCCTCTTTCTCCTCTATCAGCCTGTATATGGACGAGCTCTGAATCGCTTTTCCATTGTGAGACCATTTAACGGTCGGTTTTGGAAAGCCGGACAGTCTAACGGTGAGTCTAGCCGTCTCCCCGGTGGTGACCGCTGCCGGGGCGAGCTGGCTGAGGAAAACTGGCTTTTCTTTTTTCTTCTCTAAAGAGGAAGAGTAGCGTTTGGACTCTGGCGTGAGTTCAAGTGTTTTAGTTTTCTGCGGTAACTGGACCCCAGAGTAGTAGGTCTCCTCTTGCTCCTCGACAGTGGTGATGGTGGTGCTAGTAAGCTCTGTTGGAAATATTGAGCATCACTCAAAACAATATCCACAACACAGAAGCTTGAATATTAACATTGAATTTGGAAATGCAAGAAGTAGGGCTGTCCTTAACCACAGAGACTCTCAAGGTAGATTTAGGATTATTTTTCCATTCAATCAATCATATTTTAAATGAGTAATAAAAATGAAATGCAATCTTACTACAAATTCTAAAAAAAGGAGAAATATATCAAAATGAAAAAAGAAAACAACCAAATAAAATAATTATTTATGACGGTGATTGAGAGAGGACAGCCCTACTATAAAAAAAGAGCAATGAAATGCATCACAAGATAAACATATTATAAAAAATAAATATTCCCCCAAACGGTTTATGATTCTTGGACATTTTCTCAGCTTAAAAAAGTAGTTTACTTTTCTGATTGTAAATAAAATCAGAAAAATAAAACTCTTTTTGGTAATAAGCGTAATTACCAAACATTCTTCTTTTTTTTTGCCAAAACGGACCTCAGCCAAATCAGGAATTGTATTGTATTGGCAATAGGCGCTTTCACACCAAGTACTTTGCCGTACTTAGTTCATGAGAACTTAGTTCATCAGAACTCTTTAGTTCTCATGAACTAAAGAGCAGATCGCGTTCACAACGGAATAAGTCCCTGAGGGAGGATTAGTCAAATGAAGCCGCTGACGTCACTTCTTCTTCTTCTGCTTTGGGTTTACTGGCAGGCCGCAAACAACTTCACGGCGTATACTGCCACCCGAAGTCCCCGGCCGGAAGTCCCCGGAGTTGGGGACTGGCTTCAGTAGAAGCTGCTGGGAGTCCCAGCAGCTTCTACTGAAGCCTTCCGAGTAAATCGCCAGAACGCCGACACCTCCTCATCTCCACCGCTCCCACGTTTTATTTTGTGTTGCCATAAGTTAGTCTCTCTCCGTTGGTGCGCTGGGCTAATGCTAATGCTAATCATGCTAATGCGGGCAAATAAAATGGCGGCTTCACAAAACTTTTTGGGAGTTTTACGGGGCGTGGTTTGCAATCCGCCCAGCCAATCAGAAATGGGAACCTTTTCTCCCAGGAAAGTACCTGCTCTCTAGCAGGGACTGAAAAGGGGGTGGAAAGGTTCTCATGAGCTAAGTTCTAGTTCCAGATCTTTTTGGTGTGAACGCACATTTTCGGAACTATACTGGGAAAAGTACTCCGGTGTGAAAGCGCCTATTGGTATTAAAACATATCAAATAAGATTAATTATTACACAATAAATATTGTTTTTGACATCTGCATTTTGATTGGATTATTGATACAGAAACCATGTAAACATCGACCAACAGTTTTAACCTGTATGCATTGATTAAAGAGGCCCTATCCTGCTGATGTTCAGGTGTATATCAGTATGTAGTGTCTCTACTTTAAAGAGTCCTCCTGTGATGTTCAGGTGTATATCAGTATGTAGTGTCTCTACTTTAAAGAGTCCTCTCTGCTGATGTTCAGGTGTATATCAGTATGTAGTGTCTCTACTTTAAAGAGTCCTCTCCTGCTGATGTTCAGGTGTATATCAGTATGTAGTGTCTCTACTTTAAAGAGTCCTCTCCTGCTGATGTTCAGGTGTATATCAGTATGTAGTGTCTCTACTTTAAAGAGTCCTCTCCTGCTGATGTTCAGGTGTATATCAGTATGTCATGTCTCTACTTTAAAGAGTCCTCTCCTGCTGATGTTCAGGTGTATATCAGTATGTAGTGTCTCTACTTTAAAGAGTCCTCTCCTGCTGGTGTTCAGGTGTATATCAGTATGTAGTGTCTCTACTTTAAAGAGTCCTCTCCTGCTGATGTTCAGGTGTATATCAGTATGTAGTGTCTCTACTTTAAAGAGTCCTCTCCTGCTGATGTTCAGGTGTATATCAGTATGTAGTGTCTCTACTTTAAAGAGTCCTCTCCTGCTGATGTTCAGGTGTATATCAGTATGTAGTTTCTCTACTTTAAAGAGTCCTCTCCTGCTGATGTTCAGGTGTATATCAGTATGTAGTTTCTCTACTTTAAAGAGTCCTCTCCTGCTGATGTTCAGGTGTATATCAGTATGTAGTTTCTCTACTTTAAAGAGTCCTTTCCTGCTGATATTCAGCGGAAACCAGAGCCCAGTCTGCTCTGATTGGTTAGCTGGCGGCTCTGTTGTGATTGGTCAACCGCTTAGAGATGTCCCGCCCTCTTAGCCTATCACGTACAATGTCTTGGAGCGCTAGCCAACAGTTATGTTCCATAGTGACATCACTATGGAACACAACTTAGGGATTTTAGCCATTGCAGACCGTTGACATGCACTACCACCTTTAGAACAAACTAAAGGAGAGGGAACACCACAAAAAGCAGAATACGGCATCTTTGAAAAACAAAAAGAGAAAACTCAGACTCTGACTTTAAATCATTAAATATTTTATTATATAAACTCTGAAACAAACCAACATGACGTCTGTACAAATACACCATGAATTTCCATCTCAATGCCAGATTTTAATTTATTCATTTACTTATTTCCCTGTTTCTACTCATACACTCCTAAAATAACACATATTTACAAAACTTCAAAACTTAACTTTTTTTTTTAAGTTTCACAGTATTATCCATTTTTTTAAATGTGTACTACTTATGATTTACCAGCTCGCTTTAAAATCCTAGAAATATCGTTCACACTCCAAAAAAAAACTAAAAACGTTCTAAATCCCACAGAAACCATAAAACTAATTAGGACAAAATACTCTTGATAGTTTCCAGATTTACTTTTTTGACAGCATTATATTTTAAAGTGTGAATTACTCTCCTAATAGAGTATCAATAATGCTGTGAAAGTTAAGGGTAAATTAATTAATTTTTTTATCTATTTTTTATAATAAAAAACGTTTTTTTTTAATATTAATATTAATTCGTTTTCTGCAATGAATGAATATTTCAAGGTTTTCTTTCTTGTTTGAAACTATTTTTTTGGTAAAAACACTGTTTATTAAACACTGCATGTACTTTTAAGTTATGTAAAATGTGGCCTAACAATAACTACTGCCTTCAGCTCAAACCAAAAACTATGAAGGGTGTCACAATGCCGGGATTTATCTCAAATGTTAAAACACAAACCAAACATTTTAAGTTGTATTCTTTTTATTTAAGCTACTATAACTAGTACATGCATTTAATTGGATTTAATTCCAATGCAGATTCTTTCAAACATATCTACTCTGGCTGCGCAGCTCTCGTCACTAATTTAACAAACTAAATGTTTAAAAAAGTAAATGATATGTATTCCTATTTTTCTTCATAACACATTTCTGAGCTTCTCGATTTTAAAAACAAAAAATACCAAATGTATTTTGAGGTCAGTGAGATGTAAAGACTATATACTGTTGTGATTTAATGTTAAAGCAGCTCACTTTAAAGTGTTACCAGAAAACAAAAGCAAACAGAAACCCAGATTTTCTACCAGAACTTAAAAAAGTTTACACAGCTGGCAATAAATAAAGGAAAAAAAGCATTTTAAACTCTGACAAACATTTGAAACGCTGTGTATCCCACATGGGGCTGGTTGCACAAAGATGACTCTTCTTTTCATTAAGAAGAGTCTCAGCTTAAGTAATTGCGATTTGCAAACAGTTTAAAGCAAACATTGAGAATAAAAAGTCTTAAAATGACTCATAAGGTAAAGATATTTTCTATTTCTGTTAAGTAGTTGCCATACTTCTTAAATCTGCCAAGGAGCTTTATGTCTTCGGTTTGGTTAAAAAACGACTGGACCGATTTGTATTAAACTTGGTGGAAGGGTTAATCATGAGCCAATTAAGAAAACGGAAACATTTGGAAAAGTTCTGATAACAGGGACCAGTGCGTTTTAGTCATATATGTATCGCAGTAAAGCAGCTTGTAGTTTATCCTTAATACCACAAAAACAACCCTACAGAAGTCAAGCATTAACAATATACAGTCAAATGAATTAGGTAGTAAATGTATCTTCGTGCAACCAGCCCCAGAACCTCAAACCTCTAAAACACCTTTAGCAGCGCGGCAGTCTCAATGTACCCGGCCGTGTTTTGGATTACACATTTGTACTCCCCACCATCACTCTGGGTTGCGTTAGTAATGAGCAGATTGAAATGGCCTGCAGTTTTCTCCTGGATTATACACCTGCCGTTTATGACTGGGTTTCCATCTTTGTACCACTCTGCGGTGGGGCTTGGTTTACCACTAACGAGACACTGGAGGATAACTGGCGTCCCTACGGCTGCGGTAATGTTAGTCAACGGGATGACGCACTTAGGGGGCGTCTCGGTCACCAGGAACTGGAAGCTACACATATCGGAGGACTTTCCTTTGAACTCTATCTTGTCATCTTTTGCCGGTTCAGCAAACACGTCAAAGTTAATGCTAACGTATTTCTCTCCCTGCTCGTTCATTTCGTGGTCGGTTTTAGCCACCAGCCTCACCGCCCGCTGTGACTCATCTGCCTCCTGCTCAAACTCAAACTCAAGCTCAATTTCAGAGACCTGTTCGCTGTCAAACGACGTGTTGCCAACCACCAAGTCGAACTTCTGCGGCTGAACTTTGGCGCTTCCCAGAGACACAGCAGTCAACTCCCTGCCTCTGGTCTTTCCTGAGAAAGCTTTGGCGTTCAACACGACCAGAGACGCCCGACACAGAGTCTCCCCGACAACGTTAATAGCCCTACAGGTATACACCCCGCTATCCTGTGTTGTGACTTTACAGATCTTCAGGAAGTGGTTGTCTCCGTCAGACGAACACAGGTATTTTTTGTTATTGTGAGGTATTTTCTTGTCACCTTTGAACCAGGACACAATAGGAGAGGGTATTCCCATCAGGGAGCACTCGAACATGACGGTGGTGCCCTCAGGGGTCTCCATGTCACAGATGGGATTAATAAACCTCGGGGGCATCTCAGTGACCTCAAAAGCTATTTTCAAATCATCATGCTCCTGCGTGACAAAGTCCACAGTGCACTCCTCATAAATACTCGGCAGCACGTTCAGAGATATGATCATGCTTTTGTTGTCGGCGGTGTACTCGGGAATGGTGATGATCTTAATTTGCCTCTCAAATTCTTTCACATCGCTTTCATCCAACTCTACTTCGAGCAGAATCTCCTGAGGGGAAGTAGAACGAGAGGAGTCATCGTCCTCAACGTCAAACTCCATCACATGCTGATGGGTGACATTAGGGGGGGCCGGCAAGAACCTGACTTCCTGCGATACGACAACAACTAAAGCAACACTTCTAGCTTCCCCAACGTAGTTCACGGCCTCGCAGATGTATTCCCCCTGATCAGCTTTTGTGACATTGTGAATTGTTAGCGAGATGCTATCACCATCTCTCTCCGTTTTGACTCTGTCGTTGGCCAACAGCTGGTTTCCGTTGCAGAACCAATTCACCTGAGGGGAAGGCAGGCCAAACACCTCAGCGTAAAACGTTAGAGAGTCCTTTTCAAACACTCTTTTCTTGACGAGAGGTTTGAGAAAGGCCGGAGGGATTCCCTGCACTTTCTCCTGAAGGGTTGACAGGCCTAAAGGTCCTAGTCCCTTGGTGAGGTATAGGTTGTCATCCACTGTCTCAATGCCCTCGTCACCGGGAGACATCAGGAACTGCATTGGTGAGAAAAACCTCTCGCTGGAGCCTCCTGTCGAGGGTCGCTTATGATCCATGGGGGAGAAGGGGTATTCCTTAGGGTCCTAAACCCACCAGAAGTATCCGAACTTGGAGTTTGAAAGGACATGTGAGACTTGGGGGTTTGGAAGGACTCTGCAATTGGTTGCGAGACCTCGGTGGAAGAGCCTGGGGTGTAGAACCGCTCGGCCATCTCGGCTAGGTCCTCACTCACGGTGCTGCCGATCTCTATGGACATCTCAGACTCAGGGGACAGGGGTCTTCCCCAGTCTGTTGGAGGGTTGTAAAAGTCATACACAGCACCAAAGGTTACCTCCTCTTCCTCCATTGAGCCAGCTGCTGCTCCTCCAGCTTCAGCTTCAGCTTTGTCCAAAACTCCTTCCTGTAAAGATGCAACCTGCCTTTGAGGTCCCTCAGCAGCAGCAGGAGCTTCCTCAAGAGGTTCAACACTGTTGTCTCCTTTAGGCTCGACAACAAGTGTTGCAGGTTCTGGCTCCATGACTTCCATCCCCCATCTTCACTCTTGATTTGAACATGAGGCTCAACTTCATCCCCAGCCACTTCTTCTGCTACCTCTTTCATGTCAGCCTGGGACTCCGGCATACTGAGGAAGACACCACTGTCCAAGGAGGGCTCTGGATTTGAAACCAGCACCTCGCCAGAAAGTAAAGTACTGTCAACTTCAGCCTCACTGTGAGGAGAGGAAGACCCTTCTACTGCAATTTGTTTCTCAAGTTTGAGAGATTTAGAAATGGTTTTAGGCTTGACGGCTTCTTCAACTGGAGCTGAAGTCTTAACAGCGCGTTTTACTGCAGGGACTTTATCCGGCTTGAAAGGGAAAAAGCTGCCAGTTTTGTCAAATGTACGCACAGGCTGATCCCTCAGCATCTCCATTTCACATGCCTCCACTTGTTCTGTTAATGGAGCTGGTTTCTGTGCTTTAGGCCTGACCAAGTCGGGAGACTCCTGTACTTCTTCCACAAATTGTGTAAGTTCACCATGGCTTTCTGCTGAAACTGCACCTTGTTCAACATCCCTACATATCCCAGAGATCTTGCGTTCTTTCTGCAGAGAGGAGGTTGGATGGGAGGCCTCTGGTGAGTCAGGAAGAGCTTTGGGAGAACTGGGATTTCCTGTCATAGCAGTAGCAAGACTAACTGCATCTTCTGCAGGCAGGGTGTCAATGACTTGTTCCTGCTGGTCAAGGGAAATGGCCACTGCGGGTATAAACTCTTCAGGGAAATGTGTTGCCTCTCTCTGCTCCTCGGGAGAGCTTTGGGTCTGTAATGCAACTGGCGATTCCGACTCAAAAGCTTGTTTAATCTGAGAGACTTTTATAACAGCAGCCGAAGCCTGCAGACCACATCCGGATACACTTGGAGGCTCTCTGGAGATACTAGGTCTGGATTTTGGGGCTTTGGCCAACTCTGATGGAGCTTGTGAACTCTGAGTGATAGTGTCTTTAGTGTGAATGATGGCAGCTTTCTTTGCATCTTCGGTTGAGCCAACAGGAGACCTCCTTACTGGAGTAAAACCAGCGCCCTCTGCAAATTGCACAGGTTCAGAGATACCTGTGACCACAGCCATGTTGCCCTCAGAACAGCTGATATTCTCAAATTCGCTGACAGCGTGAGGAGCTTCACCAGCCGTATCAAATGAGAAAGTGAATTTGTGTTTGACAGTCTGAGATGCACCCTCGTCGCTTGGCACTTCTGAGATTTTCTCCGGGACCTCCTGAGGTTCGTCCTCTCGGTTTTCCTCTCTCATCTCAGGGAGCGGCGTGGCGGCGGTGATTCTGATTTCTACAGGTGAGGAGCTAAAAGACTCCTCCGAGGAGCGGCGTTTGTGGATCACCGCTTGAGGCACCTGTAACGTCACTTTTCCTGAATCCGTGAAGGTCTTAAATTCTGCTTCGATAAAGCTTTCCTGGGTTTCTGCACCCTCCGTAACTACCACTTCCTGTGTGGCCACTGACATTCTCATCACCTTTTTGTCAGAGATTTCGAGAGTGCCGCTGCAGATGGATTTGCCATGTTTATTGGTTATGACACTGTCGTATGTCCCCTCGTGGTCTGTAGTTGGATAGAAGACGGTGAGCTTTGATGTGTTAGATTTGCTCATGATATCATAGTCAGGGTTGTGGGCTAATTGGTGTCCGTCTTTGAGCCAGGTGACGGTGGGCAGAGGGTCACCCTGGAACTGGCAGGTAAACTCTGTCATCTCACCAATTTTTACTTGAGCCGAAGATATTTCTTTCACAAATACTGGACGGGATCCTCCGGCACTTGTTTCCTTTCCTTCATCCTATTAAACTCTTTCAAATCTGCCTCATCTTGGACTCTCCTCTCGTCCTTCTTGATAGCTCCGAGTTCAATGCTTTCTTCACTAATTTCTCCACCCTGTTTTGACCTAATGGACTCTCTGCTTACTTCCTCTCTTTTAACACCTGCAAAATCCTTCTGTTGTCTCCGATCGCTGCTCTCTCTGTTAGTTCCTGTCTCCTCTCTCATCGCCCTCTCCTCTTTTACATCTGACTGGAAACGTTTGCTGATGGATTTATCTGCAGTCATTGCATATTCCTGCCTGCTCCGACTCATCTCTGCATCTTTTCCCACTTCCTCCTGTGGAAAGCGACTCCCGAGTGGTGAAAACTCTCCTGAAGGCTTATCTGGGCTCTCAAATGGCACAGTAGTACTTTGGGTTGGAGAGTAACTCTGAACTGGTGAAGCTTCCAGACCCATTCTATAATTTCCTTTGGGCTGGTGTGGTAAACCAGCATATGCAGGAGTTTGCCTTCTTATGGAAGAAGACTCACCAATAGTAGCTTGCTCGTACCCGGCAGTAGTTGTTGACGAGGCTCCACCACCAATAGTTGGAGGTGGAAGTTCACTTGGATGAGAAAGGACACCATGGGACTCAAACAGCATCCCGGAGCCAGGGTTTTCCTTGATTGTCCAAAGACCACTCGGACTCCAGTTCAGCTACCTCCTCTTGCTCGACACCATCCTGTTGCCACTTCAGGATGCGCTGAGCAAGTGCTTCTTCCTCACTGACAAAGTATTCACTATCCCTTTGCAGCCTGGTCTCCCGGCCCTCTGTAGGCAGAGCCTCAGCAGGCGGCCACTGCAGACTCTCAGCCAGCTGATCTTGGAAACCGGCGGGAACCGTCTCGCTCTGGAGGAACTTCTCTTTGGCTGTTTTGCCCGAGGAGGTTTTCCTGCTTCGGACCACTTCAGGTTGAGGAGCTGATTCTCTTCCGACATCTGTGGTCTTCTCCGCCTGGATCTTAGAGTAACCCTCCTCCCAGTCGGACTCGGCTTGACAACTTCCTCTTGTTCCATCAAAACGTTCTCCTGCCACTTCATTATCCGCTGATTCAGAGCCTCCTCTTCACTGACAAACTTCTCACTTTCACTCTTCAGCTCGGATAAGTTCTCTCTCGACAGCTGGAGCTCACGTTCTTCTGTTGTCCTCTCAAACAACATCTTCTCTGCTCTGACTTTAGTTCTTGGTGATGATCCTACTTCTACGGCTCTTCCTTTTATTCTGGGAGATTTTTGTGCCATTGAAGCCTCAATTTCCAACTCTCCTTGTCTGGATTTCATTCTGGCTTTAGGCGAGGGGGCAGAGGTTTCGTCTTGGCTCTGTTTGACTTTAGGGGACTTTGGTGCCGACATGTCAGCATGTTCTACAGTCACTCTCTTATCCACTGCCTCCAGATGGGGGTTAATGTGCCCTTCAGGCTCCATGTACTGTGTCTCTGCAGGTAGGTCAGTTTCAGGTGTCTCTTCCTCTGACATTCGCACACCATGCTGCCATTTCCTGATCCGCAGGGCCAGGAGTTTTTCCTCAACCTGCATCCGCTCAGCGTCCAGGCTCTTCTCATACTGCTCTCAAAGACTCCCCTCCAGACTCCTCTTCATATTGCTCACCTGTTTCTGGTGTTGCACCTGTACCAAGGAACCTCTCTTTGGTAGTTTTGGCCTGCCTTAGCCTGGGTGATTCTCCGAGTCTGTCCTCCGCCCGGGCTTTTGCTCTTGGCGACAACTCCACTTCCATTTCTGCACTTGCTTTTATTTTGGGAGATTTTGGTACCAGCATTAGTTGTGCCCCTACTTCTTTGGCTTCTGCTGTGGCACACATTTCTGCTTCGTCTCCTCTGGCTTTTTCTTGAGGTGATCTGGGTGTTGTAGCTTCAGGATCTACCATCCTTGCCTTAACTCTGGGTGATTTATGGAAAGATGAGGTTTCACTTTCTACAGTTACTGATTGTGTCGCTTCCTGTTGGGTGTGCATGTGCCCCGCTGGCTCCATGTACTGCATCTGTGCAAGGGGTTGGCAGATCAGTTTCAGGGTGAAACGTCTCCTCTTCTGCCATCATACTCCCTTGCTGCCATTTTCTGATGCGCAGGGCTAGGAGCTTTTCCTCACACTGCATCCTCTCTTCATCCAGGCTCTTCTCATAGTGAGCCCTCAAAGACCCCCCTTCACCCTCCTCTTCATATTGCTCACCTGTTTCCGTTGTGGATCTATCTTCTGCGGATGCTTCTCCACTGAGGAACTTCTCCCTGCTAGATGTGTCTGTTTTTGGCAGATCAACAGATCCACTGCTTTTGGTGACATGGATGTTCCAGGGAACGCTAACCCTTCAGAGTATTGGACTTCAGGGTTACGTTGCTCGACCTTTGTTGACTCCATATTTTCCTCCGTAACTACGCCGTGACGTTCACTTACCATTTGCTTGTATCTAGCTTCTGCCCGCGATTCCAAAAAACTGTCAACCTTTTTACCCTGCCGTGTGTCACCTGATCTCCTTTCTGACACCATGGTATCCAACAGCTCACCTCTCATGATCTGAATGGCCCTGGTTCTGGTTTGAGGCTCAAATGAATGCCTTGAACGCGGCTTCGACGGATCCCTGCTTGAGCTTCTACTTTTAAACTCACTCGGACCCTCCCCCGAATCGAAGGGTCGGTTGAATTGCTGAACATCGGGCAGAGAGGCTGGTTTCACCCTGAGCCTCTCTACGTAGTCCGCATAACTCGACTCGCTGGCGACTGATTCTGATTCAAACTCAGAAGAGGACATGGTGGAGATAGAAAGCCTCTTCTTCTGCTTCACAGCTTTTTGGAGCGTTGTAAGTTTAGTCCTCACCTCGTTGTGAAGACTCTCTGTGTCACTGAACCTGTCGCTGTACCTGTCGCTGCATCTGTCACTGAACTTGTCACTGAACCTGGCCCCGGTGCGCCGGTCGCAGTAGATATCGCTGAACCGGTCGTTAAAACGTTCGGACCTGTCAAACATTGGGGGAGGAGACGGGCGCGCTCTGAGGCGGTCTCCAAACGTTTGGACTCTTTCTCTGTTACCTCTTTTTCTTTCGTATGAGAACCAGATTTGAAGTAAACTGTACGCACCAGAGAGTCCACAGAGCGAGAACGCCTCTGATGAACTTTAGACATCTTGTCAAACGGAGACCCAACGCACCTGAGGTCCACCCTGAACTTCCTCTCTTTCCTCTGCTCGGCCATGGTTTCTGCACTTTCATGGGCTTGTGCAGAGCGCTTAACAAAGCCCAGGTAGTTAGCAGACTGCTCTTCCCTCAGCGACACTAGAAGTGATGCTGTGGACTCGGCAGAACCCTCTGAGTTAATCGCCATTACCTTATAACTGCCCGAGTCCTTCTCCGATACAATCGATAACCAAACTGGTCGTGTGCAAGTGCATTTTGCTCTCAGTAACGACCCTACGCCTACGATCTTTAGGGATAGATTTATTATTATGAAACCAAAGGATGGTGGGTTGAGGACATGCAACTAGTTTACACCTTAACTCTACTGGTTCTCCCTCTAGGACTGATTGGAATTTAAGTTTTTTGGTGAATGAAGGTTTGATGTTCTCCGTCCAGGAGCTAATGGAGGAGGTTCTGCTGGAGCAGCGGTTGGCCGACACCAGGCCCTGATCAGGGAAGTCTTCGGTGTCGGAGAAGGCTCCTCTCAGCTGCCGGGTGGCGGTGAGTTCGCTGCCGCTCTGCTGCGTTCCCTCTTTGTGATAAAACAGCTCTGCAAATATAAACACACATCGGTCAGAACAGCGGCCTCGGGGGGTAAAACGAGAGAAAAGGATTTGAATGAATCAGTAATGGAAATATTAAATGCATGCTGGGAGTCACAATGCCATAAGAAATAATTTCACTCACCATATTTGTTCGAATAAACGCAAGACTTGATTCTTTTTATTAGAAACCTTCAGGAAGTTTTGATCCTTCGTCTGTGGAAATTTCTTCAAAACATAAATTATTTTATTATCATTAAAAAGCATTTTCTTTCCAAGACTGGCTGCTTACATTCGGTTGTTTTTTACTTTTTGATAGTTGCTTTGGCTTTATACTAGAATGTTCCTTACCTGACTTGCAGACAGGAGAATAAACGCCCTTTCTAATCCTTAAACTTATGAGGAAATAAATGCACAGGTATATGTGAGAGGCAAAGCTCTCACATATCTTATATTCCAAAATCTTAAACAAATGAAGCTGTAAAATTGGGTGAGAAGGCGTTTATTCGAACTAATATAGTTTACTGGTGTTATTTATTGCAAACCACAGGAATCACATCCCACTATCTGCAAGCCAGGCTAAGAAATATTTTGCAGGAGGACGGTGTCAGTTCCAGATGCAGTGAACCTCCATATCTTTTAAAGGGTAAAGCAAGTCCGGAAGCCTTAAAAGATACGCGTCCTGCGCCTTTCTCTGGGAAAAGATCAGAAGAACCTTCATGCCAAAAAGAGAAACGTTTCTTTGGATGCAAAACGCAAAGGAGTCAAAAGAAACTGGAACAAGCAAGTTTTATCAGGGCTCTCCTGGGGGGGAACCATGAAATATGATCAGAACAAGAGCAGGAAGAAGAATACAGAGTTTATATCAAAACACATGAAGAGGACATGCTACTGTGGAAGACCCTTAAAAAAGGGACAGTTCAACATAAGGACATGTTAAAAAACTCTAAAAGCAGTCTGTGGATGCAGGCCAACTATAATCCAAATAACCCTTTAAACATGCATCGGTTTTTATCTCCACTTTTCAACATTTTATTCACTTTAAACGTCACCTGAAAGCTTGGTTTAAAGTTCCCTGCCGACAGACCACTTTTGAAATAAATCTTTATAAAGAGAAATCTAGTCAAACTGTCCCGAATTTGTACACCAAATTCTCAGGTGTGATAACTATCTGGAGCTTTTTATCCAGGAAGGTGTGGAATCTGACGTGGCCTTACCTTTGACTTCTTGCTCGATCTTGGCTTCGATCTGCTCCCTCACGTGAGTCACTGTGGGGGGAAGAGACGACGTTAGTTCACATTTATCTTAATAACTGCAGTGGGGGTCTGAAGAACATTTCCTGTCACGTGTTCATTCCCATAAAGAAGAACCGGATTTACACATTGATTAATTTTCTTTTGGTGGACTCGACAGGATTCTCCTTCTGTGTTTGGGCTCCATGAGTTGAGTCTGATACAACAACCCTGAAAGTGAAGCTATATATCTACTGAAAGTACATCTAAAAATGTATTCTTGGTCATAGAAGTTATACTTTACAAAATAACGTACAATGTGTTGGAGCGCTAGCCAATAGGAGCGCGAGTGTTCCATAGTGATGTCACTATGTGCCGGAAGTAAACTAATAGACTGGAGCAAAACACATAAAGCAAATCCATGTGAGTCCACCAGGTCTGTGACTCACTGGGTTTTAACCAGCGTGTTTTTGGGCAAAGTGAGAAATCAAACACTGTAAAAACACGGTGGAGTATTACGGACAGGAACACAGGACGGGGATACAGAAGGGTTTCCTGCAGGACGGAGGAAGGTTATCATCAAGAGATTCATGCAGTTTCCCTGAGCGGGAGAGGGAGTGAGGACGGAGGAAGAGGAGGAGTGAGGAGGAGTGAGGAGGAGTGAGGAGGAGTGAGGAGGAAGGTGGAGAGGTGATCATCCCGGGATTCAAACACACAGTGAGACCTCCGTCAGGGCGGTGGGGTTAGTCAGAGCTGGGGAGGGATGTCTCGACAGATCGCTGTTCACACCGGATGGGATGCAGCCATTGCGTTTGTGTTTTTTTATCATCGGAGGGGCATTTAAAGGATATTTTAAGCTCTTTTTAAATACACATTTTGCAGAGTGCTTCGGTTCATCATGGACAATAAGGAGGGCAAATTCATCTCGCAGGAAGGGGATCTTTTTAGGAGGTATAGCTTTAGGAAGTTCATTCGTTACATTGCACAATTATGTCTTTCTATTAATGAATGTCTATTTTAGAGACTATTTTATGTCTCTTTATCTTAGGTGTATTGTATTTTGCATTGATGGAGGAGCCTGGGACTTCAGCTGTTGTGTATATGACAATAAAGCTTTGGAACTTTAATAGATAGATGTCAATAATGTGGTTTCTGATGCTAGGATCAAATCAGGAGGATTCAAACATATTTATGATGCTCTTTAAGTATTTATTTGGCAGACGTGTTCAGGACATCACTGGAGGTGTTGGAGGAACGTTAATCTCACAGGAAGAGGATCTTTTCTAGGAGGTATAGGTTTAGGAAATGAATTTGTTAGCTTGCACCGTTCTGTCTTTCTATTAATTAATGTCTATGTTAGAGACTATTTTATGTCCCTTCTTATTGTTAATAATATTGTATTTACATTGAAGGAGGAGCCTGGGACTTTGAAACTTAAATAGATAGAAGTCAATAATGTGCTTTCTGATGCGACAAGGATCTAATCATTTAAAACATATTTAAGTCGCTCTTTATTTGGCAGACGTGTTCAGGATACCCCTGGCAGTGTTGGAGGAACTGGAGGAGGAGTGTTAATCTTGCAGGAAGTGGATTGATTTTACAAAGGAAGTCTGGCTGCATCCATCCCACCGTTACCTTCTTCTTCTTGTGCGGTGGTAACGGTGAGCGTGGCGGTGCAGACGACCTCCCCGGCGGTGTTTGCGGCGCTGCAGGTGTACGCTCCGGCGTGTTCGGGGAAGGCGTCCACGATGAGGAGCATGGCGGTGTGCGTGGCCTCGTCGAAGTGGAACACCACGTTCTTGGTGGGCTGCACCGGGCTCCCGTTGTGGAACCAGCTGATCTCGGGCCGCGGCGTGCCGGAGACGCAGGCGTGGAAACGAGCGACCTCGCCGTGCGGCACCGAGCAGCTGCTGATCGGCTGCAGGAACACCGGCTTGTGGCCGAGAGTCGGCTTCTTTACGGAGAGAGGCTGGTGGGGAGGAGGCGCTGAGAGACAGAAGACTCTCGCTGTCGGACGCCTGAAAGAAGACCGCCGAGGAGCGTGAGATTATTGCATCTAGATGCATCCCAGTCAGCATAGCTTGAAACCAGTCTGAAACCTGTCTGAAACTAGTTTGAACCTGTCTGAAACCTGTCTGAAACCAGCTGAAACCAGCCTGAAACCTGTCTGAAACCAGCCTGAAACCAGTCTGAAACCAGCCTGAAACCAGTCTGAAACAGTCTGAAACCTGTCTGAAACCAGCCTGAAACCAGTCTGAAACCAGCCTGAAACCAGCCTGAAACCTGTCTGAAACCAGCCTGAAACCAGTCTGAAACCAGCCTGAAACCAGCCTGAAACCTGTCTGAAACCAGCCTGAAACAAGTCTGAAACCTGTCTGAAACCAGCCTGAAACCTGTCTGAAACCAGCCTGAAACCAGTCTGAAACCTGTCTGAAACTAGTTTGAACCTGTCTGAAACCTGTCTGAAACCAGTCTGAAACCAGCCTGAAACCTGTCTGAAACCAGCCTGAAACCAGTCTGAAACCTGCCTGAAAACAGTCTGAAACCAGTTTGAAACCAGTCTGAAACCAGTCTGAAACCTGCCTGAAAACAGTCTGAAACTAGTTTGAACCTGTCTGAAACCTGTCTGAAACCTGTCTGAAACCAGTTTGAAACCAGTCTGAAACCAGTCTGAAACCTGTCTGAAACCAGTCTGAAACCAGTCTGAAACCAGTCTGAAACCAGTCTGAAACCTGTCTGAAACCTGTCTGAAACCAGTCTGAAACCAGTCTGAAACCTGTCTGAAACCTGTCTGAAACCAGTCTGAAAACAGTCTGAAACCTGTCTGAAACCAGTCTGAAACCTGTCTGAAACCAGTCTGAAACCAGTCTGAAACCTGTCTGAAACCTGTCTGAAACTAGTTTGAACCTGTCTGAAACCTGTCTGAAACCAGTCTGAAACCTGTCTGAAACCAGCCAGAAACCAGTCTGAAAACTGTCTGAAACCAGTCTGAAACCAGTCTGAAAACTGTCTGAAACCAGTCTGAAACCAGTCTGAATCCAGTCTGAAACCAGCCTGAAAACTGTCTGAAACCAGTCTGAAAACTGTCTGAAACCTGTCATGTCTGGTGGAAGTTACCCAACATGCAACTGAGGGTAGAAACTGAAGCTAACAGCTGTTTTATATTTTAGTTGCTTCTGGGAATAAAAAATAGAGGAAGGCAGTTCTGTGATATTGTTTGCAACATCACTGAGAGAAAAGCAACTGTGAGAGGCTGAAAACTGCCTTTTCTGACCCGCTGGCATGAAGTCAATCAAATCTAATGCGTCTTTAACCCCTTCTTTCTCTAAGTGAACCCCTCCTGGTCCCAGACTCACCGTCCAGGCTGAGCGCGGCGCTGCAGGACACCGTCCCCGCTGCGTTGGTCGCCCGGAGGCTGTAATTGCCCTCGTCCTCGGGGTAAACTCTGGAGATCTCCAGCTGACAGCTGTCGTCAAACTGAGACATCCGGAAGAAGTCCGACTGCTTGATCTCCTTCTGTCCGTGGAACCAGCTGATCTTCACGTCTGCGAAAACCAAAAACATTCATGAGGTTATTGTTGTGTCAAATTTGATATAGATGATGTCTTATACCCTGATTGCCCTTTACTAGCTTAAATAGTATTTTTTAATGTTAAGGGTTTACATTTCAGGAAGGGTAAAAGGTGGATTTGCAAATAGTTAAGGACTGGGCGGTTTAATAGTTTAATGATGGGATGTTTAGATCATGCCTCAGAGAATGTAAGGGTGGGACCAGTTGGATTCTCTCTCTACTCCATAATGTGATGAAGCTGCTCTGTTCCTGCATTTCAGATCCATTTCACTTTATATTGACTTTCTTTATTACTTTATTAAATATAACAAAAGACAAACTTTGCCCATGAATCATTTATCAGTTTCTCTTGAGAATTCCCTCCACAGTTATTATCAGGGATGTTCAACACACAACATTTAGCAATAACACTATAAGCTTCAAGGACGTTAGTGACTTTAATCTGGAGAGTTTTGACTCGTGTTCCCCTCACCGTCTCCTCGCACTCGGCACTGGAAGCGCGCCGGCTCTCCCTCGCGGGCGGAGGTGCTGCTGATGGGGCTCATCACCACCGGGGGGGCCACTGTGGCTGCTGAGTCCGGAGACACAACCTCCGACACTGCACACACACACACACACACACACACACACCTGCGTCAACATGTGTTCACACGCTCTGTTTCCTGCACCTAACTTCACTTTCACTTCCCAAATATGTATAAATGTTCAATTCATTTCTTACTTAAAAGTTACTTAACTGTATATCATTTTAATTGTATCTTTAATTGTATACATCTCTAATCTGTGTGAATCTTGTCTGAAATATACACTACACTCCCCGCCTCACCTTCCACGTGCAGCGCGGCCGTGCTGCTGGCGGCTCCGTACTCGTTCTTGGCCTCACAGTGGTACACGGCGGCGTCCTCGGGGAAAACCTCGATGAGCAGCAGCGAGTGCTCGGCTCCGTCGTGCAGGAACTTACACTTGAAGCCTGCGGACAGCGCCTGGAGTTCTTGAACCAGAACACCTGCGGAGCCGGGACCCCGCTCACCTGAACGGAGAACCGGGCCGGCTTCCCGCCTCCACAGACTGAGCTCCATGTGGCGCTGGATCTGAGGAGGCTCCGGGACTACAGGAGGAACAGAGAGGAAAGTATTATTCAAGAGTTCATGAGCCAGGAAGAAAGAGACTTATTTAAACTAATAATAATAATAATATCAATCAGAGGTGGGAAGTAGCGGAGTACAAATACTTTGTTACTGTACTTAAGTACATGTTTCTGGTATCAGTACTTTACTCCACTACTTATTTTTTTACTTCTCTTGAGTACAGGATGTGTGTACTTCTACTTGAGTACAGGATGTGTGTACTTCTCTTGAGTAAGGATGTGTGTACTTGTACTTGAGTACAGGATGTGTGTACTTGTACTTGAGTACAGGATGTGTGTACTTCTACTTGAGTAAAGGATGTGTGTACTTCTCCTTGAGTAAGGATGTGTGTACTTCTCCTTGAGTAAAGGATGTGTGTACTTGTACTTGAGTACAGGATGTGTGTACTTGTACTTGAGTACAGGGTGTGTACTTGTACTTGAGTACAGGATGTGTGTACTTCTCCTTGAGTAAAGGATGTGTGTACTTGTACTTGAGTACAGGATGTGTGTACTTGTCCTTGAGTACAGGGTGTGTGTTCTTCTCCTTGAGTAAAGGATGTGTGTACTTCTCCTTGAGTACAGGATGTGTGTACTTCTCCTTGAGTACAGGATGTGTGTACTTGTACTTGAGTACAGGATGTGTGTACTTCTCCTTGAGTAAGGATGTGTGTACTTGTACTTGAGTAAAGGATGTGTGTACTTGTACTTGAGTACAGGATGTGTGTACTTCTACTTGAGTAAGGATGTGTGTACTTCTCCTTGAGTACAGGATGTGTGTACTTCTCCTTGAGTACAGGTGTGTACTTGTACTTGAGTACAGGATGTGTGTACTTCTCCTTGAGTAAAGGATGTGTGTACTTGTACTTGAGTAAGGATGTGTGTACTTGTACTTGAGTACAGGATGTGTGTACTTCTCCTTGAGTAAGGATGTGTGTTCTTCTCCTTGAGTAAGGATGTGTGTACTTGTACTTGAGTAAAGGATGTGTGTTCTTCTCCTTGAGTAAAGGATGTGTGTACTTCTCCTTGAGTAAAGGATGTGTGTACTTGTACTTGAGTAAAGGATGTGTGTACTTGTACTTGAGTACAGGATGTGTGTACTTGTACTTGAGTACAGGATGTGTGTTCTTCTACTTGAGTACAGGATGTGTGTACTTCTCCTTGAGTACAGGATGTGTGTTCTTCTCTTGAGTACAGGATGTGTGTACTTGTACTTGAGTACAGGATGTGTGTACTTCTCCTTGAGTACAGGATGTGTGTACTTGTACTTGAGTACAGGATGTGTGTACTTGTACTTGAGTACAGGATGTGTGTACTTGTACTTGAGTACAGGATGTGTGTACTTGTACTTGTGTGTACTTGTACTTGAGTACAGGAAGTGTGTACTTCTCTCTGATCATGATAAAGTGATCTATGTGTTCTCCTGCTGGACTCACGGTTGACTCGGAGGTTCATGGTGGTCCGGTTCTTCCCGGATGAAGGTGTATTCTCCGGCGTCGCTCCTGAAGGTCTCCGTCACGGTAGGCGGTGAATCCTCCGGATGCAGACGTAGTTGAAGCGCTGCTCCACAGAGAACTGGATCTCCACGCCGTTCCTCAGCCAGCGGCCCTCCACCTCGTCCTCGTTCACCTCCAGCTCAAGGTGGCGCGCTGCTTCTCCAGAACCTGTTGGATTCATTTATTATTTACTGTTTCTTGTTTTGGATCCAAGTAAAGCCATGTTGTTCTTTATTTCTCCAAGTTCTTTCCAGGAACATGTTTCTACTTTAAGATGTTCCATGATTACTTTACTTTCACGTTATGATTCGTTTATTCTCAGAGAATTTCACGGTTGTTAATTTTGTTATTTTCGCTTATTTATGAATTAGTAATAATGTTTTTTCTACTTAATTACTGCTAAAATCTCAAAGAAATACTCAAAATATTCCAGTTAATTGGATCTAATATCAGATAATATTACATTCTTTTCTCAGAACTTAATGAACATAATCCCCAAAAACTAATAGATTTTCTCATGAATTTATCACTTTATTCTCAGACAATCGCTTATTTTACTCCTAAATATACAACTTTAATCTTGTAAATGGTCAGAAATTATTATCTTGTGTCACCTACAAAGTCTGTCCTATCTCTTGAGACCCCCACCCTGTTCCTGAGAGTTTCCTCTTTCTCTTAATTATATATTTTCTCATGAATTTATCACTTTTTCTCAGATAATCCCTCATTTTTCTCTCCTAAATCTACGACTGTAATCTTGTAAATGGTCAGAAATGATTATCTGTGCTATCTCTGAGACCCCTTTAAGACCCCCTCTCTGTTCCTGAGTGTTTCCTCTTTCTCTTAATTAATAGATGTTATCATGAATGAGTGCCCCCCTCACCGTGATGTCCCTCTCGGGGGGGTCAGAGATTCGGACGTCTCTCCCCTCCACCACCAGCTGGGCTCTGGAGACGCTCGACCCGGCGACCACAGAGAACTCTCCGGCGTCCGACATCCTGACCGACTGGATCATCAGCCGGTGGACAAACTTCTCCGCTGTCACCGAGAACCTGAACGCACCACGGAGACTCAGGTTAACAACACGCTCTGTATCCGAGGTTAGTATTTATTATATATCTCTCTATATGTCTCACCTGCTCTCCGCTCCAGCTCCTGGCCGTTCTTCATCCAGACGACCTGCACGTTGGGCTCTGAGATCTCACACTCGAACACGGCCTTCTTCTTCTCCGTGATCTTTATGTCTTTGATCTTCTTCGTGAACTCAATCACTCGAGCTGAGACACAGGAGGGTTCACAATTACTTCAATGCTAGACTATTATTATTATGGTTTTTTATCTGTTATTTTAGTTATTTCTCTAAATATTCTATTCTATATTTGAACATTCTCATAACCTGGGCTCACCTTCCACTTTAGACTTCATTGCTATCTTTTCTCCCTGATTGATAATAAATGAAGAGTTTTTAACTAAATAACGACTTCAATCTCAGAGAAAATATCAGTGTTTTTGGTGTTTGTGTCTCCTAACCCTCCCTTTAACAGCCTGATCACGGCTTAGTACTTGTGTCTCCTAACCCTCCTTTAACAGCCTGATCACGGGGCTTAGTACTTGTGTCTCCTAACCCTCCCTTTAACAGCCTGATCACGGGGCTTAGTACTTGTGTCTCCTAACCCTCCCTTTAACAGCCTGATCACAGGGCTTAGTACTTGTGTCTCCTAACCCTCCCTTTAACAGCCTGATCACGGGGCTTAGTACTTGTGTCTCCTAACCCTCCCTTGAACAGCCTGATCACCGGGCTTAGTACTTGTGTCTCCTAACCCTCCCTTGAACAGCCTGATCACGGGGCTTAGTACTTGTGTCTCCTAACCCTCCTTGAACAGCCTGATCACCGGGCTTAGTACTTGTGTCTCCTAACCCTCCCTTGAACAGCCTGATCACGGGGCTTAGTACTTGTGTCTCCTAACCCTCCCTTTAACAGCCTGATCACGGGCTTAGTACTTGTGTCTCCTAACCCTCCCTTGAACAGCCTGATCACCGGGCTTAGTACTTGTGTCTCCTAACCCTCCCTTGAACAGCCTGATCACGGGGCTTAGTACTTGTGTCTCCTAACCCTCCCTTTAACAGCCTGATCACGGGCTTAGTACTTGTGTCTCCTAACCCTCCCTTCAGCCTGATCACGGGGCTTAGTACTTGTGTCTCCTAACCCTCCCTTTAACAGCCTGATCACGGGGCTTAGACTTCAGTGGTATCTTTGCTCTCCACTTAATGATTAATCACTTCTTAAATCTCAGGGAATCTCAGTTTTCTTCCATCTCTTTTCTCCATACCCCCTCTCTGTACCCCACTCTATAACCCCTCTCTATAACCCCTCTCTATAACCCCCTCTCTATAACCCCTCTCTATAACCCCCTCTATAACCCCTCTCTATAACCCCTCTCTATAACCCCCACTCTATAACCCCTCTCTATAACCCCTCTCTATCCCTCTCTATAACCCCTCTCTATAACCCCTCTCTATAACCCCCACTCTATAACCCCTCTCTATAACCCCTCTCTATAACCCCTCTCTATAACCCCTCTCTATAACCCCCACTCTATAACCCCTCTCTATAACCCCTCTCTATAACCCCTCTCTATAACCCCCTCTATAACCCCTCTATATAACCCTCTCTATAACCCCTCTCTATAACCCCCTCTATAACCCCTCTCTATAACCCCTCTCTATAACCCCCACTCTATAACCCCTCTCTATAACCCCTCTATAACCCCCTCTATAACCCCTCTCTATAACCCCTCTATAACCCCTCTCTATAACCCCTCTCTATAACCCCCTCTATAACCCCTCTCTATAACCCTCTCTATAACCCCTCTCTATAACCCCACTCTATAACCCCTCTCTATAGCCCCTCTCTATAACCCCACTCTATAACCCCACTCTATAACCCCCACTCTATAACCCCTCTCTATAGCCCCTCTCTATAACCCCTCTATAACCCCTCTCTATAACCCCCACTCTATAACCCCTCTCTATAACCCCACTCTATACCCCTCTCTATAACCCCACTCTATAACCCCTCTCTATAACCCCACTCTATAACCCCTCTCTATAACCCCTCTCTATAACCCCCTCTATAACCCTCTCTATAACCCCACTCTATAACCCCTCTCTATAACCCCTCTCTATAACCCCCTCTATAACCCCTCTCTATAACCCCTCTCTATAACCCCTCTCTATAACCCCTCTCTATAGCCCCTCTCTAGCAGCCCTTCCCCCGGACTCACCCTCCACGTAGAGGCTTGCGGAGCAGGAGGAGGACCCGGACACGAAGCTGTACTCTCCTCCGTCTCCAAAGTGCACGTTCCTGATGTTCAGGGAGTGAGAGAGCTGCCGGCTCCTCACAGACACGCGCTCAGACGACTTCACCTCCACGCCGTTCTTCAGCCACTTGTAGCTCACGTTCTCCTGGTTCACCGTCACCTCCAAGGTGATGGAGTCTCTCTCCTGAGCCCTCAGGTCCTTCAGCATGGAGGTGATGAGCACCGCTGCAGGGGGGGCAGGCATTAATATATCTACTGCAGGGGCAGACACTTAGTACTTCTTTATATAGATATCTATTCCAGGGAATACTGTTAGTACTTCTGAAGATATCTACTAAGGGGGGGGGGGGCATTCATTAACTCTGGGAGACTTTAAAACATGAGGGGATACAGTCAGTACTTCTTAGGATATGTAAATGAGGGATTGGTGCCCCCATGTGATTTAAAGGGATGGATGTAGAAAGGCCTTGTTTTGTTATATTTGGCACAGTCTCCTCACTCACAAGAGTTTGGTAAACATGTATTTTCTATTAAATACTTTCTGGTTATTCTGGTGATCTCATGAAGTGCGAGTGTTGAAAGGCAGAGAGCTCCGCTTACTCCACTCTTCTACCATCTGATCTGTACTCAGTTATTATCTGTACTGGTGGCTGTGTGTTGTCCTCTCTAGTTACATGGGGACGCTGTGACATCACGGTGACATCACGGTGACACCATGGTGACATCATGGTGCATTTTAATGTTTCTTGTGAATGTCAGCACACAGAAACTCTAAGATCAGGATGTTTAGACTCGTCTGTTACGCCCGGTGAGAAAGCACTTCCTGGCGAAGATGTTTTATATGTTGAGTGATTTTAAAGTCTTACGTACAGAAGAGGATGAGGGCTACGTGTGGAAACGTTTTAAGATCTGACCAAAAATAAAAAGAATTTGAGTTTTGAGAAAAAAGTCAGAAATCTAAGGAAAAAAATCAGAATTCTGAGATTTTTGGGAACATTTTTATTAAAAAAATATGTTTTTTCTGACATTTTTAGAAAATAGTGAGATTTTTTGACTTTCAGAAAAAAAAGGTAAAAAAGGTTTTTTCAGAATTCTGTGAAAAAAAGGCAGAATTATGATATTTTCTAAAATTTAGATTTTTTATACTTTCTTCTCAAAAATTGCAAAATTCAGACTATTTTTTATCTCAGTATTCAGAAAATTAAAAGTTAAAAAAAAAGAAATTCCTGAAAATCTCAAAATTCAGTTTTCTCCAAAGAATTCTGAAAAATACATATTTTTTTAATAAATACAATTTTCCCAAAAAACTTCAGAATTCAGATTTTTTTTCTTAGATTTCTGACTTTTTTCTCAAAACTCAATTTATTTTAAATGTTTTCTTCAGATCTCCAACATTACATGTCTACCTCATCCTCTTCCGTTGTTAAGGGTGACAGTACATTCTGACGAAATGAACAGAAGATGCAAACATGTAAAGAGTTTCCTCAGAGAGCTACCAGCCTCTCTCTCCTCAGACTTTATTGATTTCTTTAGATTGAATAAGAGTCTTACGGCTGACGGTGAGCGTGGCGGACACTCGGTCGTTCCCAACACGAACGTGTACTCGGCGGCGTCTTCTCGGCTCGTGTTGGTGATCTTCAGCTGGTGGAGTTTCCCCTGGACCACGATCCTGAACTTCTCGCTCATCTCGATGTCCACGCCGTCCTTCAGCCAGGTGGACGGCACGTTGAAGTGAGAAACCTCACACTCGAAGGACGCCGTGTGCGTCTCCGGCACCGAGACGCTCTTCAGAGGCTTGGTGACACGCAGGGCTAAAAGAATAAGATAAGATAAGAGAAGATAAGAAGTACTTATTACGCTCTTCAGAGGCTTGGTGACACGCAGGGCTAAAAGAATAACATAATAATCAGACGTCACGTTATAGGAAATCTGTATCTCTACAGGGCTGCACGATATTGGGAAAAAACTGACATTGCGATATTTTCTTCTGCTGCGATAGATATTGTGATATATATTGTGATATATATTGCGATATGAAAAAATACAGGAATTGAAGAAAAGACAGTTTTTTTTTGTCCGCAAAACCATCCTTTCTTGAACTTTAATGCTATACAATTGGTATTTTTTTAAAACGATATTTAACCGGATGAAGGATTTTAGTCACGGACGTCTGGATCTTAAGTTATCAGAGCAACAAGCTGAGCTAGCTCGGTTATCCTGCTGTGATCTGATCGAGAATGGTTGTGATTTGCTGTGCATGCAGAGCCTGCATGTCACTCACTCAAGTACCTTTTCCTTTTGTAGCAAGCAACAAAAGAATTATAACATGACGTGTTTGAGTTAATTTGCCTACTTAATATCGCACGTCCTAAAAAAAAAAAGAATTATCGTCACGACGACGATATATCGTGCAGCCCTAATCTCTTCTCTATCTTAAAGAGGCCATATACGGCACTGCACTGCAGGTGATTCAACTCTGTTACTATAATAATAATAAAATATAATAATAACAGTTACCCTCCACGGTGAGCGTGGCGCTGCACTGCAGGTGTCCCACCACGGCGCTGTACTCCCCGGCGAGGCTCTGGTCCACGTTCTGCAGAACCAGCTTGTGAGCTTTGCGCTCCGACAGAATCTGGATCTTCTCGCTGGTCTCAGCTCCGAGCCGTTGAAGGTCCATCGGACCGGGATGTCGTCGTGAGACAGACTGAGCTCGAAGGAGGCGGTGCCGTCAGAAGAGACGTCACGTCCTTTTCTTCTTCACGATCTTAATCGCTGCAAGACATATTAAAGGTTAAAACGGGTCGATGCTAAACACTGTGACATATTAGAGATTATATGTTATTGCCTATTAATGTGTGCTTTATTATTATTAGCAAATAAATGCATATTGTAATTTTTTTAATGTTACTGAAAAATACAAAGAAATAAAAAGAAATAAAAAAGAATAAAAATAATAATATATAATAATTTAAAATATAAAGTAGTATTAAAATCCCTCATATATACCCCGCCCCACTCACTCTCCACGTTGAGCCGGGCGTTGGCCGACAGCTTCCCCAGCTTGAAGGAGTAGACCCCCTCGTCCTGCGTGCTGCAGCTCTTCACCCTCAGAGTGTGCACAGTTCCCTGGGAGAACATCTGGAACTTGTCGCTGTTCTGCAGCTCGACTCCGTTCCTGATCCACTGCGAGCCCTTCACCCCGCTGTGCGTCAGCTCCAGAGAGAACACCGAGTCCTGGTCTCCGTCACCGTCTGGTTCCTCAGGGTCTTCTTCATCTTCACCGCTGCAGGGGAAAACAGAGACCATCAGGAACACCACCAGGTGGCACCAGAGGGACACTACAGGCCCCTCAAAGCAGCATATATTAACACCAGGAACCACGGCAACTAAAGGCTTTAAATATTCCTGAAGTCACACTAAATGTTTTATTTTTAATCCACTACGCTCCCAAACTGTGGAAAATTCTACCAAGAAAAACGTGTATTATTAGTAATAATATAAGAATACAAAGCTTTTAATTAGCAATATCCCCTTTTACTGTCTTTATATTTTATTAATTTATTGTATTTTGTTCTTTATTTATTTTTACATATTTGTTGTTAATTTCTTTTTTCTTTTATTATATTAATTATTTCTTCCATTTATTAATATTTATTTATTGTATTTGATGTGCAGATGAACATGTGTCCTGCAGGGGGCGCCAGAGGGACACTAAAGTCCGCTCAAAGTAGTCAAAAGTATATATTATATTTGAAGTAAAGGCATGTCTGGTATTTTTCATCCAAGTTGTCGCACATTTATATAAATAGATCAAAAATAATGATAATATTTGCAGGTAAAAAACCCTCTATTTAGAGAAAAAAGGGAAGAAAATCTGAATTTGTGATTTTCTGAAAAAAAGCTAAAATGTCTTTTTCAGAATTCTGAGGAAAAAATCTGAATTCTGAGATTTTTTAGAAGAATTGTAAAAAAAATTATAAAATATAAGTTTTATTCTGAAATTTGTGATTCTCAACTATTTCAGAATTCTGACTTTTTTTTCACAGAATTTTGAAAAAACTCAATTTATTTGTATTTCCTGTTGTTGTTGTTACTCACCCCCCACCCCCTGTTGTTGTTACTCACCCCCCCCCTGTGTTGTTACTCACCCCCCACCCCCTGTTGTTGTTACTCACCCCCCACCCCCTGTTGTTGTTACTCACCCCCCCCTGTTGTTGTTACTCCACCCCTGTTGTTGTTACTCACCCCCCCTGTTGTTGTTACTCACCCCCCACCCCCTGTTGTTGTTACTCACCCCCCCCTGTTGTTGTTACTCACCCCCCCCTGTTGTTGTTACTCACACCCCCTGTTGTTGTTACTCACCCCCCCTGTTGTTGTTACTCACACCCCCTGTTGTTGTTACTCACCCCCCTGTTGTTGTTACTCACACCCCCTGTTGTTGTTACTCACCCCCCCCCCCTGTTGTTGTTACTCACCCCCCACCCCCTGTTGTTGTTACTCACCCCCCACCCCCTGTTGTTGTTACTCACCCCCCCCTGTTGTTGTTACTCACCCCCCCTGTGTTGTTACTCACACCCCCTGTTGTTGTTACTCACCCCCCACCCCCTGTTGTTGTTACTCACCCCCCCCTGTTGTTGTTACTACCACCCCCCCTGTTGTTGTTACTCACCTCCCCCCTGTTGTTGTTACTCACCCTCCATCACCCCTAACCCCTGCTGTTGTTACTCACCCCCCACCCCTGTTGTTGTTATGTTACTCACCCCCCACCCCCTGTTGTTGTTACTCACCCCCCACCCCCTGTTGTTGTTACTCACCCTCCATCACCCCCTAACCCCTGCTGTTTGTTACTCACCCCCCACCCCCTGTTGTTGTTACTCACCCCCACCCCTGTTGTTGTTACTCACCCCCCCCCTGTTGTTGTTACTCACCCCCCACCCCTGTTGTTGTTACTCACCCTCCACCCCCTGTTGTTGTTACTCACCCCCCACCCCCTGTTGTTGTTACTCACCCCCCCCCCCCTGTTGTTGTTACTCACCCTCCATCACCCCCTACCCCCTGTTGTTGTTACTCACCCCCCACCCCCTGTTGTTGTTACTCACCCTCCACCCCCTGTTGTTGTTACTCACCCTCCACCCCCTGTTGTTGTTACTCACCCCCACCCCCTGTTGTTGTTACTCACCCTCATCACCCCTACCCCCTGTTGTTGTTACTCACCCCCCCCCCTGTTGTTGTTACTCACCCTCCACCCCCTGTTGTTGTTACTCACCCCCCACCCCCTGTTGTTGTTACTCACCCTCCACCCCCTGTTGTTGTTACTCACCCTCCACCCCCTGTTGTTGTTACTCACCCTCCACCCCCTGTTGTTGTTACTCACCCTCCATCACCCCCTACCCCTGTTGTTGTTACTCACCCCCACCCCCTGTTGTTGTTACTCACCCTCCACCCCCTGTTGTTGTTACTCACCCTCCACCCCTGTTGTTGTTACTCACCCCCCACCCCCTGTTGTTGTTACTCACCCTCCATCACCCCCTAACCCCTGCTGTTGTTACTCACCCCCCACCCCTGTTGTTGTTACTCACCCCCCACCCCCTGTTGTTGTTACTCACCCTCCACCCCTGTTGTTGTTACTCACCCCCCACCCCTGTTGTTGTTACTCACCCTCCACCCCCTGTTGTTGTTACTCACCCCCCCCCCTGTTGTTGTTACTCACCCCCCCCCCTGTTGTTGTTACTCACCACTTTTAATCTTTCACCAAAAGTCTCAGATTCCTGACTTTTTTCTCTAAACTGAATTTATTTGTACTTCCTGTTGTTGTAACTCCACCCTCAGGTTGTTCGTACTCCCCCCCCCCTCTGTTGTTGTAACTCACCCTCCACCCCCTGTTGTTGTTACTCACCCTCCACCCTCAGGTAGTTCGTACTCCCCCCCCCTCTGTTGTTGTAACTCACCCTCCACCCTCAGGGTGGCGCTGGTCTTGGAGCTGGACACTGGTAGCTGTACTCCCCCACGTCCTGCGGCCTGGTGATGAAGATGAGCAGCCGGCGGACGCAGCCCTTCGTCTCGCTCGTCACGTTGTCATTGAAGTCGACGGCTGACCTTCTCTCAGCCAGCGACCTTCAGCTGGGCGTTGGCGACCTCGCACTCCAGCGCCGCGTCTGGGACTCTGCCACCGTCACGTCCTGCAGAGGCACCGTGATGGCGCCCCCTGGAGGAGGAACACGGAAACACAGGGTCAGAATATTGTGTCGTAAATGTGTAAAATTACTACTTGGTTCAAAGAGAATAATTCACGTTTTTCTGGTGATTTTCTTCGTTTTTTATTTGAACTTTATACATTTAATATTAGAAATATTCAAGTTTTTTTATTGTGACAAAAGTGACATCTACCACTTTAATTCAATAATAATCAGATTTTTTATAACGAAAATTCCTACTCTTTAATATCAGAAATATTCAAGTTATTTTCTGTTTTTAATGGAAATTATTGGAGTTTTTTCTACTAAATGTACTTATTTTAACATCAGAATATATTCAAGTGTTCTTATTGTGACAATATTGAAGGTATTTTGTCGTAAATAAAAAAGTTCTCGTACATTTACGACTTTTTACAGGTGAATTTCTCTAACAATAATTCAACTCTTTATGTCAGAAATATTCAAGTTATTTTCTCGTGAATTTGTATGTTTTTTTTATCGGATATTATTGGAGTTTTTTCGCTTTTATAGGTAATTTACCATTTTAATATTAGAACATTTTGAAGTCTTTTAAGTCTTGTAAATGTACTTATCAGTGAATAATAAAGTTTTGATCCAAAATGAACCTCTGTAATCTCTGTAATCCCTCCCTTACTCTCCGTTATATTAAATATCATATTGACACGTGTCTCTTGATAAGGTCCAAGAGGTGCAGTTTACCGGAGACGGTGAGTTTGGCACTGCACGTCTTCTCTCCGGCGTGGAAACTGTACGCTCCCTCTTCGTCCTTCATGGTGTTGACGACGGTCAGAGAGTGCTTCTTGCCGCTGGACTCCATCTTGTATTTGGGTCCGGCTTTGAGCTGCTGGTTCCTGAAGGTCCAGAGCGGGTCGATGCCGGCGTGGGAAACCTCCACGCTGAAGGTCACGTTCTGAGACTCGGAGCACACCTTATCCTCCATCTGCTTCACGATGTGCACCTCTGAGGAAAACACAGCAGGGGGGGGGGGGTGTTACCGTTAATCTGTTGCTAAAGTCATTATTCTGATCTTCTACACTTTCTCTTCTCGCACACTTGATGTTATTTTATCCTACACTATAGTTTCTGGAGTTGTATGATCTAGAGAAAGGCATGTTTTTTTTGTTTTTACAGACAACTTTAACACCATTCAAGCTTTGCCACATGAGTAATCTTCACATTATTTCTCTAACAGTTGCTTTTCATTGCTAATGGAGCCAGAAAATAAGCCTCTCTGGCTCCATACACTAAAAGAAAACAAAGAAAACTAAAGGAAAAAACCAACAAGACCAAAGAAAGAGCTCAGTCACTTATTGCCGGATCAATACATTGCTGTTTTAAAAAAATACTGTAGCGGACACATTTCTTAAATGACAGTAAAATCTCTGGAAAAGCCTGTCGGGAAGTGCCGAAAATATGTTTCAAAGTTGTTTTTTTCTGTCAAAATCATCCGTCTAGCTGTTTTAGAAATGCCTTAACAACTTTTATAGTTTGGCTTTTTCCCAAAAGCTCAATTCCCAAGATACAGTTAAATCCTGATATCCTATGAAACTACCAAATCAGACGAATCCATTGACAATGAGCAGGTCCTGGTAGCTTGTTGGGAACTTCCCTAAAAGACGCTCCAAACTGATCTGGCCAAAATGGCAAAAGAAATTGAAAATTTTTGAAAAGGTTCCAAAAATGACGTTAAACAAGAAACATTTGACGAATCCATTGCTGTCAGAGTTGTCCCTCTAGCTTGTCTGGAAGTGCACAACAAGAATTGCTCAATTGCATGTATCAACATTCCTGTTTTCATAACGCTGTAGCGGACTCATTTCTTAAGTGAGAGTGAAAATTCCGACAGTGTATGAAACAAAAATGCAATCAAATCCATTGATACCGTCAATGTTTCCTTATCTTGTCAGGACTTGTCCTAAAATAGGTTTCAAAGTTAGGCTTGTTCTGTTAAAATCATCCCTCTAGCTAAAGGACACAGATCAGGGATCAGGAGCCAAGAGGAGGATTTCTGGAGGGCGAAATCTTACTTTCTACGGAGAGCTGCAGCTGGTGTCCACCTTCCCGACCACCAGTTTGTATCGGCCCTCGTCGGAGGCGAAGGTCCGTTGAAGACGAGCCTCTGCTTGGATCCCTTCGACACCATCTGCAGCCGATCGCTGGCCGTCAGCAGCTTCTCGTTCAGGTACCACTTGACCGAGAGAACGTCCTGCGCTGAGATCTTCGCCTCCAGCACCGCCTTGGTGCCTTCGACGGAGGAAACGTCCTTCAGCGGGTTCACGATGTCGATCGCTGCGAGGAAGGAGACGTAAAGAAAATCAATGATCTGACGCCAGAAACTAAAGAGAACCGAAGAAAACTAAAGATAACTAAGATCAAACCAAGAAAAAACTAAATAAAACCAAGAAAACTAAGATAAATCTAAATAAAACTAAATAAAACCAGTATAAAACCAAAGAAAACTAAGGATAACTAAGAAAAAAAATCAAAGAAAGACATGATAAATTCAAAGGAAATGTAGATAAAACAAGAAAAGCTACAAGTCCAAAGGAAACTAAATGAAACCAAAGAGAATCGGGATGAAACCAGAAAGAATCCCAATAACAGTAATAACAGTCCAAAATGCCCCAGAAACCCCAGAACGCCCCTAAAGCCGTGAGCGTCACTCACTCTGCACGCTGAGCTTCCCGGAGGTGGAGATGTCCTGAGACGGCACGATGAAGGCGTACGAGGCGGCGTCCTCGCGGCTCACGTTCTCCAGCAGCAGCTTGTGGATCTGTTTGTCGATGACGATGTGGACCCGGTCCGAGGCGATGACGGCTGTCCCGTTCTTCATCCAGCTGCCCTCCACGTTCTCCTGGGAGAAGCGGACCTCCAGCTGAGCGATGTCGCCCTCACACACCGTCAGGTCGCTGAGCGGCTGCAGCAGGGTCACCGGGCGCACTGCGGGGCGATAAACAGATGTTATGATAACCAAAACTACAGGTAAATATAGACTTTACACAGACGTTATATCTCAGGGTGCATCACCGTCACCGGGCGCACTGCGGGGGGACAAACACAGCAACATGATATCTAAATGATATCTAAATGATATCCAAATGTTATCCAAATGTTATCAAAATCCAAGTTAGAACAATATTTAGTGTCGGCAAAATATGTGAAAATATCTGAGCTATTGTGGAACTGTAGGGATTACAGATCCACAGAAAACACCCATAGTCAAACAAGATGGCGGTGGCAGGCAGGTCAGGTGTAACAGGACCTTTTATCCTCTCGCCTGTATCTACTTGTCTTTCATCCTTTTTATTTAATTTGATATTTTTTTATAACTAATGCTGTTGATATATTGTGATTTTAAGGCCGGGGACAACAGCTGGAAATTAGCTGCTCCATTTACTGTTTTTGTGACAGTTCATCGACGGGGACTGTCCACGACACTATAAATGACTCAATGGTAATGTGAGGAAGGTTTATAAATGATCATTCCCAGATGATATCCCAGTTGGTTATAGGCGTCTTATGCTTACGCTTCATCTTCAGGGAGGCGCTGGTCTTCAGCTCTCCACACACAAAGGTGTATTTCCCCTGGTCTGTTCTTCACGTCTTTGACGGACAGGGATTGGCGTCCTCTGCGGGAGGAAATGACGTATTTGCTGCTGGGGGAGATCTCCTTGTCTCCGAAGAACCAGCTGCCCTCAGTGTCTTCACGAGAAAGCTCCACCTCGAAGTCTCCGGAGTAGGTCTCCGGCACCTCGATGTTCTCCAGGTGCTTTTTCAGCTCCAGGGCAGCACCTTGGTACAGAAAGGTATCAAACTCCATCACACACCAAGATACAACCAACTCAACTCAAGAAGGACAAAGAAAAACTCAACTAAACAATGAAATAAATGTGAGTAAGTGAACTAAGAATAAAGCCAAAGAAAACCGAAGAAATCTAAGATAAAACCAAACTAAACTAAAATGAAGACAAATAAAGAAAAAGCTAAATAACTGTATAAAATCAAAGAAAAAATGTGATATAACAAAAGAACAAGTTAAAACTAAAGAATACCAAAGAAGACTAAGGTAAGAACCGCCCAAAACCTAAATAAACCAAAGAAGCCAAAGATCATAATCAGAAACTAAGCCATGATAACCCCGTGAAGGGACTCTCAGTACCTTCTACGTGGAGCCGGGCGCTGGTCCTGATGCTCTCCTCGTCTATAACCACACACGAGTATTCTGCGGCGTCCTTCATGCTGATCACCAGCACCGACAGGAAGTGGACCTTTCTGTCAGAGTGCATCCTGTACTTGTCTCCGGAGAAGATCTCCATGTTGTTCTTCAGCCATTTGACTTTGACGAAGGGCTCGTTGGTCTCACACTCGAACGTCACTATGGTGTCCTTCTCGTTGGCGCTGGTGTCCTCCAGGTTCTGGATGAAGCTCACCACTGCCTTGGCTGCAACGAGGAAATATCACGTTAGAGTCCGACTTTAATTAGGATTCACGCCTCGTTTGCTCACAAGTTTAGTTTTGTGTCTGCAGTCCCTGAGAGTTTAGACGGGGGACCCCTTCTGTCGTCTTCCATGGGACTTACAAATCATTTCAAGTATTTCAAAGTTAGACAACACATTTTTCTGATCCTTTTGTCAACTTTGTCAATTTACTCCTGATAACCAATTAAGGTGCTCTTCAATGAAAGGGCAACTAAAACCCAAAAACAATGTCCAGTTAACTTTTTATAAAAGATTGTTTGGCAGTCAGAAACATTGGAGGCTCTATGGTAAAAGTAAAAACAACACAAGAAGATGAACAGCATCTGGGTATAAAGACTAAGAAAGATGGATTTTAAACGTACCACCAGAGTACCTGGGATGGTTTTTCAGACAGTTTTACTGTGGTTTGACTCGGACTCGTACACTGAGCCTTGTGGAAACAAGTCGATAGACAATGAGCTGGAGATATGTGTTAAAATGTCTTACCTTGCACCAGCAGGAAGGCGTGGCTGGAGGCCTCTCCGGCGACGTTCACTGCTTTGACCATGATGCTGGCGGAGTCCTCTGCGGTCACGTCTCTGATCACCAGTTCACACAGGTGGTCCTCCGGCCAGTACCAGAAGACACGCTCCGTCTTCTCCACCAGGACGCCGTTCTTGAACCACTGGACCTCGGGCTCCGGTCTGCCGACGACTCTCAGTGTGAAGCGAACCTCGTCCATCGGAGCGACGGTCTTGCTCGTGATGCGTTCGAGGATCTTCGGTGCCTCCATGCTCGGGGAGAGCTGGACCCTCTCGGGCTTGTAGGTGGGGATGGTGATTTGTCCCTGTTCCTCCAACAACTTCCTCTCTGCTTCTTCCTTCTCCTTCAGTCTGTGAAGCAGGTCGTCTTTAGTCTTCTTCAGCAGATCCTCGTAGGAGTCGTCCCTCTTGCGGGACTTGAGGTCCACGGCAGAGATGGACTCGTAGAACCCTTCCTCCGTCCTGCGCTTGAACTTGCTCTTCAGTTCGTCTGTCTCCTCCGAAGTCTTCTCGTGAACCACTCTCTGGGTCTTACGCAGTTTAACCACCTCCCGATCCTGCGCTGACTCGCTGGTCTGATCCACTTTCATCACGTCAAACCCGACTCTGCCGGGGTCTTGAGCCGCCTCTGCAGCTTTCTGTTCTGGAGCGCGGCGCAGCACGGATCTGAAGTCCTCCTTCTGTTGGATCTCGATCTTCACCGTGTGCTCAGTCGTGCCGAGAGGATTGTCCGCGACCACCCTGACCTCGCCGGTGTCGTAGGACTTCACGTCGACGATCTCCAGGTAGTAGATACCGTCGTACTTGAGTCTGTATCTCTTGCTTTTGCGGATGAGTTGCCCGTTGAGGTACCAGTTGACCTTTGGTAACGGGTAACCGGTGACTCTGCAGCGGAATCGGGCAATTTCGCCTTCATAGGCTCTGGCGGGTTCAGGAAGAAGCACGATCTCAGGTTTGCTCTTTTCATATTCGTCATCAGTGGTGACGCCTGCAGGTCCGCCCTCGTGAGCAATGCGCTCAAACTCTTCCATCCGGTGTCCGCCCTTCCTGCCTTCGGGGAGCTGAGTCTCCTCAACCAGGCCTTTCTCGTCTTTCACGATCAGCGTGGCGGATGTCTGGTCCGCCCCGTACTTGTTTGTGACTCTGCAGGTGACGACGCCGCTGTCTCTGGCGTACGCCTCTTCATAGTCCAGACTGCAGTATCCGAACTCGTTGACCATGCGCAGCCTGTTGGCCGCCTCCAGGGGTTTCCCGTCATGCAGCCACTCCACCACCATGGTGGGGTCTCCGATGGGCGTCAGCCGGCACTCGAAGTGAGCCGCGCTTGAGCGCTTCATCCTGATGGAGGTCAGCTTCTTCTTGAACTGAGGCTTCTGCTTTCTCTTTGTCGTACAGGTCGCCCTCCTCCCACTGGTCCTGGCCGTAACGCTGGTGCAGGGGCTCCAGCTCGGGCGCTGCGATATCCTTAGCTTTGTAGGTTCCTTTGGTGATAATGTGCCTCCTCTCGGCTTGAGGAGCGGCGAAGTCCACCTCCACGTTGACCCTGCAGCGGGTGGTGTCTCTGCCGGCCTTGTTGATAGCGGTCGCTGTGTACCAGGCGCTGTCTGTGCCTGAGGACGATGGGATCTGGAATTTGGCCTGTCCTTTAGTTCCCTCAATCCTGAAATTCAGATATATTGATCAGCACAAACTGCTCTCAGGGATCAGAGAATCAAAGACCAAATCAGAGATACTTACTTGATATGTGGGTGCTTCTGTGGGGAGATGATGTCGCTGTTCTTCAGCCAGACGATGTCGGGCAGGGGGTTTCCGATGGCTTTGACAGCCAGCTCCACCAGAGTGCCCTGCTTCACTGTGAGGTTCTTCAGCTTATCAATAAACTGAGGACGTGCCAGACTTTCACGAGCTGTGGAGGGAGAAATAAAAAAGTCAGAGATCATTTAATAACATTGAACTGTGCCATCTTGAGTATTTGTTTATATCTGTTTCTGACGTACCTTCCACAGTGAGAGTCAGAGCGATGGAGGTGCGTCCGGCTCGGTTCTGGGCGACCACGGTCCACTCTCCGGAGTCCTGTGGCATGGCGGGGACGATGATCAGGGACTGGATACCGTCCTCTTTAACCACTATCTTATGTGTGTAGTCATTTCCAACTTGTTGTCCTGGGAAGACAAGGATACAATGGTTTTAGGGTCGGCAGAAGCAACAGATAGAGCCGAGTCTTTCTAGAATAAGTTGTTTCTCTCACCGTTGTGGAACCAGAATGTGTCGGGCATCGGTCTGCCGACGACCTTCAAGTCAAATCTGGCGGTCTGCCCCTCGGAGCATTTGACGGAGGAAGGTTTGAGGACGAACACGGGTTTGTAGAGTCTCTCCAGCTGAGCCTCGTCGGTGTCATCCAGCCGGCGGGACGGAGAGCGTCCGGGCGAACGGCTGGCAGAGCGTCCAGGAGACCGGCTCATAGAGCGAGGAGACGAGGATCTGAGGAGGCGGAAAATCAACAAGTTAATGGAGGAGTCTGCTTTGGTTCAGGTCATGAAGGCAGATATTTCAGATACAATGTAGGCTATTATTCTTCCATAACATGTGTTCTTTCAGATTAGTGGAAATAACACACTAACTCAAGAGTTTATTTCACTAACCTTGTCTTTGTCTCTAGATTTCTACCAAATGCTAGCATTAGCCTCAATAGCATACAAAGAAATCAGAAAACTTGTAGAAAAGGTATTCTGATTCTGATTCTGAATATAAAAAAAGAATAGTCTGAGTGTCAGTAATGAAGAGGGGAAGTTTTATGGAGATATCTGTTGGTTAAAGTGTTGTACCTGATCCTCTGCATGGCCGGTTGGGGGGTGTATCTCTGAGGGGTCACGGTTCCGGACGGCTCCACGTAGAGCTTCCCGGAGCTGACGGAGTTCCCCTTCATGTTGCTGGCGAAGGCGGTGTAGACGCCCTCGTCCTCTGGCTGCACCACAGGGAGGCGCAGGCTGGCTCGTCCGTCCTGGAGAACCTCCATCTGGTGGCGGCCGCCGGCACGCAGGCGCTGCCCGTCTTTGAACCAGGCGATCTGCAAGAGAATACACAAATATGAGTTAATAAAGCCAGGTTTCATGTTTTAAAGGTCACCTATTCTGCTAAATCCTCTTCTTCATGTCTCTTCTACATCAACATGTGTCCCCTCTGGAAAGAGACTCTCTTCACAGAGGGGACACATGTCTCTTCTACATCAACATGTGTCCCCTCTTCTTCATGTCTCTTCTACATCAACATGTGTCCCCTCTTCTTCATGTCTCTTCTACATCAACATGTGTCCCTCTTCTCTCTCTACACGCATGTCTCTTCTACATCAACATGTGTCCCCTCTTCTTCATGTCTCTTCTACATCAACATGTGTCCCTCTTCTTCATGTCTCTTCTACATCAACATGTGTCCCCTCTTCTTCATGTCTCTTCTACATCAACATGTGTCCCCTCTTCTTCATGTCTCTTCTACATCAACATGTGTCCCCTCTTCTTCATGTCTCTTCTACATCAACATGTGTCCCCTCTTCTTCATGTCTCTTCTACATCAACATGTGTCCCCTCTTCTTCATGTCTCTTCTACATCAACATGTGTCCCCTCTTCTTCATGTCTCTTCTACATCAACATGTGTCCCCTCTTCTTCATGTCTCTTCTACATCAACATGTGTCCCCTCTTCTTCATGTCTCTTCTACATCAACATGTGTCCCCTCTTCTTCATGTCTCTTCTACATCAACATGTGTCCCCTCTTCTTCATGTCTCTTCTACATCAACATGTGTCCCCTCTTCTTCATGTCTCTTCTACATCAACATGTGTCCCCTCTTCTTCATGTCTCTTCTACATCAACATGTGTCCCCTCTTCTTCATGTCTCTTCTACATCAACATGTGTCCCCTCTTCTCATGTCTCTTCTACATCAACATGTGTCCCCTCTTCTTCATGTCTCTTCTACATCAACATGTGTCCCCTCTTCTTCATGTCTCTTCTACATCAACATGTGTCCCCTCTTCTTCATGTCTCTTCTACATCAACATGTGTCCCCTCTTCTTCATGTCTCTTCTACATCAACATGTGTCCCCTCTTCTTCATGTCTCTTCTACATCAACATGTGTCCCCTCTTCCATGTCTCTTCTACATCAACATGTGTCCCCTCTTCTTCATGTCTCTTCTACATCAACATGTGTCCCCTCTTCTTCATGTCTCTTCTACATCAACATGTGTCCCCTCTTCTTCATGTCTCTTCTACATCAACATGTGTCCCCTCTTCTTCATGTCTCTTCTACATCAACATGTGTCCCCTCTTCTTCATGTCTCTTCTACATCAACATGTGTCCCCTCTTCTTCATGTCTCTTCTACATCAACATGTGTCCCCTCTGTGTAAAGAGACTCTGAAAGTTTCAGGAACAAAGATTCTCTCTCTTTTCTCCTGATCCATTTCTATAAAAACCTGTCTGAAAATGAGCTGATCAGATTTTGGCCACTTGATGATGTCATAACGATGTTTTGTCTTGTGTAACCATTAGCCAATCAGCAACCAAGGTAACCCCCCCCCCCCCTTATCACCTGAATCTCCTCCTAGAGCACCATTGAGTTCTTTGTAACCAAATGTCTCTCAGAGGGGCGTGGGGAGGGGCTCCTTATTTTCATCTAACAGACAGAGAATCAGCACTTTGGAAACAGGGCTGAAACAGAGGGGATTATGGGATGCTGCAATGATCTGTTTGGTGTTTCAGCCAATCAGAGACAGGCTCTGGATATATCTGAGACATATTGTGGAGAAAGAGGATGATAGGGGAGCTTTAATGTGGGTAAACTGACATCAGATGTGAAGCTTTCAGTGTCATTTCATAATTGAGGGATTTGATTATTCCACCCCCAGTTAGTTTAGTCTGTATTTCCCGCAGCGCACCTTTGGCAGGGGGGTCCCGCTCATCTTGCAGTGGAAGGTGGCTCCCATGCCGTCGATGATTCTGTAGTTTTTGACGGGCGTCTGGAAGGCGGGCTGCACGGCTTCGTGCTCGGCCACCGTCACCATCAGCTCTCCGTCCTCCGTCACGATCTCTGTGTAGCTGATCCTCAGGATCCGCAGCTCCACCTCGTGGATGATCCGCTCCTCGAAGGAGGAGATCAGGAACTCCTGAGGAGGAGCAGCGGTTTAATTCATATCAAATATAAACAGGGACTTGTGTATTATGAGGAGTCCTTTTCAAATGAAATGCACATAAATAAATGATAAAAACAATAATAAGTCTTTCAATTTCGTAGTTTGTGCAAATTATTTGTATAAGTCTTAAATAAATACACAAACAAACTGGTGTTCATTGTTTATTTACACACTATTATCCCTCAGTTTTAGATGGGTTAATATATAGAAGTACTTTTCTTTGTACTCACCCCATTCTAAACCTCACCTTATTGTAAAGCGACTTGAGTCTATGAGAAGCGCTATAGAAATACAATTTATTATTATTAATATGTTGAAATATTTTAAATGTATTTAGTCTATAACAACTGTTAAAAGAGCCCTGTTGTACTGGGGAAGGGGTACATGTGTACATGTGTACATGTGTACATGTGTACATGTGTACATGTGTACATGGGTACATGGGTAAATGTGTACATGGGTAAATGTGTACATGTGTACATGTGTACATGGGTACATGGGTAAATGTGTACATGTGTACATGTGTACATGTGTACATGTGTACATGTGTACATGTGTACATGAGTACATGTGTACATGTGTACATGGGTAAATGTGTACATGTGTACATGTGTAATGTGTACATGTGTACATGTGTACATGGGTAAATGTGTACATGTGTACATGTGTAATGTGTACATGGGTAAATGTGTACATGTGTACATGTGTACATGAGTACATGTGTACATGTGTACATGGGTAAATGTGTACATGTGTACATGTGTAATGTGTACATGTGTACATGTGTAATGTGTACATGTGTACATGTGTACATGTGTAATGTATTGATGTTTGTTGTTGTCTTTAAAAAAATCTAATACAAATATTTCTGAGAAGAAAAAAGAGCCTTGTTGTTCCATCTTGAGCTGCACGATGTACAGTCAGAGGGTAACGTACCGTTTCAGAGACGAAGCTCATGGGCGTGGTGACCCTCCGCTGCTCCATCTCGTACGCTGTCACCACGACCGCCGGCTCCGGCACCACCGCCGCCGTCACTTCAGTTTTATAGGTCACGTCCTGTTGCATCATGTAGGCTTCATATTCCTCTGCAGACACACACACACACACACACACACACACACACACGTGAGACTCCAACCGATAAGATAAGATCGGACTTTATTTATCCTGAAGGAAATAGCTGTGCCAGAGTTACAAAAATACAATAAACTCAGCAGCATGATAATAAAACGGTACACCAGCAGTGCAGTACAAAGAGCAATTCAATAACTACAGGAAACACAGACGGTCACATCATTCATGTAAATATTCACAGTATTTAGTATTTAGCAGTGCAAATCAAAGCTTTCCTCAGTGCATCTAAAGAGAAGAGAACTGGTTCAATAAGAGAGGAAGAGGAGGAGGAAGAGGAGGAGGAAGAGGGAGATGATGGCGTACCTTCCTCCAGCAGGCGGGCGGTGGCAGAGGTTTCTCCATGTTGGTTCTTCAGGAAGACGGAGTAGTCTCCTGCATCGTCAGCGAAGGTCATGGTGATCTCCAGTTTGCACTCTCCGGTGTCCTTCTTGTAGGCCACTTTGTATCTGAAGGAAACATTATGAACACTTTTAGTAATGAACTAAAGGCAGCAAAAACAAACACAAAAGATCCTTTGTGGTGGTTCTACAACATATATGAACAAACTTTATATTTGCTTCTTAAATGTGAACAGTAGCTATATCTGTCTAATACAGGCACAGAGTAAATGTAGTGGTGTAAAGTATCTCAGAGTGTATACATGTGATGGTAAATGTGTGTATGTAAAGGTAATGTACATTTAATTAAAAAAATATAGAAATTGAAACAAGAAAAATTTGAAATATTTTTCTTAGAATTTGACTTTTTTCTTCAAAATGTCACTTTTTTCAGAATTTGAATTTTTTTTCAGAATTTGAAATATTTTCTCAGAATGTCACCTTTTTCTTAGAATTTAACTTTTTCTCAAAATGTAACTTTTTTCTCAGGATATTACTTATTGTTCAGAATTAGAAATGTGTGTGTTTACCTGTATCCGGTGGTGAGGGGCACGCCGCCCTTCTTCCAGATGATGTGAGGTCTGGGGCTTCCTGCCACCTGACACTCGAACACCACGGCTCCTCCTTCTACCAGCTTCTGTACGCTGGGTTCCCTGATGAAGGAGGGAGGGGCGACCTCGCCCGACATCACCTCCGTCACCACGCTCTGCTCCATGGACACACTGAGGGAGGAACAGAAGCATTAATAACACAGGAGTAACACAACGACATCACCTCCGTCACCACGCTCTGCTCCATGGACACACTGAGGGAGGAACAGAAGCCTTAATACACAGGAGTAACACAACGACATCACCTCCGTCACCACGCTCTGCTCCATGGACACACTGAGGGAGGAACAGAAGCATTAATAACACAGGAGTAACACAACGACATCACCTCCGTCACCACGCTCTGCTCCATGGACACACTGAGGGACAAAATGTCAGTTTCTTCTCAGAATTTGATATATTTTTCAAAATTTGAAATGTTTTTCTCAAAATTGGAAATATTTTCATAATTTGAAATATTCACAATTTGACTTTTTTCATAATGTTGCTTTCACTAACATGAACCTGCACATGAGGAGAATGGAGCGTCTTTAATAACTCACGTTTTCTCCTGAGTCATTCCCATTTCAGTCACAGTCGTCGTTTCCTCTCTGCTCTCAATCTCCTCTGACACTGCAACAGAAACATCATGTTATGTTTAGCACTAATATATATTTTTGTATTCACTTTTATTTTGAAGAACAAGCTTTCTGTAAGAATTCAGTTACCTTTTCAGGCTTTTATTTTGAAAAACTAGCCTCATCCTAAGCTTCCAGTAAGGATAAAGAGACTTTTGTATGCTTTTATTTTGAAAACCAGCCTCATCTTAAGCTTTCTGTAAGAATACATTTAGTTTTTCAAGTTTTTATTTTGAAAACCAGCCTCATCCTAAGCTTCGAGTTAGAATAAAGAGACTTTTATTTTGAAAACCAGCCTCATCCTAGGCTTCGAGTTAGAATAAAGACTTTTATTTTGAAAACCAGCCTCATCCTAGGCTTCGAGTTAGAATAAAGAGACTTTTATTTTGAAAACCAGCCTCATCCTAGGCTATGAGTTAGAATAAAGAGACTTTTATTTTGAAAACCAGCCTCATACTAAGCTTCGAGTTAGAATAAAGAGACTTTTATTTTGAAAACCAGCCTCATACTAGCTTCGAGTTAGCATAAAGAGACTTTTATTTTGAAAACCAGCCTCATCCTAGGCTTCGAGTTAGAATAAAGAGACTTTTATTTTGAAAACCAGCCTCATACTAAGCTTCGAGTTAGAATAAAGAGACTTTTATTTTGAAAACCAGCCTCATCCTAGGCTTGAGTTAGAATAAAGAGACTTTTATTTTGAAAACCAGCCTCATACTAAGCTTCGAGTTAGAATAAAGAGACTTTTATTTTTAAAACCAGCCTCATACTAAGCTTCGAGTTAGAATAAGGAGACTTTTATTTTGAAAACCAGCCTCATCTTAACTTTCTGTAAGAATTCAGTAACTTTCTTATGCTTTTATTTTGAAAAACCAGCCTCCTCCCGTTACCTTTGACCAGCAGGTAGCAGGAGGTGCTGATGGTGCCCGCCTCGCTGGTGGCGGTGCAGGTGAAGCGCCCGCTGTCCTCGGCGAAGGCCTCTCTGATCACCATGCGGGCGAAGCCGGCGCTGAAGGTGAGCTGGAAGTCGATGCTGCTCTCGATCTTGTAGTCCTCTCTGAACCACATGATGCTGGGGGCGGGCTGACCTCCGATCTGACACTCCAAGGTCACGCTCTCGCCCTCTGTCACGTTCGTGTTTTTCAGACCCTGCAGAACACAAACACACCGATCAATAACAAGCACTGCAGCATACACACCGATCAATAACGAGCATCTGTATCGAGGGATGCTCACCAAACTACGGTACGATGCAGCGCTCACTTTTTTCTCAGAATTTGACTTTTTTTCTTCAAAATTAGACTTTATTTTACAAATGTTGACTTTTGAAAAGAAAATGAGTCTTGCAATGATTTCCCCCCCGAGTTATACAGTCTGTCTGCAGCTCAGAGAGTGCTGCTGTGAACCCTGAAATGTTGAGACCCCAAAGTGTAATGTGAGAAATGTTTAGTAGGGTCTCATAGAAGCTGCCCGATGCTAACCTGCGTGTGTTGGAGCACAATTAGCATCAACTAGCATGTACAGACAATAGCTAAAAAATGGCTTGGCCGATTTGGATAGTTTTGGGGTGGTTTGGGGGGTTATTGAGGATGCTGAGTCCATTTCTGACACTTTCAGGATCATAAAGAGCAGTTTTAACCAGAAACTGGCCATATCTGTTCTCTGTGGACTGATTTAATGCATGTTGTACTCACAGCAATAATAGTGGGAGGAACGACGGGCTCCTGGGCTCTGGAGGGAACTGCAGCCGCCTCCTGAGGAACAACAACAACAACAGTTACACACAGGAGACTACAGGTGGGGAGGGGGGGGGGGGTCTGTGAGAGGGTGGAGGTCTGTGGAGATGGAGGTCTATAAGGATGGGGGGAAAGAAGTGGTTAAAACAGATAAACTCTGCAGACAGAGGGATGGAGGTGAAGACAGGAAGTGGAGGTGAAGACAGGAAGTGGAGGTGAAGACAGGAAGTGGAGGTGAAGATAGGAAGTGGAAAGTGCCAATGGAGACAGGAAGTGGATGTGAAGACAGGAAGTGGGGGTGAAGACAGGAAGTGGAAAGTGCCAATGGAGACAGGAAGTGGAAAGTGCCAATGAAGACAGGAAGTGGTGATGAAGAAAGGAAGTGCTAAGTCCTAATGGAGACAGGAAGTGGAAAGTGCCAATGGAGACAGGAAGTGGAAAGTATCAATGAAGACAAGAAGTGTAGGTTAAGACAGGAAGTGGATGTGAAGACAGGAAGTGTAGGTGAAGACAGGAAGTGGATGGACAGGAAGTGGATGGACAGGAAGTGCAGGGTTTTCAATGAGGTGATGATTGAACTCCCCAGGGGGTTAATGAAGGCTGTGATTGGATCCCACCAACCTGTGGCTCCCAGTCTTCAAACTCCTCCTCACTAGCGCCTCCGGTCTGATATCTGGGGTCTCTGAAGGGGGGCAGCAGGGGCTCGGGGGGTACGCTCGCCCCCCTCCTGCGGGACGGGCTGGGAGACTTCACTGGTTTGATGATCCTTCGGGGGGAGAGGGGGGAGACGGGGGAGGAGAATTCTCTGTGGAGAGCCGCCATAGCCGAGCCCGCGATGGAGACCTGGCCGAGCCAATGAGAGGGAGGCATGAGAACGATAATGGTACGGTGAGTCTATTTTGTACTTTTGTTTTCAATTGCTCCTAAAATGTTGGCATATTAGTAATTGGTTAATTGAAAGTGTGTTTGTGAGGGTCGTGTGTTGTTGTTGTTGTTGTGCATCGTATAGCATGCTGTTTGTGAAGCCAGGAGAAGGGCAAGTATATGTTTGTATACTTCTAATAATTTGTTTATAATTGTTGTTTGCTACTCAAATATAAATAAACCAGGTCTTAAAACACTTTGCTAATAGTAGCCTCAAAATATATTTCTTAGTGAAAATCTGTTGCCTCGTTGTCTCATCGGAGCTCGATCCAGAACGTAACACTAGAATTTATTTTGTGCATGTTTAGTGTTTGTAGAGATCCATGGAGGACGAACGTGATGTTTGTTTGTTTGTTTGTTTGTTTGTTTGTTTATGAAGGTCACAGTGAATCACACGCTGCACGTTGTTTAGGTGTCGCTGTTAGAGGTGAGATGGAGGGTTTTGAGGTGATGATGATGATGATGAAGGCCTCCTCTTACCTCCAGGCTCGCTTCAGGTTTAGGAACAGAGACTTTAGAAACTGTGAAGTGAGGAACTTGAGACGGTTCTGCAGAGATCTGGATCTGAGACGGGATCTGAGACGGGATCTGGATCTGAGACGGGATCTGGATCTGAGACGGGATGTGAGACGGGATCTGAGACGGGATCTGGATCTGAGACGGGATTTGGATCTGAGAAGGGATCTGGATCTGAGACGGGATCTGGATCTGAGACGGGATTTGGATCTGAGAAGGGATCTGGATCTGAGACGGGATCTGGATCTGAGACGGGATTTGGATCTGAGAAGGGATCTGGATCTGAGACGGGATCTGGATCTGAGACGGGATCTGAGACGGGATCTGAGACGGGATCTGGATCTGAGACGATTCTTCAGAGATCTGGATCTGAGACGGGATCTGAGACGGGATCTGGATCTGAGACGGGATCTGGATCTGAGACGATTCTTCAGAGATCTGGATCTGAGAAACTGCTCTGACTTTTGTCTCCGTAGAAATACTTTTCTCCACAACAACATCTTCCTGTTTCTCCTCCGTTGTTGTCTCCACTTCCTGTTGTTGTTGTTGTTGTTGTTTTATCTCCACCTCTACCTCTTCTTCTGCAGCTCCACTGACGGGCTGACGGACGCGAGCGAGGTCGACGGCGGCGACAACCGTGGCCACTGCCGTCGCTTTACCCCCCCCTTCAGCCTGGAGACAAAACACACAGCTCAGGACCTCCAGAGCAGCTGAAAACAGGCTTTAAATACACCACAGAAGAAGAAACAGGACCTCCAGAGCAGCTGAAAACAGGCTTTAAATACACCACAGAAGAAGAAACAGGACCTCCAGAGCAGCTGAAAACAGGCTTTAAATACACCACAGAAGAAGAAACAGGACCTCCAGAGCAGCTGAAAACAGGCTTTAAATACACCACAGAAGAAGAAACAGGACTTCCAGAGCAGCTGAAAACAGGCTTTAAATACACCACAGAAGAAGAAGAAAGAAACAGGACCTCCGGAGCAGGACATCTGAAAACACCCTTTAAATACACCACAGAAGAAGAAACAAGACCTCCAGAGCAGCTGAAAACATGCTCTAAATACACCACAGAAGAAGAAGAAATAGGACCTCCAGAGCAGCTGAAAACACGCTTTAAAAACACCACAGAAGAAGAAACAGGTCCATGCATCGTGCAGCTTTAAAATAAATTATTTTTCATTTTATTTTTTATATGAATAAATTAATCAAATAAAAAAAGTAAAATAATAAGAAATAAAAAAATATTAATAATATGCATGTATTCCATTTGTTTATTTAAATGTATTAATATATGTTTTTAAATATATTTAATAATGTTTGAAGTGCTTGTCCCTTCAAGTAGTTGCAAAAAGAAATTGGGGGAAATAATTTAATCAATTCATAAAAATAAATATACATAAAAAATCTATAAAAAATGGTGCAGAATTGTTGAATTAGTGGGGAAATGAATCCAAACCTCTCTGCTCAGCTCCATCATCATGGAGGAGCTGCTCTGCTCCATCATCATGGAGGAGCTGCTCTGCGCCATCATCATGTGGGAGGAGGAGGAGGAGGTGCTGACGGAGGTGAAGCTGCTCTCAGCTTGCAGGCCGGAGTGCTTCCATGGGGGGGGGACCTCCGCAGGGGAGGACAGCTGCAGGGGGGAGGGGGGGGGGGGCGTTAGTTTCACTTTACAACACTAGGAGCCTTAAAATAACACATTCCTGCAGAGAGACAGACAGCTGACTCTCTGGGCTTAGAAAGGCTAAAAGATAAATGGACCAATCAGTGGAGGGTGTCGTTTCCTGTGTGGTCCACAAGAGGGGTGTGTGTGTGTGTGTGTGTGTGTGTGTGTGTGTGTGTGTGTGTGTGTGTGTGTGTGTGTGTGTGTGTGTGTGTGTGTGTGTGTGTGTGTGTGTATGTTATTGTAAGTGTGATTAGCTAAATGTACTTAAGGTATTAAATGTAAATGTGGCCGATGCAGAAAAATCTTAAATAAAATAAAAACATAAAAAATCTAAATAATTCAAATCAAAATAAAACGTCTCTAAATTATAAAAATAAAAAAATAAAAAAAGATAAGATAAGATGTACTTTATTAATCCCAATGTGTTGCAGCAGCATAAAACAAAACAAGGTATTGCACATAATTAGAAATTAAAAGAGTAGAAATAAACAATTCTAAAATATAAACATCTTAAAATAGAAATAGAAATAAAGCAGCATTAGAGAGTGCTAGGTGCAAGCTGCTAAGTGCTAGGTGTTAGCTGCTAGGTGCTAAGTGCTAGGTGCTAGCTGCTAAGTGCTAGATGTTAGGTGCTAGCTGCTAAGTGCTAGGTGCTAGGTGCAAGCTGCTAAGTGCTAGGTGTTAGGTGCTAGCTGCTAGGTGCTAAGTGCTAGGTGCTAGCTACTAGGTGCTAAGTGCTAGGTTCTAGGTGCTAGCTGCTAGGGGCTAAGTGCTAGGTGCTAGCTGCTAGGTGCTAGGTGCTAGGTGCTAACTGCTAGCTGCTAGGTGCTAGCTGTTAGGTGCTAGCTGCTAGCTGCTAGGTGCTAGCTGCTAGGTGCTAGCTGCTAGGTGCTAGGTGCTAGCTGCTAGGTGCTAGGTGCTAGCTGCTAGGTGCTAGGTGCTAGGTGGCAGCAACTCCCTGTGTCTTATATAAATCATTCAATAAAACCATAGCAGCAGGGTGTGTGCTGGACGTTAATTAGGATAAACTGAGATAAACGTCCTCACCTGTTTGCGGGATATGACGGGAGACTTCACAGGTCTGATGGAGGGGACAGAGACTCTGGAGGAGGGGGACACAGGTCTGCAGGACAGGGGACAGAGACATTAAAGACCCACTGAGCAAAGAGACGTTTCTGCAGAGGTGGGAAGTAATGGAGTACAAATACTTTGTTTCTGTACTTCAGTACATTTTTCTGGTATCAGTACTTTACTCCACTACTTTTTATTTTTACTGACCTGACTTGTTACAAATACCTGTATTTTACATGTTGAACCCAAATACCCTGTACTTTCTACTTCTTACATGTTGAACCCAAAATACTGTACTTCTACTTCTACATGTGAACACAAATACCTGTACTTTCTACTTCTTACATGTTGAACACAAACACCTGTACTTTCTACTTCTTACATGTTGAACACAAATACCTGTACTTTCTACTTCTTACATGTTGAACCCAAATACCTGTACTTTCTACTTCTTACATGTTGAACCCAAATACCTGTACTTTCTACTTCTTACATGTTGAACCCAAATACCTGTACTTTCTACTTCTTACATGTTGAACACAAATACCTGTACTTTCTACTTCTTACATGTTGAACACAAATACTGTACTTTCTACTTCTTACATGTTGAACACTAATACCTGTACTTTCTACTTCTTACATGTTGAACACAAATACCTGTACTTTCTACTTCTTACATGTTGAACACAAATACCTGTACTTTCTACTTCTTACATGTTGAACACAATACCTGTACTTTTACTTCTTACATGTTGAACCCAAATACCTGTACTTTCTACTTCTTACATGTTGAACACAAATACCTGTACTTTCTACTTCTTACATGTTGAACAAACACCTGTACTTTCTACTTCTTACATGTGAACAAATACCTGTACTTTTACTTCTTACATGTTGAACACAAATACCTGTACTTTCTACTTCTTACATGTGAACCCAAATACCTGTACTTTCTACTTCTTACATGTTGAACACAAATACCTGTACTTTCTACTTCTTACATGTTGAACCCAAATACCTGTACTTTCTACTTCTTACATGTTGAACAAATACCTGTACTTTCTACTTCTTACATGTTGAACCCAAATACCTGTACTTTCTACTCTTACATGTTGAACCCAAATACCTGCACTTTCTACTTCTTACATGTTGAACCAAATACCTGTACTTTCTACTTCTTACATGTTGAACCCAAATACCTGTACTTTCTACTTCTTACATGTTGAACCCAAATACCTGTACTTTCTACTTCTTACATGTGAACACAAATACCTGTACTTTCTACTCTTACATGTTGAACCCAATACCTGTACTTTCTACTTCTTACATGTTGAACCCAAATACCTGTACTTTCTACTTCTTACATGTTGAACACAAATACCTGTACTTTCTACTTCTTACATGTTGAACCCAAATACCTGTACTTTCTACTTCTTACATGTTGAACACAAATACCTGTACTTTCTACTTCTTACATGTTGAGCACAAATACCTGTACTTTCTACTTCTTACATGTTGAACCCAAATACCTGTACTTTCTACTTCTTACATGTTGAACGCAAATACCTGTACTTTACTTCTCACATGTTGAACCCAAATACCTGTACTTTCTACTTCTTACATGTTGAACCCAATACCTGTACTTTCTACTTCTTACATGTTGAACCCAAATACCTGTACTTTCTACTTCTTACATGTTGAACCCAAATACCTGTACTTTCTACTTCTTACATGTTGAACCCAAATACCTGAACTTTCTACTTCTTACATGTTGAACACAAATACCTGTACTTTCTACTTCTTACATGTTGAGCACAAATACCTGTACTTTCTACTTCTTACATGTTGAGCACAAATACCTGTACTTTCTACTTCTTACATGTTGAGCACAAATACCTGTACTTTCTACTTCTTACATGTTGAACACAAATACCTGTACTTTCTACTTCTTACATGTTGAGCACAAATACCTGTACTTTCTACTTCTTACATGTTGAACACAAATACCTGTACTTTCTACTTCTTACATGTTGAGCACAAATACCTGTACTTTCTACTTCTTACATGTTGAACCCAAATACCTGTACTTTCTACTTCTTACATGTTGAACGCAAATACCTGTACTTTCTACTTCTTACATGTTGAACCCAAATACCTGTACTTTCTACTTCTTACATGTTGAACCCAAATACCTGTACTTTCTACTTCTTACATGTTGAACCCAAATACCTGTACTTTCTACTTCTTACATGTTGAACCCAAATACCTGTACTTCTACTCCTTACATGTTGAACTCAAATACCTGTACTTTCTACTCTTACATGTTGAACCCAAATACCTGTACTTTCTACTTCTTACATGTTGAACCCAAATACCTGTACTTTCTACTTCTTACATGTTGAACCCAAATACCTGTACTTTCTACTTCTTACATGTTGAACCCAAATACCTGTACTTTCTACTTCTTACATGTTGAACCCAAATACCTGTACTTTCTACTTCTTAATGTTGAACCCAAATACCTGTACTTTCTACTTCTTACATGTTGAACCCAAATACCTGTACTTTCTACTTCTTACATGTTGAACCCAAATACCTGTACTTTCTACTTCTTACATGTTGAACCCAAATACCTGTACTTTCTACTTCTTACATGTTGAACCCAAATACCTGTACTTTCTACTTCTTAAATGTTGAACCCAAATACCTGTACTTTCTACTTCTTACATGTTGAACCCAAATACCTGTACTTTCTACTTCTTACATGTTGAACCCAAATACCTGTACTTTCTACTCCTTACATGTTGAACACAATACCTGTACTTTCTACTCCTTACATGTTGAACCCAAATACCTGTACTTTCTACTTCTTACATGTTGAACCCAAATACCTGTACTTTCTACTTCTTCCATGTTGAACACAAATACCTGTACTTTCTACTTCTTACACTTTGAACCCAAATACCTGTACTTTCTACTTCTTACAAGTTGAACCCAAATACCTGTACTTTCTACTTCTTACATTTTGAACACAAATACCTGTACATTCTACTTCTTCCATGTTGAACACAAATACCTGTACTTTCTACTTCTTACATTTTGAACACAAATACCTGTACTTTCTACTTCTTACATGTTGAACAAATACCTGTACTTTCTACTTCTTACATGTTGAACCCAAATACCTGTACTTTCTACTTCTTACATGTTGAACCCAAATACCTGTACTTTCTACTTCTTACATTTGAACCCAAATACCTGTACTTTCTACTTCTTACATTTGTAACCAAATACCTGTACTTTCTACTTCTTACATGTTGAACCCAAATACCTGTACTTTCTACTTCTTACATGTTGAACCCAAATACCTGTACTTTCTACTTCTCACATGTTGAACACAAATACCTGTACTTTCTACTTCTTACATGTTGAACACAAATACCTGTACTTTCTACTTCTTACATGTTGAACACTAATACCTGTACTTTCTACTTCTTACATGTTGAACACTAATACCTGAACTTTCTACTTCTTACATGTTGAACACTAATACCTGTACTTTCTACTTCTTACATGTTGAACACAAATACCTGTACTTTCTACTTCTTACATGTTGAACACTAATACCTGTACTTTCTACTTCTTACATGTTGAACCCAAATACCTGAACTTTCTACTTCTTACATGTGAACCCAAATACCTGTACTTTCTACTTCTTACATGTTGAACCCAAATACCTGTACTTTCTACTTCTTACATTGTAACCCAATACCTGTACTTTCTACTTCTTACATGTTGAACACTAATACCTGTACTTCTACTTCTTACATGTTGAACACTAATACCTGTACTTTCTACTTCTTACATGTTGAACCCAAATACCTGTACTTTCTACTTCTTACATGTTGAACCCAAATACCTGTACTTTCTACTTCTTACATGTTGAACCCAAATACCTGTACTTTCTACTTCTTACATGTTGAACCCAAATACCTGTACTTTCTTTTCTTACATGTTGAACCCAAATACCTGTACTTTCTACTCCTTACATGTTGAACCCAAATACTGTACTTTCTACTCTTACATGTTGAACCAAATACCTGTACTTTCTACTTCTTACATGTTGAACCCAAATACCTGTACTTTCTACTTCTTACATGTTGAACACAAATACCTGTACTTTCTACTTCTTACATTTGAACCCAAATACCTGTACTTTCTTCTTCTTACACTTTGAACCCAAATACCTGTACTTCTACTTCTTACATGTTGAACCCAAATACCTGTACTTTCTACTTCTTACATTTTGAACACAAATACCTGTACTTTCTACTTCTTCCATGTTGAACACAAATACCTGTACTTTCTACTTCTTACATTTTGAACAAATACCTGTACTTTCTACTTCTTCCATGTTGAACAAATACCTGTACTTTCTACTTCTTACATGTTGAACTAATACCTGTACTTTCTACTTCTTACACTTTGAACCCAAATACCTGTACTTTCTACTTCTTCCATGTTGAACCCAATACCTGTACTTTCTACTTCTTACATGTTGAACTCAAATACCTGTACTTTCTACTTCTTCCATGTTGAACCCAAATACCTGTACTTTCTACTTCTTACATGTTGAACTCAAATACCTGTACTTTCTACTTCTTCCATGTTGAAACCCAAATACCTGTACTTTCTACTTCTTACATGTTGAACTCAAATACCTGTACTTTCTACTTCTTACATGTTGAACCCAAATACCTGTACTTTCTACTTCTTACATGTTGAACACAATACCTGTACTTTCTACTTCTTACATGTTGAATCAAATACCTGTACTTTCTACTTCTTACATGTTGAACCCAAATACCTGTACTTTCTACTTCTTACATGTTGAACCCAAATACCTGTACTTTCTACTTCTTACATTTGAACCAAATACCTGTACTTTCTACTCTTACATGTTGAACTCAAATACCTGTACTTTCTACTTCTTACATTTGAACACAAATACTGTACTTTCTACTTCTTCCATGTTGAACCCAAATACCTGTACTTTCTACTTCTTACATGTTGAACCCAAATACCTGTACTTTCTACTTCTTACATGTTGAACCCAAATACCTGTACTTTCTACTTCTTACATGTTGAACCCAAATACCTGTACTTTCTACTTCTTACATGTTGAACCCAAATACCTGTACTTTCTACTTCTTACATTTGAACCCAAATACCTGTACTTTCTACTTCTACATTTGAACCCAAATACCTGTACTTTCTACTTCTTACATGTTGAACCCAAATACCTGTACTTCTACTTCTTACATGTTGAACCCAAATACCTGTACTTTCTACTTCTTACATGTTGAACCCAAATACCTGTACTTTCTACTTCTTACATGTTGAACCCAAACCTGTACTTTCTACTTCTTACATGTTGAACTCAAATACCTGTACTTTCTACTTCTTACACTTTGAACACAAATACCTGTACTTTCTACTTCTTCCATGTTGAACCCAAATACCTGTACTTTCTACTTCTTACATGTTGAACCCAAATACCTGTACTTTCTACTTCTTCCATGTTGAACCCATACCTGTACTTTCTACTTCTTACATGTTGAACCCAAATACCTGTACTTTCTACTTCTTACATGTTGAACCCAAATACCTGTACTTTCTACTTCTTACATGTTGAACCCAAATACCTGTACTTTCTACTTCTTACATGTTGAACCCAAATACCTGTACTTTCTACTCTTCATGTTGAACCCAAATACCTGTACTTTCTACTTCTTCCATGTTGAACCAAATACCTGTACTTTCTACTTCTTCCATGTTCAAACAGGCTGGTTCCTTTAGTCTGAATGTGTGTTTGGTGGCGTGAACATATTATTTAGAGTCATTGCGTGCCTATTGATTTGAACACGATCCGTGTATCCATCATTTCCTGGTCTTCTCTAAAGAGAGGGACCAATGGAAACGTTGTCATGTTGCCGTTGTTCAGCATGGAAACATTCATTAGCTAACAATGACATTATTGTTCTATTAATATAAAGGGAGGTCAGGTACTCTTTAAAACAGCTGCTAGTTATGGGTACTTTTTACTGAAGTACATTTCAAAGCCTCTTTACTTTGACTTGAGTAAAGAAGTTAATCAGTACTTCTACTTTCACCAGAGTATTTTTAAACACGAGTATCTGTACTTCTATGTGAGTAAAGGATGTGTTTACTTTTACCTGAGTAAAGGATGTGTGTACTTCTACTTCAGTAAGGATGTCTGTACTTCTACTTCAGTAAAGGATGTGTGTACTTCTACTTGAGTAAAGGATGTGTGTACTCTTGCCATCTCTGCTTATAAGTATAATACATAAAGTATATTTAGTAATAAAGTGTGTTTGTGTCACCTGACGGGGGAGGGCTGTGGGCCCTTCACGTGACGGACAGGTGAAGGAGACTGCTGCCGGCGCCCCCCCACCTTAGAGACGTAGGACTGAGGGGAGCGGGAGGTGGGTTTGGGGGAACCCTCGGGGGGGTTTTGTGAGACAGATGCTGGGTCATCATTCCTGATTCCACATGCATCTCCATCATGGAGGAGGACTGGAAGCTGGCCTCCATCTTCTGCAGAGAAACAGGGACACCTTTCAGCTTTAGTGGATCATTATTATAACATGTGTTACAGGGGGCTGCGACTGAGGACAGGTCTGCAGATTCACTTATTAAGGAATAGTTTGGGGTATAAGATGATAGAAAATATTAGAAAATATTAGAAAATATTGAAAAACGTCTGTTCCAGTTCCTCAAAGTCTATTCTGCAGAGAACACCTTTCAGCTTTAGTGGATCATTATGGATCTGTTTTATTTATTTATTTGTATTACTGCTTACTGATTTCTATTCCATTCCATTTCTATGTATATACTGTTATATTTTACTATTTTTAGTTCTCTATCTGTGTTTTTTAATGTTTGTTTTACTTTGATGTATGCACCATGACATCAAGTCAAATTCCTCGTATGTGCCAACCTACCTGGTGATAAACCTGATTCTAAAACTAATGATAGGTCTGCAGATTCACTTGTAAATTAATAGTTTGGGGTAGAAAATGGTAGAAAATGGTAGAAAATGGTAGAAATGGTAGAAAATGTTAGAAAATATTGAAAAACGTTCCATTCCAGTTCGTCTAAATCCAAGGGGATTACTTGAACTCCTCCAGGTTGCAGACTGTTTAGGTATTTAACGGGTTAGAGAGGATGAGAGTGGTTCTGATATCAGGTTCTGTCTCACCCTCTGCACGGTGCTTTGGGAGGAGGCGGCCATCTGAGACGTCACGATCGTCTTGGTTTTCTTCACCGGCACGGCTTCCTCACCTGCAGCGGGAAACAGAGACTTTCATTAGATTTCTGACGCAGGGGAAGTCGACAAGGTCTAAAACATAGCTGGTTATCTTCGAGCATAAAACACATTAAAACTCTCTGAGATCAAAGTTTTAAATTAAAGGAAGTAAACTTTTATTTTGTTGATAAAATTCGGAAATGTACAATTTATAGAAATTGTTGGTAATAATATATAAACTTTTAATTGTATCTAGGCTAACAGTGTCCCTGCTTCATGTCTTTATGCTAAGCTAGGCTAACAGTGTCCCTGCTTAATTTCTTTATGCTAAGCTAGGCTACTGTTACAGTTTCCACCTGCTTTCCATCTTTATGCTAAGCTAGGCTAACCTTTCCCCTTGCTTCATGTCTTTATGCTAAGCTAGGCTAACCTTTTCCCTTGCTTCATGTCTTTATGCTAAGCTAGGCTAACCGTTTTCTCCTGCTTCCCATCTTTATGCTAAGCTAGGCTAACCTTTCCCCTTGCTTCATGTCTTTATGCTAAGCTAGGCTAACCTTTCCCTTGCTTCATGTCTTTATGCTAAGCTAGTCTAACCTTTCCCCTTGTTTCATGTCTTTATGCTAAGCTAGGCTAACCTTTCTCCTTGCTTCATGTCTTTATGCTAAGCTAGGCTAACCTTTCCCCTTGCTTCATGTCTTTATGCTAAGCTAGGCTAACCTTTCCCCTTTCTTCCCGTCTTTATGCTAAGCTACTCTAACCTTTTCCCTTGCTTCATGTCTTTATGCTAAGCTAGGCTACTGTTACAGTTTCCACCTGCTTTCATCTTTATGCTAAGCTAGGCTAACCTTTCCCCTTGCTTCATGTCTTTATGCTAAGCTAGGCTAACCTTTTCCCTTGCTTCATGTCTTTATGCTAAGCTAGGCTAACCGTTTTCTCCTGCTTCCCATCTTTATGCTAAGCTAGGCTAACCTTTCCCCTTGCTTCATGTCTTTATGCTAAGCTAGGCTAACCTTTCCCCTTGCTTCATGTCTTTATGCTAAGCTAGTCTAACCTTTCCCCTTGTTTCATGTCTTTATGCTAAGCTAGGCTAACCTTTCTCCTTGCTTCATGTCTTTATGCTAAGCTAGGCTAACCTTTCCCCTTGCTTCATGTCTTTATGCTAAGCTAGTCTAACCTTTTCCCTTGCTTCATGTCTTTATGCTAAGCTAGGCTAATCATGTCCTGGATGCTCAGAGATTAAACTAAAAACACCAGGCTGCTGCTTCAGTTGTATATCTATAGATCTGTCCCGTTGCCGGGCAGACTCCCTCACCTTGCACCAGCAGCTCGCAGGTGGATAAATCTATCTTTCTATATCTATAGATCTACAGTTATCTAAATGTCTGTGTCCGGTTGCGGGCAGATTCCCTCACCTTGCACCAGCAGCTCGCAGGTGGAGGTTGCTCTTCGCTGCTGTTGGTGGCGGTGGCAGAATAGTTCCCAGAATCCTCGGGGAAGGCCTCAGCGATCAGCAGGCTGTGCATCTCGCCCTCCGTCAGGATCCTGAAGTCTGGCGAGCTCTGGATCTCCGCCCCCTCCCTGAAGAACCTCACCTGGGGGAGGGGGATACCTGAGACTCTGACGTCCAGCTTCACCTGGCTGCCCTGGAGCACCGTGGAGCTCTGGAGGCGGAGCAGGAAGCTGGGAGGGGCTGTCTCCACTGGGGGGGGGGGGGGGAGAGGTAATTAATTAAACTGGGAGGGGCTGTCTCCGCTGGGGGGGGGGGGGGGGGGAATACGCTTCGTTACGACCGTTATTTGTATTTATTTGGTACACTTCATAAACAAATCCCTCTCCGGTCCTGGCATTGACATTAAAAGACATGGCATGGAAAAAGTAAAATAACAATAATCACAAATAGAAAATTAGGTATATCAGCAATGAAAAAAAAAATGAAAGTCTCTGTCGGCCATTATGTGTCCAGAAACGCTCTCAAGGATTATCCTCAGCGTTTTCAATGCCTTTCATCCTAGTTAGCATACCTTAGCTTCATAGCAATAACCCGTTCCTCATCAACCCGTTCCCCATCAACCCGTTCCCCATTAACCCGTTCCTCATCACCCGTTCCTCATCACCCGTTCCTCATCAACCCGTTCCTCATCACCCGTTCCCCATCAACCCGTTCCTCATCAACCCGTTCCTCATCACCCGTTCCTCATCAACCCGTTCCTCATCACCCGTTCCTCATCACCCGTTCTCATCACCCGTTCCTCATCAACCCGTTCCTCATCAACCCGTTCCTCATCAACCCGTTCCTCATCAACCCGTTCCTCATCACCCGTTCCTCATCAACCCGTTCCTCATCAACCCGTTCCTCATCAACCCGTTCCTCATCAACCCGTTCCTCATCACCCGTTCCTCATCACCCGTTCCTCATCACCCGTTCCTCATCAACCCGTTCCTCATCAACCCGTTCCTCATCAACCCGTTCCTCATCAACCCGTTCCTCATCAACCCGTTCCTCATCAACCCGTTCCTCATCAACCCGTTCCCCATCAACCCGTTCCCCATTAACCCGTTCCTCATCAACCCGTTCCTCATCACCCGTTCCTCATCAACCCGTTCCTCATCAACCCGTTCCTCATCACCCGTTCCTCATCAACCCGTTCCTCATTAACCCGTTCCTCATCAACCCGTTCCTCATCAACCCGTTCCTCATCAACCCGTTCCTCATTAACCCGTTCCTCATCAACCCGTTCCTCATCAACCCGTTCCTCATTAACCCGTTCCTCATCAACCCGTTCCTCATTAACCCGTTCCTCATTAACCCGTTCCTTCATATGCTTATCTATTCTCCAATGCCTCAATATATTCCTTGAAGCTGTAATCAGAGCAACCTTCATAACAGAGAAAGCTCTTTTTGAAACACGTGGCATCTGAGATCTGAGATCTGAGATCTGAACACAGACCAGATACTCAGGACTTCTGCTACTTTAACCCAAAGAGGTCTACAGGACCGTTATTTGACGTATAGAGATCTCACACATTGGTCTCTTGCTGGAACACACTGCAGAGTGAAGCAGTTGATCTGTGACTGAGCGTGTTCCTGTTAAGGAAAGCTATGCCGCAGCAGCTGCTTCTATATCTGTTTTATCACAGGATGAAGTGCCAGCTCTCAGAGAGGACACATTTAGACTGGCACTCACCAACACAATGAATAACTTCACTTTCATGTCTCTGTGTGGCTCTGTGGTTGTTCGATGTCTTTTTTGTGATCTCTGTGTCTCTTTGTCGTTGTTTTGTGTCTTTGTGGTTTTTATTTGTTGTCTTTCCTCTTTGTATGATCCTTTCTTGTGTCTTTAAGGTCTTCCTGGTTGTTTTTGTGTCTTTGATGTTGTTTCATGTCTCTCTGTGGTCAATTCCTGTCTGTTTGTAGTCATGTTGTGTCTCTTTTCAGTGATTTTGTATCTCTTTGAGGTTGTGATGTGTCTCTTTCTGGTCATTATTTGTCTGTACGTAATCGTTTTGTGTCTCTTTCTGGTCATTGAGTGTCTCTCTCAGGTTGTTATGGATCTTTAATGTCTTGTTAAGTTTCTCTCTGCAGTAGTTTCCTGCCTCTCAGGTGATCCAGCCTCACCTGTGACGAGCAGTTCTGCGGTGCTGGTGGCCTGTCCGGCTCCGTTGGTCGCTCTGACGGAGAACCTCCCACTGTGTGCGGCGGTCACAGCAGGGATCCTCAGAACAGCACGGCCATCGCTGAACGAGATCTGAATGCCGGGCAGAACGGCGGAGGAGAGAACCTGGCCATCACGAAACCAGCTCACCTCAGGAGCAGGAGAACCTGCAGAGAACCAGAACCAGGTCATATAATGCATCACTGTTACAGGACATCGTTAGCCTAGCTTAGCACAAACACTGGAAACAGTAGGGAACTGCTAATATATAAAAATAAAAAAAGGATAAATAAACTCTACGTTTCAGCTTGTGTATCTAAATAGAAACCTGCTGTATCCTGAAGAGACTGAGAAGCAACACCGCCATGACTGATTATTATTTAAAGCCTATTGGTCAACGATTTTGAAATGAAAGCTAACACTAGCTAGCATGAAATCTGAATTATGAATCAAGTCTTGCTCTTCTTGCTTTTTCCCAGATCTTTGGAAAGCCTCCAGTCCCTCAGTGAGCAGCGCTACAGACTGTGAACGTGTGATATCTTTGTATTGTTTCTGTTCTGATGTTATGTAAAGCATCTTTCAGCATTAGGAAAAGCGCTATCAAAATCCAATGTGTTATTATTATGATGATGATGATGATGATGATGATGATGATGATATGATGATATCTGAAGGTTCCTCACCGCTGACTTGAGCCTCGAACGTCGCGGCACTACCCTCTAGTGCCACGACGCTCTGCAGCGGCTGCAGGAACGTCGGCGCCTGTGTTGACATGTTGGTCGGCACCCTGCAACACAAACAAACAAACAAACAAACAAACAAACAAACGGTCAGAGGGAAGTATAAACAGGGACTCTGCACATTTACTCAGATCAGAAACAAACATCAAACAACCAATGTACCTTCATACTGGCTTTAAACCTCATTTAATACACCTATATAATAATAAAACAATTATTAAAAGGATTTCTTTCTTCAACTTTTATTGTTTAATTTTAAAATAGGGCAACAGCGACAAAAATCATTTTTTTTATTGTATTCTGATAATAATTCATGTAGTATTAGCTATTTATACACATATCTATTGCTGTACATCACACTAGCCAATTCAATTTATATATTTTTAAACAATTCTAGTAAATGTTTTTTTGCAGTACACAAAAACGAACACAGGGGGAGCTCTTTGACTTAACACTGTTAACAGGAGCAGGCTGGGACAGAAACAATCACCATGGAGGAAGTCATACTTTAAGTTGACAGAGTTTACTGTGATGCTGATAAATGACAGAAACAAGTGAAAACTACATTTCTATAAATCCAACATTAACGACTTCAACCAGCTTCATTTCCCCCAAAAGACCATCTGCTCCAAACAGAGCAGCGTTATAATCACACAGTGGTTCCACATCTTCACGCCCAATAACCAACTCTGCTCTCACCGGCATCTCATGATCAGTTACAAACAGGTGCAGAGAATACATGACATTAAAGCTTCACGACACAGATTAAGATAAGCAGCGCATTCATTATCCACATATTCGTACCCTTGTTTAACACCTGCTGCCTACATTACCCACAATGCAACTCCACCTCCAGGAGTCATTCACCAATACAAGCTCTATATAAACTTCTTCCACACTAACTCTCCATAATAGTAAATGAAACGCACTTAAATATATCTATAAATCCATGACATCAGGCAGGACAGGACGTCTCTGCTGACGAACAAAACAGCAGTCACATACTGGGAACTGGATTTTATAGGAAATAAACTGAACGTGATGGAAAGCTAATATTGTTATATATTCAGCACCAAACAAGAAGTAAAGACTGTTTTCAGTTTGGTGAACAGGGGAACATTTCCTGTGATGGTGAGGCTTTTATCTTCAATTTGCTTTAAACTCCACCAACAGTGAATCAGACTGTAATATCTCTGACGTGCAGAAACACTGTCTGTTAATATAAAACCGTGTGCAATAAACGCTCTTTCTTTTAATATATTTATAATCTGTAAACAGTACCAGCTTATTCTATACTTTAAAATATCCTGCTTGTGTTTGTACCATGGTGAACTTATCTGTTTTTATTATTCATAACGTCTGCATACTTGTTATTATAATATCTAACTCTCTCTACTGTACTCTGAACTCTTGCTGCCGTAAGGCCGTAGATTCCCAGTTCGGGACCAATTAACAAATTCTGATCATCAACAACCTGATGGTTTACGGATCGATGGTTTGGTTAATCCCATTGGTTCAAAGTAACTAGAATAGTGTCTTTAAAATATCCAAAGATGTTCAATTTAATGAAAATGAGATATTTTCGAGATAGATCTTTATCTCACAGATCTAGAACAGCCTCACAAGTCAGACAACGGTTTAACTCAAGTCATATATTTTGAGTTTTGGGAGAGGATAGTTAATGCAGGTCAGGTTGTGAAGCCCTTTAGCAGATTTGTTAATAAAGTCATATTTAATGTTAACGCTGCCCTCTGATTGGGATCCAATCCTTAATGAAATGGTTTGAACATAACGCCGTGATAAACCAGGTCAGCAGGTCTAATAAAGATGTGGGTAGTAGCTTGACTTTAATGCTGACAGACAGACTGAACTGGGAATAAGACCTTGTTGGTTAGAAACTGTGGAGGATCTGCAGACCCCCTGCTGTGAGTGGAAACAGCTGATCTGCAGACCCCCTGCTGTGAGTGGAAACAGCTGATCTGCAGACCCCCTGCTGTGAGGGGAAACAGCTGATCTGCAGACAGACACACCATCAGGTCTGTTGGGGGGGGGGGCTCCACAGGGTCTGATGACCCCCCCTGAGCTCAGGGCAGATTAAACACCTGTTTAACCCTGGAGGGGGGGGGGTCACTTATAGGCTGCTTTAAGAGGGGCCTACAGTTCGTACTGGGTGTATTAGCTGGAGCTTTGTGCTAAGTCTGTACTCTGGAAACAACCAGAGCAAGTTCAACTGTAAAGACAACGAAAAGCCACATGTTCTCTGTTGAAACGGACAAAAACTAACTTGTTTCAGGAAAATCTGATCTGTTAAAATCAAACTACAAACTAACTCTGTTCCCTAAAAACAACCAAATACTAACTTTGTCTTTAAAAAAACATAAAAACCTAACTTCGTTTGGTAAAAAATAACAACAATTCTGTTAAACCAACCATAAAACAAACCTTGTTCTTTAGAAACTACATCATGTAATCCAAAGTCACAGAAGAGACAGGAAGTGGACAAACCAAAGCGTGTCAAATGTATTGTCTGATTCCCCCCCGATGAACTGGTTGGGTCTGACTTGAACCATTTGGCCTCCACAGACCCGCTCGTCTCCGCTCCGCCCTGGATTTGGTAATATTCAAACTACTTGTTCCTGGTTGGCCCAAAGCTGCGGACAAAGCGTCCATAGAATGAGGTAATCGTCACTTTAAATGTTTCCGCTGCAAGGAATTGTGGGACCTTTCAATGGTGTTTTAATTGTCAGACAGTTCATAGATTTTTATCTTCACGGTCAACTTGTAATGCTGTTTTATTTCTATTTCTATTTTGAGATCTTTACATTTTAGAATTGTTTATTTCTACTCTTTGAATTTCTACTTATGTGCAATGCCTTGTTTTGTTATGCTGCTGAAACGCGAAAAAATCCCAAATTGTGGATCAATAAAGTACTTCTTATCTTATCTTTATTATTATTATTATTATTATTGTGGGACGGCATTGCCTCCTTTCCTTAGTGAAGGATGCTCCAGTGTTTCCTTTTCTAACGGAGGTAAAAAAGTAAGCATTGAAGCAGATTTTCTCCACAAGAATCCACAAGTTCCTATCATTGTTTTTACCTAAATGAATGTTATATATACACACGTATATTTATACACACATAATTAAATGAATGATCTTGTTTGTTCTGCTTCGTGGAGCTGTAGCGTGTCTTTGTAGAGCAAGTTAAGAAACTCATAGCAAATGAGAGGCAGGTAGCCTTCTACAAACACACAGCAGGTGAAGAGAAGACATGCTAACGTGCTAACGTAATCTGTGTTATTAGCAAGTCCAGATGATGCGCTGAAGTTTGCTGGAGATAATATGACGATGCGTTTTAGGTGAAGTGAGCACTGCTCCAGAATACCTTTAAAAAACTGGTTTCTAAAAGCTACATTGCGTTGAGGAAGCGTTACTGTTAGGAATGGAGTTGGTTTGGTGGTAGTGAGGGTTATATGAGCGCCATCTTTATCCCGTTCTTTCCAATAAGAAGAGAGAAAGCGTCGCCATGAGACCTTTCCTAATGACCATCCTTTCCAAGCAATTATCACCATCTCCAAGCAGCTGGTTAGCTCTGGTTGTATTTCGTTAGCTCTGGTTGTATTTCGTTAGCTCTGGTTGTATTTCGTTAGCTCTGATTGTATTTCGTTAGCTCTGGTTGTATTTCGTTAGCTCCGATTGTATTTCGTTAGCTCTGGTTGTATTTCGTTAGCTCTGGTTGTATTTCGTTAGCTCTGGTTGTATTTCGTTAGCTCTGATTGTATTTCGTTAGCTCTGGTTGTATTTCGTTAGCTCTGATTGTATTTCGTTAGCTCTGGTTGTATTTCGTTAGCTCTGGTTGTATTTCGTTAGCTCTGGTTGTATTTCGTTAGCTCTGGTTGTTTTCGTTAGCTCTGATTGTATTTCGTTAGCTCTGGTTGTATTTCGTTAGCTCTGGTTGTATTTCGTTAGCTCTGGTTGTATTTCGTTAGCTCTGGTTGTATTTCGTTAGCTCTGATTGTATTTCGTTAGCTCTGATTCTATTTCGTTAGCTCTGATTCTATTTCGTTAGCTCTGGTTGTATTTCGTTAGCTCTGGTTGTATTTCGTTAGCTCTTACTGTATTTCGTTAGCTCTGGTTGTATTTCGTTAGCTCTTACTGTATTTCGTTAGCTCTGATTGTATTTCGTTAGCTCTGATTCTATTTCGTTAGCTCTGGTTGTATTTCGTTAGCTCTGGTTGTATTTCGTTAGCTCTTACTGTATTTCGTTAGCTCTGGTTGTATTTCATTAGCTCTGATTCTATTTCGTTAGCTCTGGTTGTATTTCGTTAGCTCTGGTTGTATTTCGTTAGCTCTTACTGTATTTCGTTAGCTCTGGTTGTATTTCGTTAGCTCTGATTGTATTTCGTTAGCTCTGGTTGTATTTCGTTAGCTCTGGTTGTATTTCGTTAGCTCTGGTTGTATTTCGTTAGCTCTGGTTGTATTTCGTTAGCTCTGGTTGTATTTCGTTAGCTCTGGTTGTATTTCGTTAGCTCTGGTTGTATTTCGTTAGCTCTGGTTGTATTTCGTTAGCTCTGATTCTATTTCGTTAGCTCTTACTGTATTTCGTTAGCTCTGGTTGTATTTCGTTAGCTCTGGTTGTATTTCGTTAGCTCTGGTTGTATTTCGTTAGCTCTGGTTGTATTTCGTTAGCTCTGGTTGTATTTCGTTAGCTCTGATTCTATTTCGTTAGCTCTTACTGTATTTCGTTAGCTCTGGTTGTATTTCGTTAGCTCTGGTTGTATTTCATTAGCTCTGGTTGTATTTCGTTAGCTCTTACTGTATTTCGTTAGCTCTGGTTGTATTTCGTTAGCTCTGGTTGTATTTCGTTAGCTCTGGTTGTATTTCGTTAGCTCTGGTTGTATTTCGTTAGCTCTTACTGTATTTCGTTAGCTCTGGTTGTATTTCGTTAGCTCTGGTTGTATTTCATTAGCTCTGGTTGTATTTCGTTAGCTCTTACTGTATTTCGTTAGCTCTGGTTGTATTTCGTTAGCTCTTACTGTATTTCGTTAGCTCTGGTTGTATTTCGTTAGCTCTGGTTGTATTTCGTTAGCTCTGGTTGTATTTCGTTAGCTCTTACTGTATTTCGTTAGCTCTGGTTGTATTTCGTTAGCTCTTACTGTATTTCGTTAGCTCTGGTTGTATTTCGTTAGCTCTGGTTGTATTTCGTTAGCTCTTACTGTATTTCGTTAGCTCTGGTTGTATTTCGTTAGCTCTTACTGTATTTCGTTAGCTCTGGTTGTATTTCATTAGCTCTGGTTGTATTTCGTTAGCTCTGGTTGTATTTCGTTAGCTCTGGTTGTATTTCGTTAGCTCTTACTGTATTTCGTTAGCTCTGATTGTATTTCGTTAGCTCTGGTTGTATTTCGTTAGCTCTGGTTGTATTTCGTTAGCTCTGGTTGTATTTCGTTAGCTCTGGTTGTATTTCGTTAGCTCTTACTGTATTTCGTTAGCTCTGATTGTATTTCGTTAGCTCTGGTTGTATTTCGTTAGCTCTGGTTGTATTTCGTTAGCTCTGATTCTATTTCGTTAGCTCTGATTGTATTTCGTTAGCTCTGATTGTATTTCGTTAGCTCTGGTTGTATTTCATTAGCTCTGGTTGTATTTCGTTAGCTCTGATTGTATTTCGTTAGCTCTGATTGTATTTCGTTAGCTCTGATTCTATTTCGTTAGCTCTGGTTGTATTTCGTTAGCTCTGGTTGTATTTCGTTAGCTCTGGTTGTATTTCGTTAGCTCTGGTTGTATTTCGTTAGCTCTGGTTGTATTTCGTTAGCTCTGGTTGTATTTCGTTAGCTCTGGTTGTATCTAGTAAACTCTGTATATAGTGAGTTCCTGTCACCTGTTGAACCAGCTGAACCTACATCCTGGGTATCAGAGGTAGTAAAACCCTCTGAGGTGTGAACGTCCTGCAGAGACTCAAACTCTCTTCAGCTGAAATTAAACTGACTTTAGGAAGAATTAACAAAGTGCTTCATTACAACATCCATCTTTAGCTCTCTCCAGAATGTAATCACTAATAATAATGTAGGGAAGGAAAATGTGTTGGTAGGTTATACATCTTATTAATATTGATAATAGGCATTTCTTTAATTGAGTTTTTTAAGGATAGTTTAGAGGGTTTTTAAGGTGGAAATGCCTTAATCTGTGCAGGTAGAAACAACCTTACATGATATAATGATCTGTTAGTGAACTCAGTAATTAACCCCAACAGGTCAGGTGATGCTAAAGTTTGAGTGAGTAAATGAGTCAATTAAAAGCAGGTCAAAAAACTAAAATAAAATGATGTTTTTAAAGAGTTTTGAAGAAGGTCCATTACGGGGATTTTAAAGGAATATTTAGCATACTTTATAACGACAGAAAGCACAAACAGTCCAGAAACAGCACGACATGTTCTCAAGTTCAACAGCAGACGACATTTAAACAGTTTTTAAGTCACACATCTGATCATCCCCATGTCTGATTGGATCCTCTTCTCAGTGTAATTTGAAAAGCTGAGAAACTCAGAGTTCACAGGATGGTTAAAGTTTCAGAGCACAGGATTAATCTGCAGCCGTTAAATCTGTGAGTTCCTGAACGCCTCATCACACAGACCTGGTTATAATCCGCAGGAGTTAAATCTGTGAGTCCCTGAACGCCTCATCACACAGACCTGGTTATAATCCGCAGGAGTTAAATCTGTGAGTCCCTGAACGCCTCACCACACCGACCTGGTTATAATCCGCAGGAGTTAAATCTGTGAGTCCCTGAACGCCTCATCACACCGACCTGGTTATAATCCGCAGGAGTTAAATCTGTGAGTCCCTGAACGCCTCATCACACAGACCTGGTTATAATCTGCAGGAGTTAAATCTGTGAGTCCCTGAACGCCTCATCACACAGACCTGGTTATAATCTGCAGGAGTTAAATCTGTGAGTCCCTGAACGCCTCATCACACCGACCCGGTTATAATCCGCAGGAGTTAAATCTGTGAGTCCCTGAACGTCTCATCACACCGATCTGGTTATAATCTGCAGCCGTTAAATCTGTGAGTCCCTGAACGTCTCATCACACCGATCTGGTTATAATCTGCAGCCGTTAAATCTGTGAGTCCCTGAACGTCTCATCACACCGACCTGGTTATAATCTGCAGCCGTTAAATCTGTGAGTCCCTGAACGCCTCATCAGACCGATCTGGTTACAGCTAAATGTAATCTGATGACTCCACTCCCTGAACACATCACAGCTTATTAATACTGCGTTATTAAAAATATATCACAGGGTGAGGATTCACTCAAGTTTAAGGTCCTTTTACTTATATATTTCAATGTTTGAATACTTTGTAGATTATGAATAATATATTCTGAACTAGAAAATATGTTATTTTCTTATTCGATGAACCAGATCAGTGTAAATAGAGTTGTTATAATTAGGATATCTAATAATACTCAGCATTGTCAGTACTTTTAATTGCCTTAAAGTACTTTCTATACGCTGTGGTACCAATACCTTTGTTCTTAATACCCTTCTCTTGGTTTGAGGGTTTTACTTTTATACTTTGTGGTTCTTCTGTGTTCCTGTTTCTCTCTTAGTTTCCAAATAAATGATATGTATGTTTGTTCGTGGTTCACATAACGAGATGCACTCTCACCTCTCCTTTTGAGCTTTCCTTATGTACATTTGAATACATGGAAACATTGAATAATGTCATGCAGATGGTAAATATGTGTTTTTCAGTTTAAGAATGTGTTTCTAGTGAAAGAGCCGCCTCTTTATATTCTCCCGTACTCTGATCTGTTATCTATCACCACAGTAACTCTGCTGGTCCACATGAAGGAAAGACCTTAAGATAATACATTAAGAAGCTCTTAATCCAGTGCACCATGTTTAATAAAGGCATTTACACTCTGCACAGACCGTGTCCATCGGATTCTTTTGAAAGGAGACTTTATTAGGAGAATTAAAGCAGAGAGCCGTTAAATGGAAAGACGAATAACTGACTTTATATCAACACTGCTTAAAATCTAGATCAGGAAACTCTCTAAAAGTAACTTCAGACTAAAATAAAAGCATCAAACTCATCACACATTTCAGTTTTCACTTTAGCGTAAAAGTCATAAATCCTAAGGACAGGCCAACAGCTGTTCAAGCCCCTCCAAAATAAAAGCTTCAGTGAAGAATCCCCCCTGTCTGACACTTCCTGGGGGGGGTGATCTAACACAGGACACCAAACTCTAAAAATAACACCCGCCCCCCCCCCAACCACACCTCAGTTTGATTGACAGCCAGCATGTGGCAGCAGGAGAACTGATAGCCCTGCTGCTGATTCCCTTAAAAAGCCATCAGAGGACCCGATGCTATCAGCGGCTATTCTGGGACGTCCCGTTATAACCTTCAGCTGGAGCCCAATGGAGACCCCTGAAGTCCTCAAAGTGTCTGAAAGGGCTCCTAAATGTGTGTGTGAGGCACTCTGGAGGACTTTTAAAAAAAAAAAAAAATCTCACTTACTTGTCTGCACAAGGATGCCTGGGGGGGCCCGGCGGGGGGCTGCTCTTCAGGAAAGCAAAACTCTCTTTATCCAGAAAATGTAGTTTCACACAATCCGAAAGGGAGAAAGGTTGAGCCGTGAAGACGCCCGGTTACTAAAGACAGCAGTTCTACCAGCCGAGGCGTCCAGGCTGGGAACGCTGACTCTGCTCAGGCCGGGCAGCGGGGGGCCGGGGGCTTTATAGCGCAGTGACATCACAGCGGGCGGGGCCTCCCATTGGTCAGCCTGCTGCAGGGACTCATGGGAGAACAGGGGGACGGTTTATGCAACTCATCACACAGCGTATACATAATGCCACATTTACCGTTACAAAACAGACGATTCTGCACTATTTCTATTATATTCTATTTGACTTTATTTACCTGTACTATATACTCAAACGATCTGTGTTATTGTGCTTCTCTGTTGGAGGAGCCTCAGATGTTCATTGTCATATCGACACTGTAGCTCTGTACGAGTCAAAGCCTTGACTCTTAAAACCAGCATTTATTTATATTTATTTATTTGACTTGTTGTTTTGTAGCGCAGTGACATCACAGCGGGCGGGGCCTCCCATTGGTCAGCCTGCTGCAGGGACTCATGGGAGCATGTCCCTTTTTACCTGGTTGGGTCCTGGGAGTCAAACTGGGATTAAAATAGTTGTATGAATATATTACAGCGTGTGTGAGTCCTCTAACAACATGATATGAATACTTGGATATTTATATACAAGTTAAGACATTTTACTTTCTCTCAACGAAGCTGAAAGAACTCGTGTGAGTTAACCGCTAAACCCTGACTACAGTTTTAGAACATTTTAAAGCACTTTCAAAACAAAAGATTGTCATAAAGTAACATGTAGAAAAGAGGATGTTCCTTCAGAGATATTAAAGCTAAGTGTTAACCAGAGGTTTAAAGCAACTAAGTACATTTATTCAAGTATTATGTACTTAAGTACTTTTTTGACATATTTGTACTTTACTTAAGTATTTCTTTATACTTCTACTCCACCACATTTCAGAGGCTGTACCTTTCACCCATGTATTTAACACTCAGTTACCTATATTAAACACATGATGACATGAAGCTCAGCGCAAGTTCTTTCAGGAAGAGGGTATATTCATTCACTCCGCAGGTTAGCTCTGAGTGTTAGCGATGCTAATGTAAACTGAGGGTGTTTCTCAATGTCGAGGACGCTTGCTTGGTAGCACATGTACCTCCGAGTCAGGTCCTTCAGAGGCTAGGTAAGAATACGTCCTATACCTCCTCCCCATCCACCCCATCCACCTCCTCCCCATCCACCCCATCCGCCTCCTCCCCATCCACCCCTCCCCATCCACCTCCTCCCATCCACCCCTCCCATCCACCTCCTCCCCATCCACCCCCTCCCATCCACCCCCTCCCCATCCACCTCCTCCCCATCCACCCCATCCACCTCCTCCCATCCACCTCCTCCCCATCCACCTCCTTTCATCCGCCTCCTCCCCATCCGCCTCCTCCCCATCCACCTCCTCCCCATCCACCTCCTTCATCCGCCTCCTCCCCATCCACCTCCTCCCCATCCACCTCCTTTCACCATCCACCTCCTTTCATCATCCACCTCCTCCCCATCCACCTCCTCCCCATCCACCTCCTTTCATCCACCTCCTCCCATCCTCCTCCCCATCCACCTCCTTTCATCATCCACCTCCCCATACACCTCCTCCCCATCCGCCTCCTCCCATCCGCCTCCCCCATCCACCTCCTCCATCCACCTCCTCCATCCACCTCCTTTCATCCACCTCCTCATCCACCTCCTTTCATCCACCTCCTCCCATCCACCTCCTCCCCATCCACCTCCTTTCATCCATCTCCTCCCATCCACCTCCTCCCCATCCACCTCCTTTCATCCACCTCCTCCCCATCCACCTCCTTTCATCCACCTCCTCCCCATCCACCTCCTCCCATCCACCTCCTCCCCATCCTGTTCGCAAGCGACGGCCCTGAGTGTCAAGCCCCCGGGGGGTTCCCTATATGCTCACGGCTGCATTTCCCCCTTTAGATATACCATTTCAGGATCGGGGTCTAATCGCCAAAGACCTAACATTTATCACATGACATGCGTCAATAAAGGTTCCTTAAACAAAATGAAGTCTCTCCTGATTGAAATGGTATAGTACCATCCTACACTGGGTTTAAAGTACCTGCATTTTCTCCACATTGACAAACTATTATATTAAAATGCTCTTACATGAATACAAACAGGATTAAATAATAACCATCAAATATAAAACTGTGAGAGATCCGTTCTTCATAACGTAACATACGTACAATCATCTGATAATACTTCTGTACTTATTGTGAAATGGATCTATTTGTACTTTAACTGAAGTAAAGGATCTGAGTACTTCTTCCAACACTGGTTTTAACTTAATGTTAAGGATATTTTTATTTCAAGCATCAGTATGGATGCTTGAAAAGAAATATGAAAAATAACATAAAAGTGATCATTTAAGTACTGATAGCTTCAATACATTTGTTAAAAAACGTTTTTAGCACTAATTAAGTGTTTAACTGAGAAAATATTAACAAAAGTATGGGAACATTAATTAATAAAACCCACATCAGTGTCCCTAATACGCAGAGTGAACTATTGTCGAGGTTTGATGCATTAAAAGATTTAAAAGACAGAAAACTGAAGATAAATACTGTATATGTACCGTTTCCGTTATACAGGTGGACCTAACCTCATTGAAAGACTTTTAAAATATAAATTATATTTGAATGGAGAAAGAGATTGCTTACAGTATCATTGAGTCCACAGACAGAGGGTCAATAGAGGGCTCTCGGTGTAAAACACGACCTAAACGACATTAATAACATTTCTCTGCTCTGTGTTTAACCTCTTTCATCCTCCCTAGCAACAGTCATTCATTAGCTTAGCATCAGTGTGTTATCATGTGTTAACAACCTCTGAAATGTCAAGATTGACCAATCAGAATCGAGTATTCAACTACGTGTAATAAGTATCTTTAATGTATATTTATAATGATAGTTTTCAAACGTTTTTCTTAATAAAAGATATACAAGACGTTTTACTTTATCTAAATGAAGCTAAACAAAACATGTGTACTTTACCCACTAATCCCTGACTACAGTTTTAGTCGTAGCAACGGTCATTATTTAGCTTAGCATCGGTCTGTTACCAAGTATTAACAACATCTGAAATGTACAAATTAACCAATCAGATTTGTTTATTAAACTAATCCGTGTAATAACTATCTTTAATGAATAAATCGTCTTACCTGTCAGTTTGTAGGTCTGATAATCAGCCGTTGTTTTCCGAGCTAACTCCGTCTGTTAACTCGGGATTCACTACCTCCAACTTTATAAAAAACAGGGGGTTTAAATGTGTTTTAATCCTCCCGTAAAGTTCTTCTGTCGGCCCGGAGGATGAAGCCCTTTCCAACATCCAGCCTGCTCACCTGACAGAAAGCTGTAGGATCCGGAACATTTCCTCACATGTAGAATATAATGTTTGATTCTTCCCAAACTTGTCCCCATCGACAGCTCCGTGAAAATATATATATATTTAGTGATTAAACTCTTCATCCATTACAACCGTTACTTTATCCATTAGCTGCTTTACCTGTTGATCCGTTTCAGTTTCAGCCATCTACCCATCACTCTGAGAGCTCGTGAAGTTAGAAAATAACATTGACGGATCAATAAGTCAAACACAAAGCGATCTGAAAACACGAACGATGTCTCTTCACCTCCACAGTAGCCGAGGAGCTAGGGACCGTCTGCAAAGTGCAACCCCGAAACATGAGGAAACACACATTAAATCCCAGGTGTTACTGCCGTGTGTGCGTGTGTGTGTGTGCGTGTGTGGTGTGTGTGTGTGTGTGTGTGTGTGTGTGTCTCAGGTGTTCCCAAAGAGGAGCTGCAGCCCCACCTCTGTGTGAGACTGTTAACTAGTTTTGACGAGTATAATATTGACGTTCTTGTACTTTACTTGAGTATTTTCACATTCTGCTACTGTGTACTTCTACTCCTCTACAGTTCAGAGGTACATGGAGTACTTCTACTCCTCTACAGTTCAGAGGTACATGGTGTACTTCTACTCCACTACAGTTCAGAGGTACATGGAGTACTTCTACTCCTCTACAGTTCAGAGGTACATGGTGTACTTCTACTCCACTACAGTTCAGAGGTACATGGTGTACTTTTCCTCCACTACATGTATTTAATACCTTTAGTTACTTCTCAGATGTGGATGAATGATGTGAAATCTAACCAAGTGTTAAATCAGACTTGAGTTCCACCTGGAGTAAATCCTCAAGCTACCCTGCAGTATACAAAGTCATTCAAACTAGCTGCACCTTTACCAGCTTTGAGAACACTTTCATGATCAATCATTATAAAACATATCATATATATTATTCTGAAATGGACCAATCTGCACAATCAATACTTTTACTGTCGCTACTTTCACTATATTTTGATGATAATACTTTTCTACTTTTACTTGAGGAACATTTTGAATGCAGGACTTTTACTGTAACAGAGTATTCCTACACTCTGGTACTTCTACTTTTACTCAAGTACAAGATCTGAGTACTTCTACTTTTACTCAAGTACAAGATCTGAGTACTTCTACTTTGACTCAAGAACAAGATCTGAGTACTTCTACTTTTACTCAAGTACAAGATCTGAGTACTTCTACTTTTACTCAAGTACACGATCTGAGTACTTCTACTTTTACATTACATTTTTTGAACTTTCAAAATAAAAGCTCTCGCAAACTGGAAATGTTTTCAGCAGTTTTCATGTCAAATTCATTTTCAAATCATTGTAGCTACTGTTCAATGTTCACTCGTACACATGATTAAGTTATGAGATAAAACGTTATTTGCTGTTAAAACCTGTTGAATGATTGAATAAATAACAACAAGACTGATTATGTTTTTATTTTCAAGAAACACATCCTGTGAGAAACCAAGAGATGAAATCAACTGAACCTGAACGAGACGTGAACCACATGTTTGACTTCCCTTCCCTTTCAGATATGATGGAGTTCACATGAAGACATTCTGACAGCTTTAGAATGGAGAGAAACTGAATGGAAATATCATTTATCACACAAACTCTGTATTCCTCAGTTTGAGATAAAACCAGCTGAATCTTTTCAAATGACCAATTATAATCATTTTAAACATGTGCACATAATTATAGACCAAAGCTAAGGCATTTTAATTTGAGTCATTAAGGAAGAACTCGGTTGATCGGGGACTTGAACCAGTGACCCTCCGGTTCCCAAACTAACTGATTGAATAAAATAAATATTAAAATCATATTTGTCTCTACTTTAAAGAGTCCTCTCCTGCTGATGTTCAGGTGTATATCAGTATGTAGTGTCTCTACTTTAAAGAGTCCTCTCCTGCTGATGTTCAGGTGTATATCAGTATGTAGTGTCTCTACTTTAAAGAGTCCTCTCCTGCTGATGTTCAGGTGTATATCAGTATGTAGTGTCTCTACTTTAAAGAGTCCTCTCCTGCTGATGTTCAGGTGTATATCAGTATGTAGTGTCTCTACTTTAAAGAGTCCTCTCCTGCTGATGTTCAGGTGTATATCAGTATGTAGTGTCTCTACTTTAAAGAGTCCTCTTCTGCTGATGTTCAGGTATATATCAGTATGTAGTGTCTCTACTTTAAAGAGTCCTCTCCTGCTGATGTTCAGGTGTATATCAGTATGTAGTGTCTCTACTTTAAAGAGTCCTCTCCTGCTGATGTTCAGGTGTATATCAGTATGTAGTGTCTCTACTTTAAAGAGTCCTCTCCTGCTGATGTTCAGGTGTATATCAGTATGTAGTGTCTCTTTTCAGCCTCTGTCTGAAACCAGAGTCTGCTCTGATTGGTTAGCTGGCCGGCTCTGTTGTGATTGGTCAACCAGCTTAGAGATGTCCCGCCCCTTAGCCTATCACGTACAATGTGTTGGAGCGCTAGCCAATAGGAATGTGAATGTAAGTGGGAATTTTAGCCTTTGGAGACCATTTACATTCACAACAACCTATAGAACAAACTACAGGAGGGAAACACCTTTTGAGAAGTTCAGGTTTGAAAGTCATTAAGTTCCCGAAGTGGAAAACAGATGTTAAAGTAGAATCAGGTAGAGCAGCCACAGCAGGACGCACAGGGTCCCCAACCATGACTGCCAGTCCACAGCGAGGACGTCAAAGACTTCAGACACCAGCCACGAATCTCCACTGCTGCTGACAATCTGATCCTGAACCCAGGACTTATCACTGCTGCTGACGATCTGATCCTGATCCCAGGACTTATCACTGCTGCTGACGATCTGATCCTGAACCCAGGACTTATCACTGCTGCTGACGACCTGATCCTGAACGCAGGACTTATCACTGCTGCTGACGATCTGATCCTGAACGCAGGACTTATCACTGCTGCTGACGATCTGATCCTGATCCCAGGACTTATCACTGCTGCTGACGACCTGATCCTGAACGCAGGACTTATCACTGCTGCTGACGACCTGATCCTGAACGCAGGACTTATCACTGCTGCTGACGATCTGATCCTGAACCCAGGACTTATCACTGCTGCTGACGACCTGATCCTGAACGCAGGACTTATCACTGCTGCTGACGACCTGATCCTGAACGCAGGACTTATCACTGCTGCTGACGATCTGATCCTGATCCAGGACTTATCACTGCTGCTGACGATCTGATCCTGAACCCAGGACTCATCACTGCTGCTGACGACCTGATCCTGAACCCAGGCCTCATCACTGCTGCTGACGACCTGATCCTGAACCCAGGACTTATCACTGCTGCTGAGGATCTGATCCTGAACCCAGGACTCATCACTGCTGCTGACGATCTGATCCTGATCCCAGGACTTATCACTGCTGCTGACGATCTGATCCTGATCCCAGGACTTATCACTGCTGCTGACGATCTGATCCTGATCCCAGGACTTATCACTGCTGCTGACGATCTGATCCTGAACCCAGGACTCATCACTGCTGCTGACGATCTGATCCTGATCCCAGGACTTATCACTGCTGCTGACGATCTGATCCTGAACCCAGGACTCATCACTGCTGCTGACGACCTGATCCTGAACCCAGGACTTATCACTGCTGCTGACGATCTGATCCTGAACCCAGGACTCATCACTGCTGCTGACGATCTGATCCTGAACCCAGGACTCATCACTGCTGCTGACGACCTGATCCTGAACCCAGGACTTATCACTGCTGCTGACGATCTGATCCTGAACCCAGGACTCATCACTGCTGCTGACGATCTGATCCTGATCCCAGGACTTATCACTGCTGCTGACGATCTGATCCTGAACCCAGGACTCATCACTGCTGCTGACGATCTGATCCTGATCCCAGGACTCATCACTGCTGCTGACGACCTGATCCTGATCCCAGGACTTATCACTGCTGCTGACGATCTGATCCTGAACCCAGGACTCATCACTGCTGCTGACGATCTGATCCTGATCCCAGGACTTATCACTGCTGCTGACGATCTGATCCTGAACCCAGGACTCATCACTGCTGCTGACGACCTGATCCTGAACCCAGGACTTATCACTGCTGCTGACGATCTGATCCTGAACCCAGGACTCATCACTGCTGCTGACGATCTGATCCTGAACCCAGGACTCATCACTGCTGCTGACGACCTGATCCTGAACCCAGGACTTATCACTGCTGCTGACGATCTGATCCTGAACCCAGGACTCATCACTGCTGCTGACGACCTGATCCTGAACCCAGGACTTATCACTGCTGCTGACGATCTGATCCTGAACCCAGGACTTATCACTGCTGCTGACGACCTGATCCTGAACCCCATCTGAGTGCGACGCCTCCGGGACAAACAGGAAGTGCTTCCCGTTCTCACAGGAAATCACCGCGGTGGCCTCTTCATCTTTACACCTGAAGCGACCATGATGACAGGAAGTCAGACAGCATACAGCCTCACTCTGGGCCTCATGATGAGATCTGTTACTATGAATATCTGCCGGACTGCGTCACCAGAGAGTTGAGGACATTATGAATTATGTAAGGGGCTAGACAAGTGAAATGTTAAGATTATATCATATTGTAATTCAATGTATTTATGTAGTAACTGTGCACACAAACAAAATAAGCTATTACGGGACTCAGGGAACACACAGTTAACGAGCACACTTGTGTTAATCAGTTATTAATTAGGCTGTTGTTATTTTATGCAGGAGTCAAGGTTCGGTGTGAATCCCGTACAGTGTGGGAATACGTTTACATTTGTTTAGACGAGAAAAATAATGACAATAATTCTCAGAATTCTGACTTTCTGTCGAAACTCCAAAAAAAGGGTTTTGAGAAAAAAAATCGGAATTCTGAGAAAGAATTAGAATTATTCTGATTCATTTTTTTTCAGAGAAGTCAAAAGAATACTTTAGAAATCTGAGACTTTCAGCAAAAAAGCTCACATGTTGCTAACCTGCTCACATGTTGCTAACAGTATCACATGTTGCTAACCTGCTCACATGTTGCTAACCTGCTCACATGTTGCTAACCTGCTCACATGTTGCTAACAGTATCACATGTTGCTAACAGTATCACATGTTGCTAACAGTATCACATGTTGCTAACAATATCACATGTTGCTAACAATATCACATGTTGCTAACCTGCTCACATGTTGCTAACCTGCTCACATGTTGCTAACAGTATCACATGTTGCTAACCTGCTCACATGTTGCTAACCTGCTCACATGTTGCTAACAGTATCACATGTTGCTAACAGTATCACATGTTGCTAACAGTATCACATGTTGCTCACATGTTGCTAACAATATCACATGTTGCTAACCTGCTCACATGTTGCTAACAGTATCACATGTTGCTAACAGTATCACATGTTGCTAACAATATCACATGTTGCTAACCTGCTCACATGTTGCTAACAGTATCACATGTTGCTAACAGTATCACATGTTGCAAATATCACATGTTGCTAACCTGCTCACATGTTGCTAACCTGCTCACATGTTGCTAACAGTATCACATGTTGCTAACAATATCACATGTTGCTAACCTGCTCACATGTTGCTAACCTGCTCACATGTTGCTAACCTGCTCACATGTTGCTAACAGTATCACATGTTGCTAACAATATCACATGTTGCTAACCTGCTCACATGTTGCTAACCTGCTCACATGTTGCTAACCTGCTCACATGTTGCTAACCTGCTCACATGTTGCTAACAATATCACATGTTGCTAACCTGCTCACATGTTGCTAACCTGCTCACATGTTGCTAACCTGCTCACATGTTGCTAACAGTATCACATGTTGCTAACAGTATCACATGTTGCTAACAGTATCACATGTTGCTAACAGTATCACATGTTGCTAACAATATCACATGTTGCTAACAGTATTATGAATGCACCGGACCATAACCCCCATACCACAACGGCACAAAAACACAATCCGTTTCAGCCCTAATTCCTAAATACTTAAGTAAAAGTGAGAAATCAAACAACCAGTGCCTTAAAGTTATTAATATTATCAAACTGCTGTATATAATTTACTCACACATTTAAAGGTAATATTCAAAACATCAATAATGTCCAGATGTAATTTGTCTTCTACACATATGACTCACAAATGTGGGGTTTTGAATCCGCTTTCCTGACTTACGTTGGATAAACCACTCGGCTTGTTTGAAACGCAGCACGTTTGAGATTTGAAGCCAGAAAATGGAAAACAACTTACCACTAGAATAAAAGCTAACATTAGGAAGTACCTGCTAGCTAATGTTAGTGCAACTTCTTCTATAAAGCAGGGCTATGTAGCTTGTTAGCATGATATCTTTTTCCACCTCTTCTGATTTAGATATTTTTTTTGTTTTTACTAGGACTATAACTGTGTGTGTTCAGTAAAGAAAACACAACATTACCTAATGGCAATCTGTTAGGGACATTGCCTCTAGAATAGAAATATTAGGTGCCTCGAGGTGAGTTGTGTAGTTAATCATCTTAAAAAGCGTGTGTGTTATTGTGGAGCTGGTTATTTGCTACCCACCAGGTCAGCGTGGGCTCGGGGAGTGCCATCACCTCCACTTTAGAGTCACCGGAGAGCCCTCCATGACGGTGGCTCTAGAAAGAGGCCTGGTGAAGCAGGGAGGGCCCGGGTGAGAGGCTTTTCCCTGGGGAAGAGACTCTGCCTGGGCCTGGGGAACAGGAGCAGGAAGGGAAGGCCCCTGGATCTGAGGAGTAAGCCTGATCTCCTCGCGGATGGTCATTGGCTGACAAATGGTTGGGTCTTGGTCTGGCATTAGTAGATGGGGTGGAGAGGAAAGGGGGGTGACATGCAGATGAGCCAAAGCTTGTGGTTCAGGCTGAGGAGAGAGGAGGAGCAGCGGGGTTATGCCAGGGTCATGCACACACTGCTGGGTACAGCTGGAGGTCAAGGGCTCATGGAGGGAGTAGACTGTCTGGTGCTTGTTGCTGAATATATTGCTGATGCTGTTTGGCTCAGGGATATTGGAGGCATGGACCTCAGGTACACCTGAACCACCCTGGGATAAGGTGCTTTCTCTCTGGGACCTGAATTTGCTGCTAACTTGTGTCAAGGTGCAATGACTGTTTGAAGGGGAAGGCTGGCAGTACACAGTATCTTTGACAGTTTTGCTGCTTTGGGGCATGGAGTCTGATAATGCTTCTTTGCTGGTTTGGGAGGAAGGTACATCCTGATCAAGGCCACTCCCAGAGTCCAGGGACGATATTGAAAGATTGCTGTTTTGAGGGAGGGTTGTGTTGGTTTGGAGGCCAGTTTTACAGGATGTAAGGATTCCAGTGTCTTGGATTCTGTCTTGGTGGAGAAGAGGGAGGCTGGAGCTATGAGCAAACTCTGTGTCCGGATCGATTACAGGCAAGGTCTTGAACTGTTCTTGCTGAGACCTGAGATTGCTACTAGACTGTTTCAAGGTATGATTCTTTAAAGATGAGGACTGGCAGTATACAGTTTGTTTGCTGTTTTTAGACATGGAGGATTCTTCTTTGCTGGTTTGGGAGGAAGGTACATCCTGATCAAGGCCACTCCCAGAGTCCAGGGACGACACTGAAAGATTGCTGTTTTCAGGGAGGGTTATTTGGTTTTGAGGCAAATTTCACAGGATTTAAGGAGCCCAGTTTTTATGGAGAGTAGGCATGATAGGGCTAAGAGCAAACGCTTTGCCCGGACCGATTTCAGGTAAGGTCTTGAACTGTTCTTGCTTAGGCCTGAGATTGCTGCTAGACTGTGTCAAGGTGCAATGAATGTCCGAAGGTTCACCAAAGGGTGAACTGATGAAACTGTCCCTTTGTTGTTTGGAGACTGCGTCGACAGTGTCCGGAAAAGACTGTAACAAACGGTTCTTTTGACAAATTAAGGTTTTGATTTGAGGGAAAGTAGTGTTGATTTTGAGGAACCTAGTTTCTTGGGAAGGGGTTTTGTCCTTGTGGCAATCAGGGTCTGGACCATTAAAAGCCTCAGGAATGCAGCTGGACTGGGGGAGCTTGGCAGGGATGTGGTTGAGTTCTGCAACCTGGGGATCAGTCTGTAGCAGGGTTCCATCAGTTTGGGTGATCATACTCGGTGAACCTGTTCTCCTTTGAGGCTGGTTGTACTGACTTACATGCTCCTTTAGTACTGGTTCAGTTTTTGAGGGGCTCCTCTTATCAGGGACTTCATTGTCTTTCTTGGAACAACTGTCTGAAGAGTTACCCTTGTCGAGTGGGTTGGATACTGAGGGGAAGCTCGGTTCAGGGCCGCCCAGACAGACGTTGGCAGTGCTGGTCTTTTTAGTCTTCAGGATGCTGCACAGAGTGCTGGTGAACAGGATTGGAGCAGGAACTGTCAATGGACTCTGCACAAACGAACTGGACTCTGATCTGAACCTGTAACACAAAACGGGATCAAACTCATACCAACACATTTTTATTGTTCAGATGTGGACTGGGACTTTGGTGACATGCGGCCTGTCCTACACCGCCATAGAGCTGCTGGAATTAGTCCCAAAACCCAGGAATGAGTCAGCATTTTTGCCCTTTCTGTATCCTCATGACGAAATCAAGTGTTTGTGGTTGGGTTTTTTGTTCATCACAAGAGATTTTCACATCTTGTTCTATGACGTAAAAGATGTCTTGTTGGGAATACAAAGGATTCTTGTTATTTCCTGAGAATTAAACTAATACAGACCTGGAGCTGCTGTGACGGCTGGTTGGAGGAGTTGGACAGCTGTCTGTCCGGCTGGACTGTCTGTGTTGTCGGACTGCACCAGTACCAGAACCAGAACCAGTACTAGTGCCGCTGCGCTCTGACTGGCGGCTGTACTGGTTAGTGTGGACGCTGTGGGAACTGAAACAGTAGCCCTCCTCAACGTCTGATTGAACCATGATGGACTCTGGAGTCTCTGCCAGCGGCGGCAGGGAAATGTCGTCAGGTGACGCACAATCATACTCGTCATTGGAGAGAGAATCTTCCATCATCACGTCGTGAAGCTCCGCCTCCGACAGGCTGCCTCTTGATGCATCCTGGGTAAATAACAATTGAGTCTTTGTCCAATAAATATATGACTTGACTTCATTTATAGTGTGTACCCTTTCTCAAATTCACTCACTGAAGTGGCTAGCATTGAAGCTAAGCTAACAATAGCGTAAAGAGAAGTCGAGCAATAAAACAAACAACCATTTTAAAAATACAAATTACAATAAACAGTAATAATATTAGGAGCATACAAAAAACATGGGTTTCAAACAGTGTCAACATCAAACAGCAGACTTCTTTCTCATGATTAGATTTCAGCTAGTTTTACCACCCTCAAATCTTAAATATAACCCAAAGAAACATCTTTGTGTGTTTGAATATCATCTATGGATGTGTTCAAACATAAATCTGTTTTCATAAATATAATTTTTCATTAGATGGAAAATGAAGGAGGATCTAAATATGATCCCTGTGGGACACCACATTTCAAATGACCTTCCCGAATTCCCTCTGGATGTCAGAAAACGACGGGCCAGTCACAGAGGGTGAGGGCGTGGCCTCCGTGGCGGCAGGCTGTGATTGGTTGTGTATGTTGTGGACTCGTCGGTTGGTATCCAATGGGGAGCAGGGGAAGCTGAAGGTGTGGGTGGAACAGTATGAGGAGGTGACCCTAAAGGAAAGCAAAATCAACCTTTATTTCTACAGTTCAGGGATGCAAACAGACACGTTTAATAATGTTTGTGTGATTTACATTTAAATTTCAAATATTTGTATATCATGGTGAGTCATGAGGAATTATTAAATGTTTTCTACTTGCACATAAATTATCATAATTTTTCCTAAAATGAAAAACAAAGAGGAACTGAAACGGATCCCTGGGGACACCATATCACTTCGTTTTTATCTAAAGCTATTTAAAAAAAATATATTTGCTCTTCAATGTTGTACTTTTTAAACAACATTTAAATCTTTCTTTCTGAGTTTTTTTGAAAATATCTCGACATCTTTTGATAAAGAAACTGTAAATTGTAATGTATTTTGTGGGGGTTTTTGCGCTATTTCAGCGTACCTGCTCTCTGTCTGTCTCTCTGCATCCAGACTGCAGCTCTTTTGTAACGGAGGCTTCCGTTTGGCTGCGATCTGCCTCTTCACTGGAACCTCCTTCCCATCATGCTCGGCGGTCAGTTCGGGGGTGTGGCCGGTCTCCTTTAGCTCGTGCTGTAAACATTTAGGAGACCTTACAGCCATCATTTTGACAGAAGATTGACAGGTGACATTTTCATCAAAAAAAAAGCAGGTAATGAGTCCTAAACTGACTCATTACCACATACCTGCACCAGTGTTTTGGATAATTACTATAAATACGTCCTGCATGTCTAACCCTTAACGTAGCCGTCTGATTGTATTTACTGCATTATAGTGCAAATTCTGTTTATCGTATGTTTAATAAATGTTTGTGTGATTATGTTCACCATGTCCGACGCCTCCTGTGAGCGGCGGTTATCTGTCTGCTCCTTCTTCTTCTTCTTCTTCTTCTTCCTGTTTCCCTTCAATGACTTCTCTTTCTTTTCCTCTTCGTCTTCATCTTTCTCTTTGTCTTCCTCTTCCTCTTCCTCCTTCTGTCCATCGTCCTGCTGGTTTTTAAGACTCTCCATCTGTGATATCAGTGTGCAATAAATGGAAAGGGTTATCTTACAGAATGACTTAATGTGGTACCAATCAGCAGACAAGTATTATTTCCCTTTATATTTTTCATAGTAGTATGTTCATATTTACTGTGCTTTGTGGTGGAAAGTACATTTACTCAGTATACTTACTTTAGTAATTCAGATGTTTTCATAAGGAAATATGAGTTTAAAAAATATGATGTTTTGTTATACATTAAATTAGCTAACCGTTTATTGAGGAACGCCCTGGCGATTAGATAATTATTAAATTAGCAGATTGAGAAAATATAAATTAGCATCCGTACACATTCAATCATTTTTTATTTTTGGGTGCTTTTTATTTTTTTAGATTTGTTGCACTGGGTACTTTAACACTGAGTACCTAAAGAATATTTAGCTAATTATACGTTTATGTTAATTTTCAAGTATTGTTACAGTGTGGATTTACGTAGTGATGTCACTATGTTCCTGGAGTAAACCAAGGAGTCCAATGGAGGTGTTTCAGGGGTGTGTGTGGGATTTATCTTATCATTTATCTATCTTTTTGATGTCAGAGTGAAAACAGATCTCTAGAAAAGTAATTTTTTTGTAAATAAAATATCTTTCAGCCTCGTGTTACCCTCAGTTTGGCCTCCAGCGCCAGCAGCCCGTCGCTCAGCGCTCTGATGGACTCCACCATCTCAGAGTGCTTACTGACCGTCTTCTCTATGTAGCGCCGCCCCTCCTCCACCCCTACACACACACACACACACACACACACACACACACACACACACACACACACACACACACACACACACCACACACACACACAATGTTGTTAAAAGAGGGATACATTAAAGAATATCTAAGTAAATAACACCTGTAGGACGAGAGAACACTTTTGTATTTTATATCATCCTATTGATTTACATGTATTCTTCTTAAATTATAATTTATGATGTACTTACATTTTTTTTAAAATACTTTACTTCATATATCCACCAGATATTTGTATGCAATTATATGTAAAAACCTACCTAAGTTCTTTTCTCAAACATTTCAATGCAGAACTGTTGACATTAAGCACCTCGACACACTTTGGCACCATGTAATCTATGGATTTGATTGTGTTACGTAATGGAGGAACTCACGATCCCAGGTGTGTGTGCCCTTTCAGAATATAGGTGTGTGTGCCCTTTCAGAATAAAGGTGTGTGTGCCCTTTCAGAATAAAGGTGTGTGTGCCCTTTCAGAGTGTGACCTTTCAGAATAAATGTGTGTGCCCTTTCAGAATAAAGGTGTGTGTGCCCTTTCAGAATAAAGGTGTGTGTGCTCTTTCAGAATAAAGGTGTGTGCCCTTTCAGAATAAAGGTGTGTGTCCTCTTTCAGAATAAAGGTGTGTGCCCTTTCAGAATAAAGGTGTGTGTGCCCTTTCAGAATAAAGGTGTGTGTGCCCTTTCAGAATATAGGTGTGTGTGCCCTTTCAGAATAAAAGCGTGTGTTCTACCGTGCAGCCGGACAGCGAGCTCAGTGATCTGACTGATCCTCTCCTCTTGCTGAGGGACCGTCGGCCAAACGAACTTCTCAAACTGTCGATGCAGGACGGAGACGGCCTCCGTGCTGCGGCACTCTGAGGAGAACTTCCCGACGCGAGCGATGGTCGATCCGGCGTCATTACACCAGAACTGATACTGGAAATGTGAATGGAGAGAAATATTTACCTAACAGATATCACCATGAAACTCCCCCACTTCGTTACTGACGTTAACACGATGATGTTTTAACATTACAAGTTTTCTGAAATGTTTACATATGCTAATGATGCTAATGCTAACATTTGGTGAATTCTTTGGAGATTTTTCTTTCCACTTATCTAAAAAGAACATGTTGTGTGAAATGAAACCCTGTGTGCAGGTATCTGACCTCCTCCATGTTGTCTGAAATGAAACCCTGTGTGCAGGTATCTGACCTCCTCCATGTTGTCTTAAATGAAACCCTGTGTGCAGGTATCTGACCTCCTCCATGTTGTGTGAAATGAAACCCTGTGTGCAGGTATCTGTCCTCCTCCATGTTGTCTGAAATGAAACCCTGTGTGCAGGTATCTGTCCTCCTCCATGTTGTCTGAAATGAAACCCTGTGTGCAGGTATCTGACCTCCTCCATGTTGTCTGAAATGAAACCCTGTGTGCAGGTATCTGACCTCCTCCATGTTGTCTGAAATGAAACCCTGTGTGCAGGTATCTGACCTCCTCCATGTTGTCTTAAATGAAACCCTGTGTGCAGGTATCTGACCTCCTCCATGTTGTCTGAAATGAAACCCTGTGTGCAGGTATCTGACCTCCTCCATGTTGTCTGAAATGAAACCCTGTGTGCAGGTATCTGACCTCCTCCATGTTGTCTGAAATGAAACCCTGTGTGCAGGTATCTGACCTCCTCCATGTTGTCTGAAATGAAACCCTGTGTGCAGGTATCTGACCTCCTCCATGTTGTCTTAAATGAAACCCTGTGTGCAGGTATCTGACCTCCTCCATGTTGTCTGAAATGAAACCCTGTGTGCAGGTATCTGACCTCCTCCATGTTGTGTGAAATGAAACCCTGTGTGCAGGTATCTGACCTCCATGTTGTGTGAAATGAAACCCTGTGTGCAGGTATCTGACCTCCTCCATGTTGTCTTAAATGAAACCCTGTGTGCAGGTATCTGACCTCCTCCATGTTGTGTGAAATGAAACCC